>CAHIKZ030005434.1:102500-190000 GCA_903632075.3 Acanthosepion pharaonis | reverse complement strand
AAATTGCCCAGTGTGGATGTTAACAATGTTGCAGGTTTTGTGTGTATTTTTAGATAAAGGTGGGTGTTCAATATATAAACAAATAAGCATAAAAAAAAAATTTTCTGCTATGGACATTTATTCCTTTTATGTTGACTGTATTGAAACAAAGTTAAATGTCTGTTGAGTATTTTCCTTTTTGGTTCAGAAATAATTTAGTGGAAGTAAGAATAAAAATGATTGAGTTCAAGTCAACCACATGCTAAGTTGGCATGACCAAATTGCTGCTTCATGGGTAGAGGTGATAAAATAAGTCCAAATGATGTTGTTGGAAAATAGAATAAAGAGATTTTGTTCTTTCTGGAAGTAGAGTCATAAAATCGCACATGTGACAAAAAAAAACATTTCTGGTTTCTTTATAATCTGCATCATGTAAAAATGAATCTGTTTATTTTATTTTATTGGTTTTATTTCATTTTCCCACACCAGTATTTAATGCCACATAACAGGATTGATATTACATAGCAGCTTAGCCATTTTTTCTTTGTTTCAAATGTATTTTTCCTGTTTCTTAATATTTTGTTTAGCTTCAGGAAGGCATCTTTTGCCATTAAAATGCTCCTTCAGATTTTTATGTCACACTTTCTGTCATCCGTTAAAACAATTTCCATATCATTACATTTCTGTATCAGATACAGAAATGTAATGATATGGAAATTGATTCTGACATTTCTAATTAATAGCTTGCATTTTGGTATGTCCCTCTTGCTAACAACCACACATTCTGTTGACTATTAGTCATTTTTTCTTGCTTTTCTTTACTAATTGTTTTCTTTTAATTGCAGTAACCTTATTGTTAATTTCACTCAAAGGTGTTTTCTGTTGCCATAGCAGGATATGACAACATATCTATGAAATTAAAATTCAGGGATCGGAGTCACCTTCAGTAGCAGGATAAGCATTTTGTACAGCAAATAAAGTGACATATGGCAAGATAAAGGTTAAAAGGAAACCTCCAGTGGCCAAACAGCATTACCAACATAAAAATCTTTCTCTTCAAACAATCTTTCAGGAAAACAGATATCTCTAGTCCAGTAGCTGTTATCGCTCTTTCCAGTACTAATTATGGTTTCCTTACTAACCTTTTATCCAAAGCAGTGTGTAAAGTCAACAGCATGATTATGTCATTGTTTTCTAGTCTGTGCTACCTATTTTAGTTGTTGCTTCTGTTGGAAATCTTCAAATGATGTGGTTTCTGTTATTCAGCATAATTCCTTGTGATTCTGCATTGCCAGTCTATGAGATCAGATGATGGATAGTCCTCCCTAAGATGTATAGGGTTCATTTGCTTGAAACCATTTTAATCATTGATCTGAGAAGACAGCTGTATGTTGCTAATAGTTTAGACCTTTCTGAACAAAATAATAGTCTACTAAAAAAAACATTTTTTTAGTTATTTTACAATTTAACCCTACTTGTTTATTTAATACTATGATCTAATCAAGACATTTCTAATCTTTGTTTATCAAAGTCCGTCCGGGAACCAATTAGGGTTGGACTGATTAATCAGTTAATTTAATTACTCTCAATAAATATTGATGATAAAAGTTGATGAAAAACTATCAAGATTATATTTAACTTCATTCCATGTTTAACATAGCTGATGATTTTTAAATCAGCAATGAAATTTCTGTGATGTGATATATAAGGATAAGTAAATATGAAAACTGATTAATGAAAAAAACAAATTCCAGTAACTGATTAATCAGTAGAAATTGATACAACCAACTATCAATAATGAGTTGATTAATCATATACACCTAACATATATAATCTCACATATTGAATGCTGGTGTTAATAATAATTATGGACCACCCCACCCTTATGATAATCTGATATATTTCACATGAATTATGCAATGGTCAGTATCAGTTCAGCACCTGACGATTTCCTTGTGCTACTGGAGAGAGAAAAATGTATATTTATATATATATATATATATATATATATATATATATATACCACTTTAAACATGATTTTTAGTAGATGCTCTGTTTATTTTAAACAGTATTTTTTCTACTTGCCTGAATATTCAAGAGATCCTTTTAAAGAAAAATGTACCCTCTAGCAGGACTTGAACCTGTGTTCCCCTTTGCGGAAGAAACTGACATTTGAGCCAACATGCTTTTGACCAGTGGTCTACGAAGAGCTTAAATATCAAACAATGTTCTGAGTGCTCAAAAGTATGGTTTCTCTTTCAAAGAGAGACATAAGTACTTTTATAAGATTTCTCAAATTTTCAGGCTGGTAGACAAAATACTGTTTAAAATAAATGGAGTATCTACTCAAATATGGGAATCCACTAAAAATAACATTTAAAGTTATAAAATATGTTGTATTACTAACATAAAATCCATTAACTCCTCAGAAATATATATAAAATTCTGTTCAAGTCATCTGAAACTCTGGTTATGACTAGAGCCATCCTTTCATAGGATTTAACATTGTTAAATGTTTTTTGCTCAGTCTAGGCAATCAAGGCTTCGAGCACTTCACCTTACTGAGTAGATGTTTGCCTTAGCCTTTTTTCTCTTCCTTTTTTCAGTATAGTCATTTTTATTCTTGGCAAGTTTTCCATTGGTTCCATCAGCTCTTTAATATATATATATATATATATATATATATATATATATTCACATTTCTTTCCTCACCAATAATATAACTCAGAGTTTCATGCACAATACAATCTTCCAGTGCTAAATTGAAACTCAATTCAGCACCTGAAGTTTGTGTTGTACATGAAACTCCAGATTGTGCTACTGGTGAAGAATAAAACATATATTTATTGATAAATACTTAATAGCTCTGTTATATTACATTATTACATTGTGTGATTTTACATATATATATATATAACAATGAAATGCATCACAAAAACAAAAAAAAAGTTTCTAGTTTGTCATATTTTTCTAAATATATATATATATATATTCATGAATCATTCATACAAAAAACAAATATAGAGGTTAATGATTTAAATGGCAAGAATACATCTTCGCAAACAATATAAATAAGATACATCAACCCCGAACATGTATATGAATGATATTATCCCTGTTCATAAATTCCAGTTGCATAAGGTCTTTTTTAATTTTTACAAGCTTTCGTCTGTTCCTACAGACATCCTCAGGTATGGAAATAGATTTTTGTTCTTTGTTTTTACTTCTCACAATAAGATGACAACGAAAATAGAGATGAAATCCAAAACAATGCTATGAGAAATGTGTTATTGTTTTTTGGAACGTGTGGTCGAACGCTGAGTTTGAATTTAAATTTTAAGGTTTTGCGTTTTTTGTACAAAAAAAAGAATTCTTTTTTTACTGGTAGATTTTCCGTCTATGTGGCATGAACTATATTGTTCAATAATTACAGTAATGTCACACTTATTATCCGAAAGTTCTTGCGTTGAATCAGTTATTTTAATTTCAATTAAAGGTGCAATTATAATTTATAAATTCATGAATCATTCATACAAAAAAACAAATATAGAGGTTAATGATTTAAATGGCGAGAATACATCTTCGCAAACAATATAAATAAGATACATCAACCTCGAACCTGTATATGAATGATATGATCCCTGTTCATAAATTCCTGTTGCATAAGGTCTTTTAATTTTTACACACATATATATATATATATATATATATATATATATATGCTCATTAACCATAACATATTACAGGTATCCAAATAATTACATTTGGAAATGTTAAGCTTAATATACATAGTACATAACATAAAGATTGTATCACTTAGAATCAAAAATATTTTATGGCTTTAAATAAACTGTAAAGGTTAATAAGCTGTAGAAAATCATTCAATCAGAAAGATTGAATCCAATAAGAATGACTTGTTTGATAAGCTTCTTAACTAATTCAACATGTGCTTAATAATTATGCAGGATTGAGTATAGAATATTTTCTTGATTTCAAACATTTAGACTTCATTATGACACTTGTGTTTGCAGCACTATTTGTACAGAAAAGAAAACTATAAACAGAAAAGAAATTCTCTTTATTGATCTATGTAATGTCACAACCTGATTAAATAGCTATTGGTGCGTAACTTGGAATCATTGAGCCAAGTTTGAGCTTTATCCTAGTCTGTTACATTTACTTTGCCTTGGGAAAGTATGAATCTATTTCTTCTCCCTATAGAATAAGTTTTCCATGGTGGGCTCTCAAGCAGACATTTGGAAATCTTGGAACATTTCCCAAGTGATATATGCTATATCTAGACTGAAAGCAGACAGTCTGAGGATTTTGGAACTGGTTGAACTTTATCCTAATTCTAGGTATTTGTCAAGTTATGAAAACTTGCACATGTTTAATCATTTAATTGTAGATGATCAGTTCTGGATAATTTTTAATGCTTTTTTCTGTTACTTTTTTCCTAGGAAAATCATTGAAATTTTGTTGAAACAAATATTATAAGTGATAGAGAGGTTTAACTTGACATACCTTATGAAAAATGATCTAAATCAAGTTGATTTTGGGACATTACAACACAAAATGCAGTCAAATTAATACAATTATTTGCCATATATTGCTTGCATTTTTGTCTCTGATATCGTAAATTTGAACAAAAAATGCCCTAGACAATTTTTTCTCATTTTAGTTTATAAGTATACGAATATTAATACAATCTAAATGTGCAAAATGTAGGAATTTCAGAAAGTTGTCATAGTATAAATTGATCATTACCTAATTATGGCACATGTTAGAGACAAGTATCATTTTCCTAGTAACCATCAGAAAATCATCATCTAGACCTCTATTCCTATGATTTTGAGGGTGTTGAATCCATTTTAAGCATTGAAAATCCTTAAAAAAGAATAAATGGATCAAATGCAAAGTTCAAGCTCTTTTCGGGAATTATGAGTCTTATGTTTTAATTAGAAATATGAAAGTCTTGTTTTAATGTTCATACAAATACAAATAACATTAATACAGTTCCATAATTTAGCCAAAAATCATAAATGCCTGCTTAATTCTATTATACAAGGCCACTGTGATATCTAAACTTGAATGGTAGCCAGCCTAAGAGAAGGATGATTTCATTCATATTTGTAACTAGTATAATTTTTAAGATGTTTTTTGTACGTATTCCAGGAGAGATTATGGACTTTACACCCATCCTGTATATTTATATGAAATCTTCTATGCACCGTGGTCTTCTGGACATTTGTGATCATGGATCTCCATAATTTCCTGTTCTGTTTTAAATCTTAATAAATTTTGTCTTTTTTTACTATCTACTCTAAAACTTGTTCTGTCATACATTTACTGAAGCTCACTACATAGTTCATGCATTGTTTTCATCTTTCCCATTTGCCTTCATTATGTCCTGTGAGTAACGAAATTTTCAAGCCCTCATTCCTCATTATGTCTCCTAGAAATTTCAACTATTTCTTTCTGATGCTAAGCAGAAGTGTCCTTTTCATTTCCATTTTCTTTAAAACTTTGTCATGTTCAGGTTATTGTATTCTCAGCATCCTTCTGTAGAACCACATTTCTGTTGTTTCAAATCTCTTCTTCATCTGTGAGGTGATTGTCCAACATTCATTGAAATATAGAAGGACTGATATTATATAACAGTTCAGTACTCTCTTTTTCATTTCTAATGAAATTTTTCTATTTCTTAATACTTTGCTTCGCTTTTTAGAAGACATCTTTTGCTATCCCAATACGCCTTTGGATTTCAGTGTTGCACTTTCAGTCCTCTGTTAAAACACTTCACTTAAAATGTTTTACTTGTTTAATTTTGGTATCTTCAATTTGTAATTGTCCAGCATTTACTACTGTAGGAGAACTGATGTTATGTAACAGTTCAGTACACTTTTCTTTGTTTCTAATGAAATTCTCCTGTATCTTTTATATCAAGTATATATTCTATATATTTATCCTCCTATAATGCAGTGAATGCTGGAGAATTTCCTCACAGAGGAAGAGGAAACTTGAAGTAACAGAAATGTGCTTCTACAGAATAATACTGAGAATACAATGGAAAAAGCATGTGTTTAATGAGAATGTTTTAAGGAAAATGGAAACGAAAAAGAACATTTCTACTTTGAATAAAAAAAGGCAGTTGAAATTTCCTGAACACGTAATGAGAAAAGATGGCTTGGAAAATTTGACACTCACAAAACTTACTGAAGGCAAGAGAGACAAAGGGGAAACTTTAACTTAACAAATAAGCTTGTGTAAATGGATGGTAGAAAATGGTTCGGGAATGATAATTAAAAAAAGAAGCATAACTAAGGGCTATAAAAGATGAGAATTTGTGGAGAGCTATAACCTCCATTGACCTGAAGGAACACAGAATACAGAAAAAGAAGAATAACTAAATATGAGTTAATGTCTCCATTTAACCCAGAATCATTTTTTTGAGTAAAAAAAAAATTAATTATATTCCAGAACTGAAACGAGAAATGAAAAAATCCATCAATACCAAATTGGTTCCCATTTTCCCAATTTCAATTCTTCAAAGATTTTACAAATAAGGAAAATAAAATTATGATTTCATTTTATTCATAGCATTTCTAAATTTAAAACCATTGAATGCAATTAACTCTAAATAATAGAATTATTATGAGCCAATTTTTTTTTAAGTCATCTGGTTTCTTTAGCTTTCTTTCTTTCATATATTTTAGTGTACATTCCAAGAATTTCAATAGAGGACTGAAAGTGTGACATTGAAATCCAAAAGAGTATTGGGATAGCAAAAGATTCATACCAAAAGCTAAGCAGAGTATGAAGAAATAAAAATCTTTGCTAGAAATAAGGAAGAGTACTAAACTGTTATGCAATATCTGTCCTCCTGTATATGGCTGTGAGTGTTGGACAGTCTCTGCAAATATGAAGAGACTTGAAGCATTATTATTTTCATACCAGAATTTGATACATGAACTTAATTAAAAAAAATAATTAAAAAACCTTTTTGAATTTTGGTTTAAAGGCAATAGATTGACACAACACACTCTTCCCATTTTTTAATATTTGATTTAAGCCATGCCAAGCTAAGCTTAATAAATATGAAACAATAATCTTTCTAATTTAGCATGACAGTTTGACCTCATGGCCTACTGCTTTCCTGATAAGATATACTGCAAGTGCCCATTACTGCAATTGCATCTAAGATTAATAATGAAGCAAGAATTGGATCTGTATGATTTATTAAAGCAAAATCAACTGCGAATCATTGGATGAGATGTTTGAAAAATCGATCAGTGTACAAACAATAGTTGTTTCTATATAATTGTTCCCTTCCCATTTGCTTTCATGTAGAAGAAGCAATTAAAAGTAATTATGCAAATATCAATTAGGAAAGCATGTGCTTCTTAAAAGTTTTCTTGTGCTGAGTAAGAATTGAAGTAGATAAAAGTCAAAGACAAACAAGTGCCATTCACTTGTTGTGGGGCAACAGAGGGAGAAAGTAACAAAACAAAACAATTAAAACAAATAAAAAAAGGAGAAAAATATGAAAGAGACACAAATCAATTAATCTACTTAATAGTAATTGGCTTTTGAAACTTTGTTTCTATTTCCGATTGGTTGTCCTCTTCTCTACCCTACTGCACTTCACTTGTCCAGACATGATAAGCTCAGGCCAACAATGTCATGAACAAGCATCTTGTAGCCTCTCTGCTCTCTCTCCTCATGGTTGTTGAATACTTTAAAGGTATGAGCTGAGGTGAGCTGAATGGATTTAAGCCAGCTATTTTAGAAAAAAACAGAAAGCTAAAATAATTTAAACCCCAGTGTTGGGCAGATTGCCTAAAGGATATTTCAAGAGCCTGAATAGAATGCTCACATTGTCATATAAAAGCTGAATCCTCCTCCTTTTCTGGTATACGAAATCCATCTTCCTAAATGACTAATTCTTTAATGCTAATATTTCATATGACTTGAAAATAAACATTTGGAAGCTCACATTTTCCAAGATATGAAAGTTGATCACTTGCATCAGCACTAAATGCCCAATTTTCTCCACCAAGTGCAGATTTTAAAAGGAGAGTATCATGTATTGAATATTTAATATTTTAATTCATTGGTAAGAATGCAAGCCACCAATCTGCCACTAGTGTTTACTGCTGCTGGCTTACTGTTGGACCACCAGTATGTTTGTCTCAGCACTGTTACCATTAGCAAACTGCTAGAGGCTCACTGGTGACTGCCACCAGAGGACCACCGCCATTGCTATCCGTAGCCTGCCAGTGAGCCTCTACCAGCTTGTGTGTAGGGTAGTTATTCAAAGATTCTGAATGATGAAATTCCACCTACAAAATATTACTATCTTAGATGACAAATACTTTCAAAAATCTATCTCCCTCAACAAAACCCCAATCAAGAAATCGTAGGGGAGTTATAACTATGAATAAATAATTAATAAACCTCCTTATATTTATATATAAAAAAATACTCATAAAATGAGAAACATCAAGATGTGAAATGACAAAATATTATTTATTATCCGGTTGTTATGTGGTGTTGGAGACATGAGAGAGACGGTAATACTGAGTAACATTGTGATTTTGTAGTCAAATATGGATCAGAATCCAACAGAATGATAAAGAATAAATAAAGTGTATACAGACTTTCTCATGTGTTTGTTTTTTAATAGATGTGTGTAATGAGTATTCAGATAATTTAGTTGGAAATACAAGAAGTGTCTGCGGTTTTTCTTACTTTGAATTTTTGTTGAGTGCTAAAAGCTAAATGTTACTATTATCGCCTGAAAAAGTAAAAGGAGCTGAAATTTTCATTGACACACATGTTGATGGCCTGTCAATGTTGAATGCTTGTCCAATAGTGAAAATGTCAAGTGTCTGTGTGGATGTAGAGAAGTGGTATCAATTCTCATTGGTTTAGAATGAGTGAATGAATGATAATTATAATTGTTATAATTATTTTATTATAATTATTTTTGATGCTATAATTAATTTTTATTTATTTATTTTTATGGTCATGACACAGTGACAGTATAATTAATTTCTTATTTATGTATTTATTTATGAACATAACAAAAGCTAATGTATGTTATTCTAAAGATATCAACTTTGATACAATGTGTTTCGAGAAATTAGAAAACTGAAAAATATTAATTAACACTTGATATCCAGTAACATATATTGATTCTTTGTAGTCTGTCTTACTTTATCCTGGTTGTGCCATAAATAGGAAAGTTTGACACAAATATAGAAAATAAGTAGTAGTCTCTTCCAGAGAATAATATAGTACACAGTTGAAAACACAGACTAATGTAATAAACAGTTACTTGTTAACTCCTCTCCCTCGGTAAGAGAAAGTGCTGTTTAAATTGTCTTAGACCAGTCCATCTTGTGGAAGTGTTTTGATTGACACTATTCTCATTTTGAAACTAAAATTGAACATTTTGACATAGTGTAATGATTAGCAAGTTCATCTCACTAGATCACTTGTTACTGTGTAATTAATTCAATCCTCACTCAGTGTCTATATTTTGGGCCTTGCACCATATCAAAGCACTAAAATATTTTCCAGAATGAGAAGTTTCAGTAGTCTCTATTTAAGAAGTTTAAGGATTGATATGTTTTTTGTGGCTTTTGTCAGTTATTTAAAGCCAAAACATATATTGTGTATAAGAATTCTGTATATACTCATGTATAAACCCCCGAATTTTTAACCTCTTCAAAAAATTACCTGTTTATAGTGCAGCCCCCTAATTTTGCATAAAAGACTGATCCTAAAAATTTGCACTATACTCGACTATATACAGTAATTTGTTTTTTTTTATTGTGTACATAATTTTAAGCTTTAAACTGAAGATACTTTGTACATAATTTTATACTTTCAAGATAAACATGCTTTTTAGATATATAGTTTATAGATCATAAAATATATTTGATGTAGCATACCTACAGACAATAATGGGTATACTCCCATTCATATAAATACAGTAGTAAATACTGTATGTTGGTCTGCAGTTGGAGATTCATTATGGAATTCACTTGACTCACTTCTAGCAGTTGACAACTTCTTCTACATGTCACTGGCGAATCTTATATCTGTTGTTCTTCTCCTAAGTATTATTGTTCATTTCCAACCTTTGTGTGATTATTCTATTCAGTAACCTTCCCTAGGTTACAACAGTATTGTTGGTAATTGTTTTTTCATGTATTGCTGGTAATTTCACTTCAAAAATGTATTGTTTGTAGTTTTTTTAAATGTATTGCTGGTAATTTTACTATAAAAATGTATCTTTATACATTTTTATTGTTGTCTGGTCATTTTACTATAAAAATGTGCTGGTGATTTTTGATTGGAGGTTCAAAATTTGCCTATAGCTTGGACCCTAACAGGTGCTACCACCCCGGGTGATGGTAGACTTAGGAACAACAGCAGTTAAGAATTTTCTGATCAGAGAACTTGCAGTAGGGGTTAGTTTATCATATCAAGGACAATGAATTCAGAGTAGTTCTCTTCTAGACTGATTATCAACCAAGACAGAAGAGATCACTCTGCAATGTTTAACCCATAGCTTGTAGAAGAAAATAGATTCATACCTTTATCAAGGTTACTTACACATAAGTGAATGCAATGAACCTAATTGGAATTTGAACTCAGCACTCCAATTTCTCATTCTGAGCTGCTGTCAATTTCACTGCCCACACATTCCATACATTGTATTTAGTGCTTTTCTTCTGATGCATTACTAATATATTGAAAATCATCTTTATGGCTTAAGATTAATAATATAATCATATAAATACCAATCAAGAAAGTTAATGTCTGTTGTTCTAAAGCCATTAGATAAACAAGATCACTTCTCAGCTTTTTGGCCACAAGGTACAAAATGTACTATTTAAGTCCAGTCTCTAGGGCCCTGTTTCCCCAGGCAATATCTCTCTTTTTGGAGGGATCGAGAGTCCTTCCCAAAAGGAGAAGTGCCAAGCAGACTGAACTATTTTGGGCCTCTTGTCCTTTGTACACATGGGACCCCCACTTTAAACTTAGCTTTGTGCTGCATTTAGTTTCAGCAAGTGTTCAGATAAATCCAAAAAGATGGTTGGGTAAAAAACTGCAGAGAAGATGGAGAGAAAGAAAGAGAGAAAGAAAGAGGTGGTGAGAAGAGGAGAGGATGTTAGGGACAAAGTAGAGGAAAGGAATTTGGAAAGAAAGACAAATTTTAAAAATATAATTAGAGAAAAAGATGGAAGTATTTCCAAAAGTTATTTTTACAAAATAAATAAAAAAAAGGAGAAAAAAGTATCCCAAAGTTATTTTATAAAGAAATTTGTTTTACATATACCATTAAAAAAATTGACAGAAGAATTATGTAATTTTGCAATTCAGTTAGTTCTATGCCATGCGTGATACACACTTAGGCGATCATGTATCTTTTGATACATGACTGATGCAGCAGATTTTTTCCTGCAGTAGGTTTCCATTTCTTTCTGCAGTAGACCAGTTGCCATCCAACAAGGCTACAGAATCTGGTCTGTCCTGCTATTTACCTATAGCTGGGGGAAGAGGATTCATACTTTTCCCAAGGGTATTAGCACATAAGTGAATGTAATGGATTCGACTGAAACTCGAACACAGTTCTCCAATTCCTCAGACTGAGCTGCTATCCACTACTCCACCATGCAATTAAGCTGTGCATATTATCAAAAAATTATTAATTTGTATTTCTTGTTTATGTTTGATAATTCATTAGAATTAAATTAAGTTTAAAATTAACAAATTTTTTTTAAACATTTCACCCCAAGCAAGGCCATAAACCAAAAGGGGTTATCGAGTGTTGGAGAATATGAGAAAAAACGCTATTAAGGAGAGAGGACAATAAAAGAACAGGAATTGAAAAAGCAAAAGATAATGAATGACACTGCATTTAAATTTTTGAAGATCAAAGTTGACAAGGAAGCAAGAAGCTGGAAGAGTTCCACAAGTGATAAGTGCAAAATAGATAGATAGATAGATAGATAGATAGATAGATTGGGCAGCTCCCATACATATATGGCAGCACTACTCCATTTTTTTCAGCCTGCTCTGTCTCTTATAAACGTAGAGGATAGCAGGCGGAATCAGATACAGGAATAGTACAGGGGACTGACCATTTTTCTAGTATATTTACCTGTGGCCTTCCTGAGAGGAATATTCTTTTATTGTGATAGGCAAAAATATCATTAAAAAGATATTAAAATTTTTTATATGGATAATTCATCTCTTCTTCTTTAGTGCCATGCATGACACTACACTTAGGCGATCATGTATCTTTTGATACATGACTGACATGACAAGTCCATTTATTTGGGTTTGTTCATGAAGTGGATAGAAATTTGAACAGTTACTAATTAAAAAAAAGCAATAAATCTTTATAGAAACATAGGTTTATTCCAAATATGTAATGGTCAATGCTCATTGCAAATGATTTAACTATCATGTTTTCTCTTGATGAGGAAATTATGATACGAATGTTAAAAATAAAGTACAGTCACTGAATTAGAAATTGTTTTAAAATAAAAAACTTAATTCATTTGGACTATTATGCTCATCTTTATTGACAAATTCACAATATTTGAATAAGAAAACTAAATTTCAGCATTAAATGACCTGTTAGGAGTTAATATTCCATTAAAGAAACAAAACAAACTTCTGAACCAACTGACCAAATTCTTGTTGGTTCCTTTATTGCATAAGGAAGTTTTTGTGCTTAAATAATTGATAATCTGTGGTGTACAAAGTGGATGATTCAAAATCTCATAACCAAGTAAACAAACAATAAGAACAACTTAATACTATATCATGTGGGAAAATTTTTTAGCATAAGAGAAAAAGAAATAGTGTTTATCTTTTATTTTTTTATTTGGTCATATAAAATCTGATACTCACAGGACAGATAAAGAGAAAGAGGAACAGCAGAAAGTAGCGTATGAAATACTTGATGGGCTTGAGCAAATGGCTGGTGGAACAGGGTTTGGGAGAAATAACAAAAAGACAAAGCTTATTAACAGCTACAAGGGACAGGCTAGAGTAGAGGTCCATGATCACCTACATCCTGAAGAGACATAGCACATTGTTGTAGAGTAGTTTTTACAGTGGAGGCTTGTATTTCGCTAAGTCAGTCCTATGAGGGTCCAATGTACAAAACGTTAGGAACTTGAAATAAGAGTTAATGACGCAGCAATCTAGTTGTGATGGTTGATACTTCAATGTCCGACATCGACTGACTCGCTCAACACCACTGAGCCCAACTGGCGACTGCTACTACTACTACTACTTATTATCTGTGGGAGAGTCTATTACAATAGAATAGGTAATGTTCTGGTATAACACACATAAAAGAAGAAAACACTTGACGCTTTACAGAAAAATGTCTTTCCATTTGAAGTGACTGCATTTATCGTCAAACTGAAATCAGGTTTGAGGTAAAAGTCAAAAAAAAAAACATGTAAAAATGTCAGTTTATTAAAATTAAAAAAAGCCCTCTGAATAACTAGTGTTCATATTATGTTGATATATATGTTAAAGAACTTTTCATTTTTGAAAGAACCTTTACAAATCATTTGCCTTTAATCACTTGGGACAAGTTGATGAGATATCTTAGGAAAAATTTTGCCTTGTCATGGAGCGGTTGACAAGATATCTCATAAAATATTTCTATGTCTTTTTTTATTCTGTCAACAGGACAGTGATTCAAAACAATTTATAGATGACAGTAAAGGCAGGTGAAAGCAATGAATGTTTTAAAATAGTTGATGAGATATTTTTCTGCTGCAGCGCCACATGCTGATATAGTTTTAGTAACAAGAATAAAGAGAGATGGTAATGTCAAAAATTACTTAGACTAACTAAAGACAGGCAGTTGTGGAGAGGCATGATTGCTCACATCCTGAAAGGATTTGTCATGTGAAAGGAGGAGAATGAAGCACAAATGATATTTTTCTCCAAATAACTGTTGCAATGTGGAACAGACTCCTGAGAGGATGCTTCCCTGGTCGCTACAGTCTTAACCTCTTTAAGTACAGGATCAACTGTTATTTATGCTACATATCCTCATAATATGCAATCCTTGCTACTGCTCTTAGAACATCATTCAGTAGCCATCTACTTTGAGTGGCACTTAGGCCTTATATTGGGGAAAAAATTGTTTTCAAAAAACCTATCTGGGAGCAAAAGAAGTGAACAGAAAAACCTTTAAAATATCCTAATCCTAAGTATTTATCTAATAACTGGAGTATTTCTAAATTGGATAATCAGTTTGGATTGTCTGTCATGCCAAGCTTTTTAATATAATATTACTTAGAAGTTAATTAAAAATGAGAATATATTGTTAATAGTTATGATGACTTAGTTGTTTCCTTATAAGGAAGCATTTAACATGCATTAGGAAAACAGCTAGTAATGCTGTTGGTTTAAATACATAAAATCTTCCTCTTAAAATAGTTTTGCAGCACAATAAGTTTCTCAAGTCCAATGACTGATAAACTCTTTCTGGTATTGTTGGGAGTTTCCTTCCTGACCATTTGTTCAAGATAGTGTAAATATCAACGTCTTGGTTATGTTATTTTCTCTTCAAGTTATATGTTCTGTTGATTTTAGGTGTTGCCATTACTGAAAGTTCTCAAAGAATGTGATTTCTGTTACTTGATACAATTCCTTGTGATTCAATAGCACCAGTCCATGAGAGTTGATGAAGAACGGTCCTCACAAAGGCCAAAGTCTTCATTCACTCAAAGCCATTTTTAATGATTAACCTGAGAAAGAAGGTATGTACAGTTGACACTTTAGATATTTCTGACTGGGTTTGGCATGACATCCATCTTCTTCTATGTGCCGTGTGCTTTCCGGACATTAGCGTTCATGGCTCTACCCAATTTACTGTTCTTTGTAGCTTTTAATAAATTTTGGCTTCTTGTTAAAATCACCTAAACTTTGTTCTACCATCCATTTACTCAAGCTCACTAGGTAGGTTTTGCATTTTTTTTCAAGTGTCCTTCTTTCTTTCAATATGTTGTATAAGTATCAAATTTTCCAAGCCCTCTTTCCTCATTATTTGCCCTATAAATTACAACTATCGCTTTCTGATGTTAAATATAAATTAACTGTTTGTTTGCATTTTCTCTAAAACTTAATCGTTGCTCACATGTCCATAATATGCTTTTGCTTCAAGACTCTTCTTCATCTTAGAAGATTGTCCAGTATTCATTGCCATCGAGGAGGTCTGATATTACATAAGAGTTCAGTACTCTTTCCTTTGTTTCTAATGAAATTTTCTTGCCTTTAAATTAGGTCACTGAAATCATATACCATGGTTGAATGAATGATATAATTGTTAATATTAATTAATAAACACCAGAAGTAGAAGCTGTAATAATACACTTCTTTTACTTTAGAAGTTTGTTTTGTTTTCTTTCTTTAATGGCATATCAACTCCTTATGGGTCATATAATAACAAAATTTAATTTTCTTGGGAGCTTCGAAGTAATAAAAATATTATACGTTATTCTGCTCTCACAGTTGAGTACATGGTACATGATACTCGGCTTTTATGCATATACATTTTTGTGTGGATGTAATTACTAGAAGCAGTGATGTGTGTTTTATGTTGTAGTTTTGTTGAAGTTATATTTTGGAATACAGTTTGATTTCTTTAAGAAATTGTAGGATATTATATGGATTGATGTCATGAAAGAACTCTTTCATGTTGGTTGTTTGGTTAATATTGTTTAGCAGCATATCAATCTCTATGCTTTATTTAATGCTGAAATCTAAATATTTGAGAATGCAATTGCATGCCTTCAACTAAAGATAAAATGTATTGATGGTCATTTTGCTATAAAAGTGTATTTTTATACTTTCATTGTGTTTTGTTTTTGTTTGGGAGTTCACTATTTGCCCATAGCTGGGACCCTAACAGGTGCTGCCACCCGAGGTTAGTGTGGAGCTGGGAACAACAGCAATTAAGAGATGGTTCCATGCTCCTTAAAACCTCATATCTCCCAATCACTCAATCAGAGGCCTTGCTGTTAGGTGTAGTTTATTATCATACGCAGGACTATACTTCAGAAGTAATATCTAACATGATCTAATTGGACTTTCAGCCTGTATATATTTCACAAGTCTCTATAAAACTCTAGAAGCACCACATGCACTGCAGCTGTAGTAGTAGGGGTGTGTCTAGGGCAAGGTAGCCTGACAACCTTTTGCCGGCTGGTTTGAATTCAGAATTTTCCTTCTAGACTGGTTGCAAACCAAGGCTATAAAGACCCAGTATATCCTATTTATCCATAGTTGGGGAGAGAAGAGAGGGACTCATACCTTTCCTAAGAGTATTTATACATAAGTGAATGTAAAATACTCAACTAGAATTTGAACTCAGCACTCTATTTCTCATTTTAAACCACTCTCCATAACACCACTGTGCATCCACTGTATATATTTACAATAGCCTACTACACTTGCAATCGTAAAAGGATGTGATTGCTCTGAAGGTTATTCTCTCTCATAAGATGAATATGTAACAGTCTAAGCTGACTGTTTTCTTAAGTTGTACAAAAGGCAAATATCAAGTAAACTTTCATTTTCTTTTTAAAACTTTTTTCTTGAAACTAAAATAATCATTGTCTGAAATTTAGTAGAACTTTTAATTCCTCAAATAAGAATTTTGACATTTTAATAGGCAATTCTACTCGGTATATATTGGGTTGTCAGATAAATTTGTTCATTTTTCCATTTATCTTAATCCTATTATTCCTTAAAAGAAATCAGTTAATAATATATTCCCTTTTATTTTTTGCAACTTTTTGCCATCTTATCAATGTCTTGATGGTAGAAATCACCAGGTCTTGATGCCAAGAATTCATTAAACAACATTTTCAATTCTTTGTCATTGTTGAACAAAATTCCTCACAGAATGTTAAAAAGTAACCGGAAAAGGTGACAATTAGAAGAATACAGTAGAACTTCTCAACCAAGTACTTGAATATCATTTTTGGTCAAATTAGTGACATGGGTTAAGTGTTGTCATTTTGAAATACCCATTTTTGTCTTCTTTGCACTCCAACATAATATCTTTTAAAAGCAGTAAAATTCAATCAAATTTTAGAATGATAAACGAAAGTTGTAGAGAAAGAACAAAGCCTCAAAAACCATTTAAAAAATACAATAAAAATACTTCTGCATGTTAATTCAAAAAACATTGGAAAGAAAATGAACAAATTTATCTGACAACCCAATAAAGTACTTTACTTTCTTTTTACTTTCTTTGCCAGCATTTTTATCCAATAAAGAAAAATATTATTTGGGAAGAGTCCTTTGGGGGAAAAGAAATTGGAAATCAAGCAATATTTTCCTGGAATCTGATATAATGAACACCAAAAATAAAATAACCATCTTAAAGAATAACCATTTATCTTGCAGTATTTTTCTGTGTGTGTTTGAGTATGTTCAAAAATGCAGGCACTTCATACTTTCAACAAGAGAAACCTGAAAACAAAACAATACAATAAAAATAATTATCATTAAAGAAATCAGGAACAAGATGTATTTAGAATTGGTAAATGTTCATGCAAATGTTTATGTGCTTCAAGAAAAAGGATTCCAAAAAGAAACGGACTGATTTCAATAAATTATCTATATTTTAATGTCCTTTTATTTATATCAAAATTGTGCATTTCTCATTTTAAATATTTTTTAACTCATCCCTTAATGACTATAAGGATTCCATTAAATAAATGATCATGCTGACCATCATAATGCCATGAAATAAATATAATTATATCATTTAACAAGTGGCCATGAAACAGAGTTATTGCAAAGATGCCATTTAGAAAGTGACCATTAAACAGAATGAATATAACGGTTGTATTTAAGTGACCATTGAACAAAATGACTATAATGATGCTATTTTACAAGTGACGATAAAATGGAATGTCTACAATGATACTGTGAAACATTATTGATTTGATTGATCATATGAAAAAAAATGATTCCTAATCTCTCTGGTGAACTCTTATTATGCTAATCTATCCTTTCTTGCTTTTCTTTATATTTGATTATGTCATTTTTTTTTTCTTTGCCTTTGCCTTTTTACTTATTGATTTTTTCTATTTGCTTATCTATCTCATTTTTTCTTCCCTTTTTTTGGTATTATTCCTTTATCCTTCTTTGTTTTTATTTTATTTTTTTTTCCTTTTCATCAACTTTTCCTTTTTCTTTCTTTGTTTTTACAGTAAAGTATTCAATTAACTGAAAACCTCTGATTGGTTGCATGAATGGGAAACAATTTGTTTTGCTTTGCTTTTTTTCAATTTTCTTTATAAAGAGATTATGAGATAAAATTAGATTTTTTTTGTATATTTATTTGTTATTTTGAAATTTTTATGCCGAGTTTTTTGGCTGGTGAGGATTGAAATTAACTCTTATGACTCAACTAGAATCCCAATATTTTTGCTGCACAGTTGTCGGTATCCAATGCTATAAGTTACTTAGAAGAAAAATGTAGTTAGAAAAAAGAATGAATAAAAGTGATTGATTTAAAAAAAAAAAAAAAAAGGACGAAACTAATATGAACTAAGAAAAAAATGCAAATTAAAAGGAAAAGAAAAGAATAAAACAAAGAAAACAAGAAAGAAAAAGTTGATATTTTTGGAACTGAACAGATTTTCCTTGATATTTTTTTTCTGTGGAAGACTTCATGAGGATGGAACTTTTTTTCACATGTCTAAAAATCAAGCTAAAAAAGAAGAAAAAAATAGTTACAAAAAGAACGAATAAAAATGAATGATATAAAAAAGAATGAGAAGACTAGTATTGATTAAGAGAGAAAAGAATAAAAAAGAAAGAAAATGAGAAAAATAAATGAAGAAGACTTGATATATTAGGGACTAAGCCAATTTTCCCTTTCTCTTTTTTCTTCTTTTTTTGTGGTATATTTTATGACGATTGAACTTTTTATCATTGGCTTATGAGAGGCACAAGCTAACCCTTACACTGCTATCATGATTTGAAATGACAAATTGACGAAAGAAGCAAATTTTGGCACAAGGCCATATTTATATCTGTCCAGTACACACCAAAGTCATTTAACATAGTCTTTTCTAATTCAGTAGATGTTACAGATGGAAAAAAATATTGTAACGATTAAGCAAAAAAGGCAAAAGCAAAGAAATATAGAGAAAGGCATAGAAGTAAAGATGGGAGATAATAAGAAATTATAATAAAGACAGATTTTGAGTCGTGTAGGAAAAAGAAAAAAAAAAGTTTATACAAGAAAGAAATTCAGTGTATACAAAAAAGAAAATGAAATTTGGAGAAAGAATGAAAAAGAAAGACAAAATTCAAAACCAGCAAAATAAATAAGAAAACAGATGAAGAAGCACAGAATTAAACAAACCTAGAATTAAGTGAAATTACCAAGGAGACTAAAAGCAAATGAAAGAATGGAGACTGTTCAGAATAAATTAATGACTGTGTTGGGTCTTAACTGTTTACCAAAATAAAAATTATAAAGCCTAAAACAAAGCTAGTTAACAAGGATTTACAAAGGTTTCATACAAATATCATAATATATGAACACCAGAATTCGATTAAACACAATATTTTTCTCCAATTTTAACAGAAATATGGATATTTACTAATTTTAGCTTAGTCTGGGACAAGGCCACACACTATTAGAGTACTTATTCATTACACAAAATGTGTACAAGACTAACATTTTAATTATAAATGTGGGCTCACTGTCCACATTTTTATTTGAAACACTTTGCTTAGTCTGATGCAAGGCCACAATATTTGAGCACTTTTAGAATTATAATAATTACACTAGTCTCCCAGTCAAGTTTTCTAATCATAACTCTAGGATAGCCATCCAAACATTACTTGTTTTAGTCTGACATATGTCCACCATAGTCGAGCGCTCATTGGAATCACTGTCATTACACTAGTTTATAAGTTATTCCAAGTTTTTATGTTATCAGAAAGAACAATGTCATATAATGATCATGAAAATGAATATCTTTAAGTTCCATCTGCATATACCAAATGACACACATAATTATAACTGTACTCTGAACAGATAAACCATATACTGTATTCTCTAATTTCGTCTGTTTGTGTTGACAAAATTATATGTCTTAGTATTTATCGATCCACCCACGAGGATAGAATGTGGCACAAGGCCGGTTTAATGTGGGTATCCCCGAGCCTGTATGCTCGGCCAAAAATATAGCCTTTTTGAACCCGCCTTGACGGATTCAGGCTCTGTCTACCTCCCCGAACGAAACCTTGCCCTTCGGCAAAGCTTCGTCCAGGTTCCTCTCTGCTAATGCAGAGAGTTCAACAGACGCCGACTCGGAAGCTCACAAAGGCAGCGTACTACACTTTGATCCTAGCCTCCGGGCCAAGCAGTTTGGAATAATAGTTATTTTCCAAGCATAGCTTAGATGTGGCACAAGGCCAAAATTATGGTGTGTCTAGTGAGGATCGAACTCACTTTTCAGTTGTAACGGATCTAGCGAGACAAGCTTGCTAACCATTACACCATGCTGAAATTATATGGCTTGATGGCCCAAACATGCAAGGGAACTTTTAACATATATTACATTTCAAATGAGAAAGAGACAGTTTAAATGTCTAGAATGCACATTGAGAAAAGAAGCGTCGGAAAATTCGATGCAGGATATATTGAAGCCAAGAAGGGACATAGGGAAAGTGCAAGTAACTGATGTAATATGTTTGCTTAAATGGATGACAGATCAGGGAATTGGAGGGATAATAAAAAGACAAAGTTGCTAATAGCTACAAAGGATAAGAAGTTGTGGAGAACCATGACTGCTCACGTCCTGAATGAACACGGCACATAGAAGAGGAAGGAGAAATATCCACGAAAACAACTCTATAGACAGATGCTAATTTGATAGTTATATATAAACTATAGCAAACAGTTAGAAGAAAAAATATTTCCACTTCAAGTTGTTTGATATGAATAGAATAAAGAATAAATAAAAGAACTCCTTTACCTAGCAGATATATACTGGCATTAAAAAACTTATCCACAAGTAAAAACATCTTCATAATCCCATCCGATAAAGGAGGCAGAATAGTCATAATGGACACCAGCATCTTCAGTGAAAAATTAGTATCCCTTTTAAAGAACGACAACATTTACATAAAAACCAACAAACAAGCAGTAAATATAGGCACAAAAGTTCAACAAGACAGCTAAGAAACTATTAAAAAATGAAAATAAACCATAAGTAGATTAATAGAATACTACCCATCTACATAGAAACCTAACATACCCATCAGACTAATTTATGTATCTAGCTAGTTAAAGAAAGAAATAAAACCTTTATATACTGAATATGTGTGTGTGTGTTCACATGATTTGCTTGAAATTAACTAGTCAGTTTGTCAAGAGGAAGAAATCTTTCTCAGTGGAAATAATTTTTTGTGTTTTTGCTAATCTGTCTTGGTGCAGAAAGAGAGTGAGCATGTTTATCTGCTTTCTTTATAAAGTCCTGAATCTGAACGCCACCTAGCAGGTATCCTGGCAGATGAGGTTGGTGTAATCCCCACAAAACAAAATTTGGGGAAATCTATGAAAAGAAAATGAGAGAAGAAAAAAGATGAAAGGGATTGAAATAAAAAGAAAGTAATTAAAAGGAAAAGAAAATGAATGCAAATGACTAACAGAGAGGAATGAAAAATAAAAGAAAGAAATTAAAAAAATATATCTTAGACAAAATCAAAATGAATGAAATCAATACAGAGTAATGAAAATAGAGAAAAGATTGAATGAAATACAGGATTTTGGAAGAAGTTACATAAATGCAAGAATATCTAAAAGTATGAAAGAAAAAATGAGAAACCTGATAGAATCTCTCCTTCCTTGAGCTCAATGTTGATACCAACAACAAAATGAATAACTTCTCTCCAATAAGATCCATAATTGTTGAAATATATTTTTTTGTTATACAGACCTAGTATCTGTACCCATGTCTAGCCATCTTTGCACAGCTTTAGAATAAAATATGAAAAATCAAGAAAAAGAATTAAATGGAAGGAGATAAACACAGAATGATAGCAGAAAATTAAAGTTTCTGGTTATTCAGAAACTAATGTTACATTCATAATAGAAAAACTTATTCAAATGTAGAAATATTTAAATTTATTTCTCAAAAACCTGATCATCATTGTTAAGTGGTAAAAGCCCAACGTGAAATTAATTCTTTTATTTCCTATGAAGAAAATTTAACATTATGAATAAAAACAGATCTAATAAAACAGACTTAATCTCTAATTTGAAATATTCTTCCAAGATGAAAGTTCCAGTGATCTGATTAAATAGGAATTTAAGTAGATATGCTTGTTCAATATGGAAGTTTCAGTAAGGAAATATAACAATTTCTGGTTGCATTAAAACTTACACACTTTCTATTGAATCAATTAAGGCATTTTTAAGGCAAATATTCACACATTGTTGATGATAAAACTCTGATGGAATTGTTTTACCTTATTGTAGGAACTCCTAATCAATGCAAACTAACATATTTATTATTGTAGGGACTCTTAATAGATGCAAACTAACATATGGCAATGACTGTTCACTAAAAACCTTATATTAGTAGAATCTGATCTAGATAAGAGCTTTTCAATTATTGTTTTTTGATTATATTACCTCTAAAATTTGTAAAAATTCATTTTTTGTAACAAACTGCTTATATTTGCTAGCCGAGCTAAAATATTATGGAAGGTTGAAAATTTGAACTTGTAAAAATATTCAACTCATCTACAAAGGAAAAGGAAAGGTAAAGAGATAATTCGTAAATTCAGAATGATTATAGTCCAGAAACTGTTGATTTGTTATACAAAAATTATTTTACCTTTTGCCTCATTTTTTAAGTCTAGTTTTTTCATAAAGGGAAAGTTATCAAATGACAGGAAATAAACTTTATATAAGAAGATTTTTTTAATGACTCCTACTAACTTGACTCAAATATTCATCTACTACTCAAACTATTACACAAACTGACAACTTGATATGATGTCTTTTATTTATACCTGGCATGTGGATATAGTAGTAGACACAAAATGCACATAAATATTTAACAGAAAAATTCTAAGCTCTATTCTAAACTGTGCTACTTGAAGAGTGCTTGCTTAAAAGCTGAAACTTTCCTTATTAATAATCTGACATATGTTTTAAATGCTATGTAATTTATATCATTACTATAAATAATAAGTTAATTAAATTTTAAGTTGGTACCCACTCAGATGGGATATCATATCTTTATTAATAATTTTCAATGGAGAAAAAGTTTTTTTTTTATTTTGTCTGAAACTGATTAATTAATAAAATATGTTCCAACGATGCACCCACTATAATTGGAATCTAATTTGTTCATTTTGCCAAATGTTCATTTATATAGATTTTGTTTTTAGTTTTTCTTCATAAACACTACAATATCATTCAAAATAATTTATTAAAAAAATCCAATGAAAAATTTATTGAATAAATAAAGATATTTTTGCAACAAACTAAAGTGCAGCAGTACTCAATTTTGAACAGATAATGTAAGTTTTTGTCCAGAATCACAAATTCTTTGAACTAAGAATAAAAGAATTATTCTTACAGTGAGTTTTGTCGCTGTCGATAATCTTTTTTTTACACTATTTACATTGTTTGGACTATCATCTTCATCTTTGTTGCCATATTTATCACAATGTTTCAGCCATTGTATGCTCCGGCCTTCTTCAGGTGGTTGGAATATCAAACTAAACCCTTTATTTTGCTTACTGGGAGTAGACTGTTCTAGTTCCACGTGCCATGTCTAATGGATGACAGTTATCAGTTTTCTCCTGTTAATTCTCCTCTCCAATTTCTCCACTGCCTTAACCAGGTATTGAATTCACACACTTTGGGTCCTGTCACTGGATCTAACTAACACCTTTATCCACTGTGCCATATTTCCTTGAGGCCGGAGTGTACATCAGCCAAAACGTTGTGATAAATATGGCAACAAAGATGAGGATGATAGTCTGAACAATGTAAATAGTGTACATAATACCTCATCTCAGAAATATAGACAGAATATGTTTTTTATTGATAAATTAGTTTAACATTTGTTACAGTTGGATGAGATTTTATTCTCTCCCCAAAAGAAAAGGTAGCATGTTTTTTTGCAAACAACCCCAGGTAAAGATAAATGCATGTAGCTACCATAAGGCAATTAATTATTAATTATCTCAATATTCCAGAAATATCATCAGTTCAATCAACGTTGGGCACACCACTGATGTAACTTTGTGTTGGTTTAAGACGCACAAAGTAAGTGATTATTCCTGTCATATAGTAAAAATAGTTGTGTCTTTTCCTCCAGAACTAGGTGTCAATGTTTGAAAATATATAAAAGGATATTAAATGTTGATTTTCAAGCAAGCCCCTTCAGTTTTGGAAGATACTCCATCACATTTTGATTAATTGAGATAAGCTTGATAATTATCTAAATAAATGTATGGGTTTAGAACAAAGAAATATATAAAATAGATTTTAAAAATTTAAGGACAAAGGTATTGCATGAAAGATGATTAAAAAGAATTATAGAATGAAAAAGTTGAAAATGTGAAGGAAGTAGAGAAAGATGCAATAATTCAAAAGAAAAGGAGGAAAATAATTGGAAACATAAGAATATGAATGTAGAAACAAAAAAAAACTTGAATTATAAAAAGAAAAAATATGAAAAATATTTGAATGAAATAAGAATGATGAGATAAAAAGAAAAAAGATGAATGAAATTGAGAGAGAAATTGAGAAGAATCAAATAAATAGAAAGAAAATAATTGGAAATGTAAGAATTAAAATAGAGATAAGAAAAAAAGATGACAAGAATTAAAACAATGAAAACAAACTGAAATAAAAGACAAACATTTCTGTGTTTAGATAAATGTAAGAATCTGAAATGGGAATGAGAGAAATAAGAATTCCAATAAACCAAAAGAACAAAGCTGTGTGGAGATGGAGATTTGCAAATAGAATGAATTTAAAGATAAGCCTTGAGCTTAATGATATTACAGGCAGAGATTCTTCTGGAATCAAGCAAAATAAGAAGCATCAAATAATTTCTTTGCAAAAGCAGAGCAGGCATAAAAGAAACACAATTCTTCTGCACGGTCAGAATCTTTGAAAAAAAAAAAAAGACATTTTTTCTCTCTTTCTTTTGATCATCATCTTTTTCTTGAGTTGTACACTTACCTACTTCTTTATTCTACATGTAAATTTAGGACAACCAAACAGAAGCCCCAAAGAAAACAAAAGTTCTTGAAATTGCTTCTGGTCAAGAGATTTTCTTTCTTTTTTTTTTTTTTCCATTATTATTTTTCATTTATTATTTCCTTATTTTAATGTCTTTGGTATCCTTTGCTGATTTTATCAGTGATTTTGTGTTCTTAAGCATTGGTTTGTGAAAATCACAGAATGGTATTCCAATACCGTTGACACATTCACTGAAAAAAAAACATATATATACACACATACACACATATATATATATATATATATATATATATATATATATATATATATAAATCTACATTCAACATCATCACTGGATAAGACACCAGAGGTGTTGAAACAAAATAGTTATTTTTGTAGTGATTTTATAACATATTTATGTTATAATTTTTAAATAAATAATTATATTCGCTCTACTCTGTATTGAGTACTCTTTTAAGAATAGTAATTGTTCGTTATTGGAATTTATTCCATATACACCAATCATATACTTGGGTATATATATATATATATATATATATATATATATGTAAATGGATATAGATCCGACAGAATGAAGAAAAATTTGGAAAAAACAAACAAAAATCCTTACATGCAATTATGTTGTTTAAAATGAATGAAATGTCGACGTCTGACGTTTCGGTTTAATAAACCTTCTTCAGGACAATATTCATTAAAATACAATTCAGTTCAATTTGACAAAGACAATGGACATAAAAACAAGTCTTATCCAAAACAGATAACTGAAAATTTTTAAAATATATATATATATATAGATATATATATATATATAATGCATATAGAATGTTGGTGTTAATAAAAACGTACTTGCTATAATGTAACAAAGCTTCAGCACATGAAGATTGCATTCTTCATGAAACTTTGAGTTGTGCTACCAGTGAGGGATCATATATATACACACACATATGATCCCTATATATATTGTAAGTATTCATCCTATTTACCTTGTTTGGACTCTTGTCCTCATCTTTATTGACATATTCATGACATTTTGGCCATTGTACATTCCAGCTGTCTTCAGATGATGTAACTGAAACTGAGATATCCAGAAAAGGCATATCAAATAGAAGTAGAACAATCTACTCTCATGGACTAAAAGGGTTTAGCTTGAAATTCCAACTTACATTACCTGAAGAAGGCCTGAGTGTACAACGGCCAAAACATGGTGAATAGGACAAAGATGAGAACAGCAATTTGAACAATATAGTCTAAATTATATATATGTGTGTGTGTGTGTATTTAAGCAGCAAATTCTCTTTTAGGCATTTCTGATTGAATAAATTACAAAAATTATATTTTTCTGTATATTACAATTAAATTCCTTGCTTAATTTAATTGTAAAATATGGGAAAATATTTGTGAATATGAAAGGATTTTGATAAAAATAAGCAGCAATAATGTTTGCAATTTATTCAATCAGACATTCCTAAAAGACATATATATATATATATATATATATATATATATAAATAAATAAATGAGTGGCTAGAACCTATGCTTTCTGACCATGAGACCTGAATTAAAATTTCAGCAAAGCTGATTTGTTCATTGAGATCACTTCTTGATGTTATACTGGAGACAATTCCACTATGTGCCCCTTTAGAAAATATGAATAAACTTTACCTTGGCTGACCTAAGCTTTGTGAGTGATATTGGCTTAATGGAACCATTTGGAAGTTATCAATGTTTGAGAGTACTGACTTTGTTCAAGAAATTGTTCATAACAGATTATGTGCTATCTCCCAGAAACTGTAACTACGGTCTGCTCAGCATAATTGCAGTATAAACCAAGGATTTCTTCTCCATTGATCTAAGTATACCTGGATTTAGTCCAATACTTTTGTTTACCATACTGACAACCCCTGTTCTTAATAATGACTGAGACATTCAAAAGTATTTGAAGAGAAAACCAGAAAAATACATAAATTTTGTACAGTTTATTCATAATTAGTCATATACATCAATTTAAACACCACTTTAGTGTGATGAAGTCCTAAAGGAGAAAACATGTCACACAAATTTTTTTTCACTTTGTCACTAATTTTCATAACATTTCTCTGGTATATAAAAATTTATATATAATTTTCTCCCATGTGTGTATATATATATATATATATATATATATATATATATATATATTATATATAATTTTATATATCAGCAAACAGTATTTAAAAAATTTGTGTCCAGGCTCTTACAATATATCACCATTCTTGGTAGATATTCTTTTGTCACAATCTGGGATAGTCAGAGACAAAGGTGATGGAGAAAAAAAGGAAAAGAATATAGAGGAATTTGACTGGATTGAAAAAATATTTTTTCAAAAACTTTGAAACAACCTGTGTTTCTCATTTGATGCACATGTGTAGACATGGCAACATCAACAAGCCCAGTCCAATAAAATCTTAATTGATGAAACGTGTCACAAAATACTTTTTTCCAAAATTTGTCATACTATTTTTCAAGATATATATATAAATATATTTAAGGTTGGTCCAGCGAGACGCACCAAAATAGAAACAGATCCAAGATCACATAGGGGTCAGTAAAACATTAAAAGATAAAATGCTGATAACTAATTCATCATCTCGCTGGACCAACCTTAATTGTTTTATGACCCTTCGCGCAGAACTCTTCATTGCCAATTCAAGAAAGAAATTCGGATTACCAACACACAAACAGAGAATGTCTCATATCAAGAATATTTAACATTGAACATAAGGAAAAAATTAATTATTTTTAATAATATGTGGAAATCTTCGCTTTTACCTGAAGACGGTTGGGAGACCAGAAACACGTATCATAAAATTATGTAAAACAAAGCATAATATTTTTTTCTAAATAAATCCACATTGCAACCAAAAACGTTTGCAGCACCTGTTTTCTCTTCTTTTTAATATACATACTTTTCTCTCATTGGAACCACTACAACATATTTCTTTTAAATATATATATATATATATATATACATATACATAAGATCTAATATATTGGGATAAAAATTGTGAATAATCTGTCCAATGTCCATATTTTCTTCTGTTTATAGTCAAATACTTTCAAATGTGAAGGACAAAAATTTTAATATCTGGGAAGTGCTTTAACAGAGGACAAAAAGTGCAACACTGAAATACGAAGGTGCATTGTGATAGCCAAAGACTCATTCCAAAAATTAAGCAGAGTATTGAGAAACAGAAAAAACTTTGTTAGAAACAAAGAAAAGAGCACTGAACTGTTATATGATATCTGTCCTCCCATAAGGCAGTGAGTTCTGAACAATCTCTTCAAAGATGACAAAGAGATTTGAAGCAGCAGAAATGTGGATTTACAGCTTGATGCTGACAATGCCATCGACTGAAAATGTGAGTAACAATGTTTTAGAGAATTTGGAAACAAAAAAAAAAGTTATACTTAACATCAAAGACAAATTTCTTGGGTACATAATGAGGAAAGAGGATTTGGAAAATCTGATACTCACGGGACAGATTAAAAGCAAGAGGGTAGAAGAAAACAAAGTATAACATAGTGAGCTTGAGTAAATGGATATTGGAACAGGGTTTCGGAAAAATAGTAAAAAGACAGTTTATTAGGAGCTGCAAAAAACAGGAAATTGTGTAGAGCCATGATTTCCTCTGATCTAAGGAAAAACAGCATGTCAAAAACAAGAATTTCAACTGTGTCAGTTATTATCAAGAACTGGGCATTGTCAGTATGGTAGACAAGATTCTGTTGGTTATATTTTGGTATTTTTCATAGTTTAAATTAATTCTAGTTATATTATGCATAAGTAAAATGAAGCTTCTACAGAAGGATGCTAAGGATATCATGGACTGAGCATGTGAGCAATGATGAGAGGATGCAAGCTAGAAGCAGGCATATACTTAACATCAGGAAGAGGCAGCTGAAATTTCTGAGGCACATAATGAGAAAAGAGGGCCTGGAGAATCTGATACTCACGGGTCAAGTAGAGGAAAAGAGAAAACAATGCATAACATACCTGGCAGGTTTAAGCAAGTGGATTACAGAACATGGTATGGGGGTTGAAGCAGAGGGAAGGAACTTGAGAGCTGCAAGGGATAGGAGGTGGTGGAGAGCCATGATCACCTATGTCCTGAAAGGATATGGCACATAAAAAGAAAATGTAGCAAGATCACACTGGAAAAGCATGTATCAAAAGCTTCTACTCCTACAATTATATATATATATATATATATACGTGCCTTATTTAAACAATTTAAATAATATATGACAATCTTGAGGATGCAAAAATAATTTTGAAGAATTCTAACAACAATATATTACATTAATTCCACCATTTTTTTCTGTTTTCTTCTCACTCTTAGAATTTTGATTTACTATATTATCTTCTCTTTCTAACAATTTTGAATTATTGTTCATGACAAGTCTGCATGGTACTATGGTATATAGTCCTGCTATTTACCCATAGCTTCATAGAAGAAGAGGATTCATACCTTTCCCAAGGGCATTAGCATGTAAGTGAATGTAATGGATTCAACTGGAATTTGAACTCGGCTCTCCAATTCCTCAATCCAAGCCACTATCCATTACTCCACCATGTCTCAAATATATATATATATATATATACATGTGTGTATATATATATATATATATATATATATATATATATATATTATATATATATATATATATATATATATATATATATATATATATATATATATATATATGTATATATATATATATATATATATATATATATATATATATATATGTATATATATATATGTATATATATATATATATGTATATATATATATATATATATATATATATATGTATATATATATATATATATATATATATATATATATATATATATATATATATATATATATATATATATATATATATATATATATATATATATATATATATTTATAATAATTGAATGACTAACCTAAATTTCTTTTAAATAATACTACACGCAAAAAAGAATCCCAAAAAAAAGCAAATATAGTAAAATAAAATTAATATGAAATGCCATAAGATGTAAGCTTTTGAATGACCCATGTCCTTTGTACTTACATGAGAAACATTATATCACTAGGTTTATATATATATATATATAAAAAAAAAAAAAAAAAATGTAACCTCATATACATACTTAAACTTGAATTAATACATAAAGTTTACTAATTCTGAGAAATGACTTAGATAGTTTTGTAGTCTGGGCCATTAATATTACTTAAATAATATCTAAATTAAAAGTTTAAAAATTGTAATTTACATATACTTTGATATGGAAAAAAAAATTTTACTTACTATGAGTAATTATCCTTCTGTTATAAAAGTAATATAGTCTAAATTAAAACTAACAATGAAAATATTTTAAAATTTTAAAGTTATAATTTTAAAATTGAAATTAAAAATTGTAGTAAAATAAAATGAATTCTAACATGTTATTTATACATACATATGAAACTTTATTAATTAGGTTACATATATTTGAAATAAATAAATTAATTAATTAATAAATAAATAAAGTTTACTAAATCTGAGAAATGACTTAGCTAGTTTTGTAGTAAGTGCCATTAATATTACTTAAATAATATTTAAATTTGAAAAAAAAAAAAAAAAAAATTTACATATACTTTGATATGGAAAAATAATCTTACTTAATATGAGTAATTTTCCTTCTGTTATAAAGTAATATAGTCTATTAAAACTAAACAATGAAAATATTTTAAAATTTTAAAGTTGTAATTTTGAATTTGTAATTAAAATTGTAGTTAAATTGAATGAATTCTAACCTAAATTTCTTTTAAATAATACTACACGCATTAAAAAGAATCCAAAAATAACACCTATAGTAAAATAAAATTAATATGAAATACCATAACATGTAAGCTTTTGAATGACCCATGTCCTCAATACTTACATGTGAAATATTATAATAATAGGTTTATATATAAAAAGAAAAGTTTACTGAATCAGTGAAATTAAGTAACCATTTCTGCTGTCATAGTCATATACAAAAAAAAAAAAAAAATGTAATCTCATATACATACTTAAACTTAATGTTAAAATAATCCTATATAATATAATGGATTCTAATACATTTAACTGTTCTTATAAAAAATATAAATAAAAAAAAATTAAAAGGAAAATATTTCAAATCGTAGTTAAATAAAAAGTATTGTAAAAAAAATCTTTAATTTTAAAAGATGACGTTGAAAATTTTTTACCGTTAACAATTTTTTTTTTTTTTTTTTTTCAGACGACATCCATTCAACCGACGTCAGGTTTCAGTGTAAAATACATCCTCACCCCTTACCAAAATGTAGCTAATAACTGATACAATGATACTGTCATAAGGAAAATCTAGACACCCCGTGTTCAATTTGAGTAGAATATTCTGTAACCATGGAAACGTGATTTTAGCTGTGTATTTAAAACCCGGTAAATTTTAAAAGTTACTCCAAAATTCGCTTGAAGATGAAATGGAACTAATGCTTTTAATTTATTTGCAAAAAATAAAATTAGGGTTTTAGCTTCTATTTTTGAAACATGGTTGGAACTGTGTAGCGAAAATAACCATATTTTAAATCAATTAATTTATAAATGTATATATATATATATATATATATTATATATATATATATATATATATATATATATATATATATATATATATATATATATATATATATATATATATATATATATATATATATATATATATATATATATATATATATATATATATATATATATATATATATATATATATATATATATATATATATATATATATATATATATATATATATATATTTATTAATATATATATGTATATATTATATATATTATATATATTCAAAAAAGCCCTTATACAGCTTATAATTTTAAAAAACAAGGATCATAATATATAATACTAAAACTCTTATCTTGTATGTATGTATGTATGTATGTATGTCTGTTCCTGAGATACAGCTTAAATAAATGGCCCAACCAATATCAGAGCAGATTATACATTGAACCCCTGCCAAGTGCAGTGCCAAATTTTATTACATTATACAAGGTTTTCTTGAACTAGGCTGTTTTTATGCATTTCTAATAGGGAATTCAGTATTTATTTTTGATAGACATTTTTATATCAATCTACATATATAGACAAACACTTGCATATTATATTCCAACTATTATGTGTGTGAAAAATAATAAACATTCATAATACATAATATCAACATTATTAAATAAATTTAAATATAAATAACACAACATATATGTATGCAATTCACTACACTATATTAGAATTTTTTATAAATGAATATTCAGATGTTTGGCAACTACTTTGATAAGTGAAGTGGCTATGTTGGGTGTCATTGCAAAACATAATTTGTATGGTTAGAAAATTGTTTCACATAACTTAATCTCTATTTATAAAAGGCAGGATGTGTGTGCATGTGTAATGAATGCACGGCTGCAATTTTCGACGGATTTGCACCAAAATTTACATGTACATGCTCCAAGTTAGTGAGAAGGCCAAGACCATCTTTGCATTTCCCAACTTCCATCAATAGTGGAAATAATCGATTTTTTCATGCTTCAACATCAGTTTTCATGTAGTTTGTGGCCATTTTTTACTGGCCAGAGTGAGAGCCTATAGCTAGCTGCCACGAATAGGCAGGAAGTTTCTATTGGTCAGCATGAGAGCCAACAGCTGACTGACACGAATGTTAACTAGCATGCTAGCATGCAAAAAAATCAATAGCTGCAGTCATCACAAGTGGGAAAAATTTAAATCTGCATGGCACTTTACTCCAATTGGCTCATTCGCTTGCTTAAACTCAACATTGATTCTGAAAAAGCAGAACTGGGTTGGGTGTGAAAAAGTATTTGTTGTTAACATTCTTTTTTTATTCAGTTTTTCCAGTTACGAGTCCTTTTTTAAAGCTGATCGTTTTGTGTTCATTTTGTTTAGTTCTTTTTTCGTAACAGATTTAATGTTTAGTATAGATCTTAGAAAAAATTTGCAGTGTGAGATAGGCAAGAAGTAAGGCATGTAGCAACATCAGCACGGCAAAGGGCACTCCTTTAAAGGCAAGGAAGAGCAAAAATATTTTAAGTCAAGTGATAGCGGTTGCTGTATGAGTTGTACGATTTTTGAATCAAGCATAGGCAACACCGGGTCATGCTGCTAATGGTAAATAAATGAATGCTGATTTGCTGCTGTTACATATTTTGAAATAAGAATGAGGAAGAAACAAGAATGCATAATAAAAAATATATAATTATTATTTTGAAAAAATTACCTAGCAAAAAATGAAGCAAGGTGCACAAAAAAGGTGACGTCCATATATTTTTTATTTCAATAAATATCAATCTCCCTAAGCTGTGTTTGTTTTTTTTTTATGGAATGACCTTCACCTTTGAAAATTATATGGTAAATACAAAAATTGGTGTAAATTGTTACCCTGGGCTTACAATGTGTAACAAGGTCGGATGTTTAGGTAGTTAAAGTAATTACCCTGTTTGTATATGTATTTGTAGTAGTAGTTGATAGAGGAATCTTTTTTACTTTTTTATACTGAAAACAAAATGAATAAAAACATAACAATAACATAAATAATAATACTCAAGACGCATGTTGACATTAATAACAAGAACTTATATTTTTCTTTTTCATGATGCAAATTACTATTGTTATTATTATTATTATTATTATTATTATTATTGGTATGATGTGTGTTAAAATGTTCTCAGTTTTACTATCTTTTCTGCTTCTTTAAAAGTTTCTACTTGTTTTTTTTTTGTTTTTTTCTTGTTCCAAGAATTTTGTTGGTGGGGACAATGTTTGAGATCATCAGTTTTTGATTTTCTGGAAGGATGGGGATACATGTATGTTGGGCAACTCACTACTTACTACTGTACTGTCGTCACTGCCATCACTTGTGATGGAAGGGTCGTTTTTATAATCAGATTTTAAAATGATGAAATATCTTTCTCATCTTTCATCACTGGTGGCAAGGTCGTTTTTAGGATGATAAAATATTTTATCTTTATTTCAAGAATAATATTTTTATTTTCTATCACCACTGATGGCAAGGTTATTTTTAGAATAATGAAATATCATTATTCTGATACTTGAATTGAAAAGGCTTTATTTGTGATATGAGTTTGCAATTCCATTCTAAAAAAAAGTAAACTTTTTTCCTGCAGGGCATTAAAGGGATGTTTCAAATTAAAATTAGGTTTATATTCCTACAACAATGATAGGCCTAGGTCCTTCTGGTCTTTATAATTTATTGTTCATTCTAAAAGTTTGTTGTTTGAGAATTTAACATCTATAATTGAATTTCTAGCTAAATTTCCAAAAGAAAATTATGGAAATAAGCAAATTTTTCATGTAAATCAGCAAATTTTTTCACAAATTTTTATATCTTTTCCATTTATTAATTTATTATTGCACTTGATCTAAATAATATTGTCTAATGTGACTTGTAATATAGTAACAGCTCTATGTAAAAGCTTACAAAATTATATTTTACTAATTCACCTTTAGTGCTGAAAACGTTTATTTTATTATAGCGGATGGTTACAAGCAAGAGGGGAGATGGAATGTACTTATTTCATTACCACATGAATAATAATATTAATTATTACAATAGCTTGTATTGTAAATACAAATTAAAATATGTGTAATTAATAATAAAATTGATAATATTATTACCTCATCATTTTATATCATCAACTGCTTTCAAAAGGAACCTAATGCGTTTATGGGTGGTCTGGTATATATATATATATATATATATATATATGAAGAAATATACTCTTAAGGTGTGCTATATTTATGGAATAAAGTGCTCAATATCAGAGATAGAGTGTGTGTAAATATAAAAGTGAACATTGAAGTCAACACTTAGGTGACCTGGTGATTGCATCTAGCATGAAACAGCCTGCCCCTTCTAGGTGTTGACTTCAATGTTCACATATATATATATATATATATATATATATTGATTCAGTGTTGAACATTAATCACATAGATTAAACACTATACAGTGAAAATTTCAAAATTCAGCTTATAACTAGCATCAAAGTACAGATTTATTGATTCCCACCTCACACACACACACACACACACACACACACAGCAAGTGTACTAAATGCTTTTTTTTCTTTTCAAATGTCAATACTCATTGAAAAAGATTAAAATCCCTAAAATGTATTGATCCTGCAGTTTAAGGAGAGAAAACTGAAAGATCAAACATTCAATACATTTTTCACTCCATTCAACTTATTTGCTTTCTTGGGGCCAGTTATATGTTTTCATTATTTGGACTTTCATTGCCTTTTTTTTTTTGCTTTCAAGTCAAACACTTTATCATGAGTTACTTCTTCATAAGCTGCTAAAATATATGCATTTTCTTTCTTTTTCATTTGTTCATTTTCTAAAAAAATGGAAAAGTTCAGCCCATTAATCCAAGTTAGTAACAATATCAGCTACTTTTAGTTGAACAGGAACAAATTCCATTAAAATGGTGAAAGGAGAAATAGGAAAATAATAATATATTCAAGAAACAATAATTGACCTGTTTGTGAGAAATTCAGCATAACTTAGATGACAATATTAACAGTATTTCAACTTGTCAAATATGATTTGGTCAATGAATGAATAATATGGGAGCTGTACAGAAATTAGAAGAATTGCTCCTTTCATCTGTTCATTCCTTGAAAGTTAGCATATTTCAAATATTTATTAAGAATTTCTCTTAAGGTTTCAAGGTCAAGGAGCCATTTTTAAATTTCATATTTTATGCATTTCTTGCATTTTAGTGTATTTACTGCCTTACTTCGGGTGATAACAATTACAAAAAAATATATAAGGATCATGAAACTGAAAATGAAAAAATATTACACCTTAAAATTAATGTTATAACTATAATAACTAGGTATGATCAAGAAAGTTATGGATACAGACAAAAATATTAAGAAGATCCCTGGTAGCGCCTCTTTACAAAAGAACTGCTTTTCTACTCAAGAGCATATCATCAATATGAAACAAATTTAAACAATATATATGTTTATTATTACTTGACATCAGAATTCATACAAATATAATCCATATATTTTCAACTTTGCCTTACCCTAATGTAAGATCATAGTAAAGATTTTCCATGTGTAACTTAGATGTGGCACAAGGCCAAAAGCATGGAGGATCGAACTCCCTTTTCAGTATTAACTGACATAGCAAGACAAGCTTGATTTTCCAAGCATAGCTTAGATGTGGCACAAAGCTGAAACAAGGGGGCACCCAGTGAGGATCGAACTCACTACTCAGTCATAATTGTTCTAGCGAGACAAGCTTGCTAACCATTACACCACGAGAAGATGCCCCAAGATAAGATCATAGTAAACATGAAAATAAGAGATAATAATGATAATAATAAGAATAATAAATGAAAATCATGATGGTGTCTGATTTTACCCCTGCCCAGCTTAGCAAAATGGAATCAGCAAGAAGACACATGCATTGTCATAAAAATCTGACTTCTCATGCTATCTTCTGCCTTCATAAGGGGGCTAGATCAGGCCAAAAATGAAGTACTATTGCCATATTTGGGCAGGAGCTGCCCAGACCTCACCTCCCAGTCTTGATAGAGTTCAAAAGCATCTTCAAGTACTTGTTAGAGAAGAATTATTTTCCATACTCAACCTCTCTCTCATAGGTGAATCTCTCACTGCTATATTCCTACTTCCATGGAAAGTGCTCAGATGAATTGCATCTCTTAATTCCACCAAATCTGATCTTCATGGCTAGGACCCACAATTCTACTTACATAGTTGCAAACCACCCAAATTCTCTCTAGCTTCTCATGAATCACTGCCCTATGGAACAGACACCCAAAAGGATGTTTCCCTAATCACTACAATCTTAACCTGTTCAAGTCTAGAGTCAACCATTATCCCCCCCCCACGATCCATATAAACTACCCCTTAACATAGCCCTCTAACTTGAGTGGCCCCTGGGCATTGTACTGGCTGAACCTTACTGAAATAAAAATAAAGATGTAGTTTAGTTGTGTCATTCATGGGATATGGACAGGATTAAACACCATTCAGAAACAATGTGCCAAGTGTGTTGAACCTCTGAGTGAATATGTTGAATGGGATATACACTTTATGCCTCTTTGTCATTCCCTTTGGTGGGGCTAAGAACTCTTCAGCAGTCATTTGCATACCCTTTTGATGAGACATTAGCAGACTTCTGCTGTCAATTTGGACATCTCCACAAAATCTAATTACAGAAACATGCATCAAATTTTGGGTCAGAACAAGAACTCTTCAACACAATCATCTCTCTCTCTCTCTCTCTCTCTCTATATATATATATATATATATATATATATATATATATATATATAATCACTTTAAATGTTATCTTTAGTGGATATTCATATTTGACAAGGTGCTCTATTTATTTATTAAACATTATACTTATTTTTATCTACCAGCCCAAATGTTCAAGAAACCTTATGAAAGAGAAATTTTGAACTCTTAAGCAGGAATCGAACCTGCATCACTCAAGGCAAAGGGAGCTACCATTTAGCCCATTACACCTTAATGCACTTGGCTATGACGAACAGTCAGGTGAAGCTAATTTCATACTTTTAAGTAAAATTTCTCCTGTCATAGATCTCTTAAAGTTTTTCATCTCTGCATATATTCTTGTATCCAAACATAAACAAATGAATGGCTTTTTTTATTAATCTGACATACTTTTATCACTTTTAACATTATTTTTAGTGGATACTCATATTTGATTACCCCTTTTATATATATATATATATATATATGTGTGTGTGTGTATATGTATTACTTCAAGAGCTATTATAGCGGATACTGCTGTTGAAAATAGATGCCTCATTTTTATTTTAAACAGGGCTTATTATTTGTATTGGCCTGAACATTTGAGAAATTCTAAAGCAAACTTCCTGATTCAGATACTTTTTCTCAAAATTCCATATCTGCTCAGTTCTAGATCTTAAATGTAAACAGAGAAATTTGTGTGTTTTCCATGCAAGAGAAAGTATATCTTTGCTAAACTGTGATGTTTTCTGTAGCCAAGCATTAAAGCATACTACATCAAACAGTGGTTTCTCCTACAAAAGAGTATGCTGGTTTGATCCATTCCAGAGAGTCTTTATTTTTATTAGTATTCTTGAATATGTAAGCTGAGGTCAGTTATAAATAGTACACACTGTTTAAAATAAAAATGTGGCGTTTATTCCAAATATTAGGATCTATTATAATAGTGCTTAAAGTAATAAAAAATATGAGATTAGAATTAAATCAATTAATCCTTAAAAAATACATCCATATATATATATATATATATATATATATATGTATATATATATAATAAAAAGGCTTAAACACCAATACTCCATGGTCACAACCTACTCCACTGGAATCACAAACATGATCTAAAGCATCAGACCTACAAATTTAAAAGGAAAACAGAAAACAACTCCGGTAATAAAAATAAAATTTAGAGAGAGTGCAAGTAAGAGAGTGTAAGACAAATGCCAGAGCCAAAGGGAGGAGTAACAGACGAGAGAAGGTGGGAGATTAAACCTTAACAGAGAGAAGTTTTAGAGAGGTGAGTTGAAGAGGTTTAAGTGAGGGAAACATGAATGTTGTCGGATGTCTAATACATCAAAGATGCAACCTTAAAGGATACATTTCATGGTGACATACACACACCATAGAAAATCTAATCCCAAAGATCAGAAGAAGAGGGAGGGAGAAGAAAAGAGAAAGAGTGGTGGGGTTGCGATTCCAGTGAAGTAGGTTGTGACCATGGAGTATTGGTGTTTAAGCCTTTTTATTATATCCCTACTCTGTCCTGGACATTGAGTTCTACCTGGATTCTATCCTCTTGGAATTTTTTATTTAAAAATTATACATGTATGTGTATGCACCTATGTATATATATTTTGCATATGTATGTGTATATTTACCATAATATATATATATATATATATATATGTATATATATATATATATATATTTTGCATATGTATGTGTATATTTACCACTAATATTAGCTATATATATATATCTAGCATGAAACAGCCTGTCACCACTGAGTGTTGACTTCAATGTTCACTTTTATATTTACATACGCTCTATCTCTGATATTGAGCACTTTATCCCATAAATATAGCACACCTTAAAACTATATTTCATATATATATATATATATATATATATATAATTTTTAATCCATTAAACATTTTTTTTAATCTGATATCATTATTATAAACATATTTTGTGAGTACATGTGTTTGATTACATATGCCTGTTTTTAAACATTTAATGTCTATCAGTCTAGGGATCAAGATGTTCAACTTAAGAAAATGTGCCACTGAATAAGAAACAAGCCTGTGCTCCCTTTTTCAATAAATATCATGATGGGTTCCCATATTAAGGCAGACTTCTCTTAAGTGATCTTAAGGACTGGGAAAAATTGTTGTGAAGAATGCTGAATAAAAATGTCCAGATTTCTTGACATTATTCATGCAAAAAAAAAAAGTCATATTATAGTTTCCTTGAAAGGGCTGTTGGAATACTTAACCAGATATATATTTTTAATAACATTCTCCCCATGCAAGGCAATAACGTCACTACGAGAAAAGGGATTATTGGGTGTAGAAGAGTTAGAAATGGAAACATAGCTAAAGTTCCACAGCAAAAGAAGCGTAATCAGGAGGATAGTAGAGAGCGATTGACGTTGCATTTAAATTTTTATATTTTAGTATATTCGACTACGTCACACAGTAAAGACTATCTTGTTTTTCCAAGATGAAATGCTCATCCCGCTGATGCTTTACTTGGTTTTACAACACTCCCCACCCCACTGCTGATGGATTATTTTCTGTGATAAAAGCAGCATCAGAAATTAACGTATACTTTTGTTTTGGATATTGATGTAGGGTAATGGTTATTGGCACAGCAAATGGAACTGACAAAATGTTTTGGAATTTCCATCGAATCTGCGTTAACTTGGAAAAGGCATAAATTTAATTCTTCATCCCTAAAGAAGGACGAACGAATTACCTAGCATTAAAAGAGAAGAAAAACTCTGGATTCAAACAAATTTGGCATAATGACGTTTCACATTGCAGAGTGACGATTCTTTAATTTTTATTCTAGCTTGGATAAGTCTCCTTCATGCAAAGATCCTACCGCTTGACGTAAAGGATCCATGACCATCTAGCACAATGAGGCAGACTGGACATCATAGCTATGTATGCAGGAAGTGCGTTGATAACATAGCAATGTTGGATGAGAGGACTGCCTAAAGTGATGTCAATCGCCAGGGCTGTGTGTTCCTTTGATAGGATCATCGGTCATGTGTCCGAGATCAAGGGAGAACTTGCAGTTGGAGGACATAGGCTGTGGTTTGAACTGGAGATGAATTAGTGCAGCCAAGTCTACTCCCCCATAACGGAGGGAATTGGTCAGGTACTCAGCTGCAAAACAACCCTACAATCACTCCCCGTCATGGAATTGATGATGACGATGATATGGCATGCTATGTTTGTGTTAAATTTTCAGTCTCTATTCCTGCCATTTTCAACCAGGGTCATAATCATGAGACAACACTATGGAGAATTTGAGACCTGACACAATCTATAAACAGCATTCGACATTGTACACTTTTGTAATGACCTGATGATTGCATTTAGCATGAAACAGTCTGTTGACTCTGAGTATTGACTTCAATGTTCACTTTTATATTTATATACACTCTATCTCATAAATATAGCACACCTTAAAACTATATTTCTCCACATATATATATATATATATATATATATATATAGTCAATTACTGGTACCTAAGTCTGTTTACATTAATGTGTTTGTTTAAAATAGCAGAAATGTTAACTCAAATATGTGTAACCACTAAATCAATGCTTATAATAATAATAACAAATATATACCCCCTGAAGAGTGGATAGAGTGATTCCCAGAGCGTTTGTCTACAAAACTATAGAATCGGGATGCTGAAGGTACCATCAATCACCGAAGTGACAAAGCTTTTAATTGTATTAATTCTGTATCTATATATATTTATTTCTAGAGAGAGAGAAAGCTGTAACTGTTATCAGTATGTAAATTTCAAATTCTGAATGACATTGTTTAAATTCAAATACAAAGGCATGAATCTACTACTCCCTTTACTCTTGGAATCATGCTTCAAATTTTGACTGGTGCTATTTATGTTCACTTAAGAAAGGCATGAATCCATTTATCCCTGTACTATGTGCCATACTTAAATATCTTAATAACTTATCTTACCACAATGATGAGTAGAAAAGAAAATGTATCTTGTAAACCATTTCCCCATAACTATCTTACCTGCTGATATAATAACAGTAAAGCTGTTACTTCTATCGTCAACCTTGTTCAAATGAATATATGAATAATTCTCCTTTGGCATTTTGGAAAAAAAAAAAGATTTCTTATCAGGAAATAAATTATTTCTTTTCTCATGTGAGTTACCCTATTTTTTTAATGGAGTTCCATCTTGAGGCTAATATTCTGTAAAAAGTGTAATGGTTCTTAAAAAAAAATAAACAGAGTATTTAAAAAGAAAATGACAGCAGAAATGACTGCATCTTTTTTGAAGGATCCTAAGAGAATTTGATTTAGATCAGATCGATAGTTACGGTCTTACTCTACTCTGCAAGGAATAAATTTTGATTTCTTATAAATGATCACCCATCTTGTAATTTTTGGTTTTTAGTCTGCTACAAGGTCACAAAATTTGAGTACTTTGTGACAACAAGTTGATTAATTACTGCTCTGCACTGTCATTTAATTTTTGATTATAACTCAGCTTACTGTAATGTTCAAATTAATTGTTTTCATACAAAAAACATTCACCTGTACAAAATCATGTTGAAATACTGGTTTCTGTATGATCACCAAAGTTAACCAACATTGAGCTTGGTCAGTACCTAGATGAGTGACTGCTTCAGAATTCCAAGTGACAGTAGCTTGGGTGTGTTGGTGGTGTAATAGTTAATTGTTCAGAATTATTAATAGGAGAGCCAAGTTCCAATTTGGGTTCATCATATTCACTTACACATAAATACCATTAGGAAACATATGAATGCACCTCTTCTTCCCACAGTTATGGGTTAATTAGTAAGACTTGTATCACTAAATCATTATTATCTCACCCCACCAAAAAACTTCTTAAAATCTCAAAATATTTTCTGGCTTTAAATAACCTGCAAAGGGTTTATAAACTGTGAAAAAATTCAAAAATTCATTAACCAAACAATATTAACGTCAGCTGGAATTTTTTATAAGCTTTTCCATAAAACAGTTTTTCAGGAAATTAGATTCTCAAGTTCACGCTTTGGTTTGGGTTAGTTTGTTTTATGGCATATCAACCTCAATGTGTTATTTAATGCTGACAAAATTTTTATTTCTGGTAATATTTTTTCTTCAGAAATGTATAGCTGGTAATATTTTTTTTTTTCAAAAATGTGTTGCTGGTAATAAATTTTTTTTTTACAAAGTATTTTTGGTATTAAAACCTATTTTTATATTTTCATAGTGTTTTGACCCCAGTTTGGGGGCTAACTATTTACCCATAGTTGGGACCCTAACAGATGCTACCACCCCAGGTCAGGGTGGATCTGGGAACACCATAATTTAAGAAGTAGTTCCATGCTCCTCAAAACCTCCTGATCAGAGTCCTTGCTGCTGGACATAGTTTATCGTCTTACTTAGGTCAAGTCAATTGTTATTGCTGTTTCTTGGCATGATGAGAATTTACTTCAGACGATTTTTATTTTTTGATTATGTGGAAAATAAAATAGTTGAATATATCGATATTTTCCCTTCTATGTACATTTGTTAATCATTTTTGTTGTTGGTACCATTGAAAATCTTCAAATTATGTCGGTTTCTTTCCATTTGGTAAAGCTCTTTATTTGGATTCAGTTTCTGTACTTTATAGGATCTTATAAAATATTGTCTTCTTTAAGATCTAAAACATTCATTTGCTTGAAGCCATTTTTAATCATTGACCTTAGAAAACGGTTATATCTGTGTATCTCTATTGTCTTTTCATATATATATATATATATATATATATATATATATATAGTTATGATACAATATGGTAATCTGTATGGAATTTCTAGGAGGATATAAATCCAGGGAGAGCTCTATGTTAAAAGACAGAGCAGAATTATCATTAAATTAAAGAATATCAAACACTTAATATCCCATAGGTAATAAATTTTATTTCATGAGATCTTTAAAAAACAGCAGCTCTCAATCTTACTGTTTTTTAGAGCTCTCATGAAATAAAAATTATTACCTATGGATTTTAGCATTTTATATTCTTTAATTAATGATAATAATAATAATAATATATATATATATATATATATATATATATATATATATATATATATATAAAATATATAGAAAATAGGAAGGAACTGGTTAGGTGAATAATCCAAAGTCCCTTAGTATTTTAGTTATTATTTTTTTAAAATAGTGCTCGATACAAAAGTAGAGCATAAATATAATTATTAATTTAAAAATATGATTCCAAATCGCTACATAAGAGGTCTCATGTTTCAAAACAAGAGCCGAAAACTTCAATATAATCCTTTAAATTAAATTGAGTTTAAATTAAAATGGGCTCCGTTCCATCTTCAAGCAAAATTTTAATTTTAGTTGGAATATATATATATATATATTAGATGAAATGGATTAAATCTAACAAATATTTTAATATATTTTCTGTTTATACATAATCATTATGGATACAACTTATTTGAGTAAACATTCTGCTTTAATTAAACAGTATTAACTACATTTATCAGTGAGAATGTTTGAGAAATTTCATAGAAAATATGCATCCTCTGACAGGAATCGAACTTGTATCACAAAAGGAAACTGGCATATAGCCTGACGTGCTGTTAGTCATCCTGTATAATAAGCAGTAATTTGGACTTTGCTAACTTGAAAGTTCTCTGTGGCTTTTTTACCAAAATGTCAATAAAAATCAGGTGTGCAACCTATCCACTCAACATCATTAAGAATCTGAAGTAGACTGTGGCATATCAGTAGTCCAGGTGAGTACCCTGGGTTGGAGCATAAACCAGAGCAAGGGAGAAAAGGAATTTTTCCTGCGATTTTGATTTTACACAATCCCCTCTTACAAGAGCACCATGTCATACATCAAATAAAAGTGCTCGATCTCCACTGCTCATATTTACCATTCATTATCTGATTTATGACAAAAGACTATCATTTTCAGGTGATTTTAGGACTGAAGCAATTACTAGTATCTAAATTTTGTCTAAACAGAGCAGCCTCACACTCTATAAGTAAATACAAATGAAAAAAATATTTGACAGTGATGAGGATGAAAAAGAATTTGGGAGTTTCAGTCTTGATGAAGTTTAATAACGATATCTAAAAGAATAAACACTTTTCTCATATTTTAATATATGCAAGCAAAGTTTTGAAAATATTTAGCAAATATTAGTAATATTTACATTAAAAAGTGTCGTGTAACTCCACAGATTATAGTGCAAATCTGCAAGTCAACTGCAAATACCCACTTTGACAACCCCAAACTAAGAGTGTGACCTATCTTTAAGTATATACAGTACTTCATGGCAAGCTACCATTTTTTGTCAGGCCATCTTTACAAGTCAGATTTGATTAAAAATGTATTGAATATGAATGGTAGCTTTTTAACACCCCAGTAGTTCTCTGAAAATCATATCAGTATCTGAAATGAGAACTCAGTCTATGAAAAGATAGTGCTTAAAAAGATAGCCTCCAGATTAAAAGATAAAAGACTAAAGCCAGAAGCTAAAATAACAGATTAACCAAAAGAAGTAGAGGCACTTCTTCCTTATTTCAGCCAAAACGAAAAATATGAATATCTAATGACATCAATAAAATTGTTTTCTTGTAAAATACCCGACTCTTTCATGCTTATCTTTATCTTTACAAGAGTTGAATTTTACCAAAAATGGATTATCGCTGCTAAATCTGGGATGGAGCTGCACAATTTCACATTCCAACCTTGATAGAGTTCAAGTTCTTCAACACAGCTTTGTGAGGGATGACATATTCCACCCTGCTGCCTCTTCCTCACAGACATAATATTATATGCTTATTGATACTCTATCACTATTTCCATGGCAAATGTTCAGAATAACTCCCTTTTCAGTTCTATCAGTTTAGACCTTTACCATTCGGACATGTCTCACTACTTCCATGAAGTCAAATCACCCTCTTTCCTCTGCATTCTAAAAGTAAGAAGGAAGTTCCACTCAGATAATTTTTCCCCAAAATTATCATTTTGTGGAACAGGCTCCTGCGTGGATACTTCCCTGAACACTTTAATCTTGACTTCTTTAAGTCACTAATGTATTGCTAACCTTATTCTCATAATCCTCACTGTCTCCTATTCAGATCACATACCTTGTTCATCATTAATATTTTCACTATAACCCTCCATCTTGAGTCATTCTTGAGCTTTGTTTTCAGGTGAAAATTTACAAAGAAAAAAGCAAATTCTGCAAAAACATTGCAATTGAAGACTTAATGATGTTTTTTTTATAATGCAGGAAAATTAGAAATATTATTTAACTTTTTAAATAATTGCTTATTGATTTATAAATCTATGTTAATAAAAAAAAAAGCACATTTAGCCTTCAGTTTCATGAACTTTATGCAGTATTTCTGTGAGAGCTAGTCCCCTTATTTTTTGCTTTGCTCTTTTGCTCATCTCAACAATATTTTATTAAGTCTTACAGGCTGCAATGATTTAACTTTAAATAATATAAGATAATAATGAGATGATAAATTTGTCAGTGGCTGATCACTGGTTTTGGTAAACAGACTCATACTACTTACTTATTATCATTAAATAGGACAGTGTTTTTCTTTTGCAGTAGAATCACTAATGCACTCATGTGTAGTACAGTGACTTCTGATGGTAAAGTCAGTGTTTTTCAAGAGGAAATGAAGTGGCCATATAAATAAGCACAAGTTTATTGATTCTTCTGGTCAGAATCTTACTAGCAGTGATACAAAATCAAAAATATACGGATTCAATGTAAAAATAAAAGCATCCTGAACTAATATCATATAATCATGGATCAGGGTCATACTACAAAATTGTGCTGAAAAGTTCTCGGTCCTACTAAGAATAGATTTTTAAAGAATCAATTTTTGATTATTTGTTCATATTTTTAGGAAATGGATCAAGCTAAGAACTTTTCAGCATTGCAATATGTTTACACATGGTTTCTCATTCTTATTTTTCAATCTTCAGTATTCTTCTTTTGTGCTCTGTCTCTTCAGCACGTGGGTGGTTATGGCTCACCACAAGTTCCTATTCTTTGTAGCTATAGACAGTGTTTATCATCTTACTGTCCATTTACAAAATCTTATTAAATAGGTTACTCACTGGTACCCTCTATTCCTCTTACCTTCAATGTCGTGTGGGTGTCAGTTTCTCTAAGCCTTCTTTCTTATTATGCATCCCAGAAGTTTCAACTGTCTCTTTCTGAATTTAATTATGTATCCTTTTTGTTACCATTTTGCTTAAAACTTCCTAATTGCTCATATACTCTAACCACAGTTAAGCATTCTTCTGTATGAATCCGCCTCTTCTCCCCCGGCTATGGGTTAATAAGTTGGACTTGTATCAATAAATCACTGTTATCTCAAAAAATTGTTAAAATCTAAAAATATTTTCTGGCTGTAAATAACCTTCAAAACATCGATAAGCTTAAAAAAAAACAAGCCAATCAATCTTAGCATTCGTCTATAGATCCAGCTTTTTTATTATTTTACACATATAGAATACTAACAGAGTACAGGGTTCTATTATGATGTTTATACAAATTTTGATTGTTTACAAGACAATGAATTGGTAACTATGGCCCAGAATCAACAGTTACAAGCACATTTCTGACATTTTGACCTCAAAGGAGAATGATTTGTAAAAAGGTAGATGTGAGTGATTGGAATAAGACAAGTACATTCAACTCAGGAAAAATGATTTCCTAAAAGCTAGGAAAAGATTCCAGTATTTTTTCACTTTATTTCTGCTGATTGAGTCACTAGTTAACAAGTCACACAATGAAAAAGCACTCATAAAAATTATTCTCATATAGGAAGAACGAAACACAAAATGGGAAATGAAAAACAGAAAGGAGAGAGAGAGAGAGAGAACATCGGGATAAAAGGAGAGAAAGAGAACATTGGGATAAAAAGAGCAAAAAACACAGAAAAGGAGAGAAAGAGAGAGAACATCAGGATAAAAGGAGAGAGAGAGAACATTGGGATAAAAAGAGCAAAAAACACAGAAAAGGAGAGAAAGAGAGAGAACATCAGGATAAAAGGAGAGAAAGAGAACATTGGGATAAAAAGAGCAAAAAACACAGAAAAGGAGAGAAAGAGAGAGAACATCAGGATAAAAGGAGAGAGAGAGAACATTGGGATAAAAAAGAGCAAAAAAACACAGAAAAGGAGAGAAAGAGAGAAACATCAGGATAAAAGAAGAGAAAGAGAACATTGGGATAAAAGAGCAAAAAAAACACAGAAAAGGAGAGAAAGAGAGAAACATCAGGATAAAAGAAGAGAAAGAGAACATTGGGATAAAAAGAGCAAAAAACACAGAAAAGGAGAGAAAGAGAGAGAACATCAGGATAAAAGGAGAGAAAAGAGAACATTGGGATAAAAAGAGCAAAAAACACAGAAAAGGAGAGAAAGAGAGAGAACATTAAAAGGAGAGAAAGAGAACATTGGGAAAAAAGAGCAAAAAACACAGAAAAGGAGAGAAAGAGAGAGAACATCAGGATAAAAGAAGAGAAAGAGAAACATTGGGATAAAAGAGCAAAAAACACAGAAAAGGAGAGAAAGAGAGAGAACATCAGGATAAAAGAAGAGAAAGAGAACATTGGGATAAAAAGAGCAAAAAAACACAGAAATGGAGAGAAAGAGAGAGAACATCAGGAAAAGAGAACATTGGGATAAAAGAGCAAAAAACAGAAAAGGAGAGAAAGAGAGAAACATCAGGATAAAAGGAGAGAAAGAGAACATTGGGATAAAAAGAGCAAAAAAACACAGAAAAGGAGAGAAAGAGAGAAACATCAGGATAAAAGAAGGAGAACATTGGGAAAAAAAAAAGCAAAAAACACAGAAAAGGAGAGAAAGAGAGAGAACATCAGGATAAAAGAAGAGAAAGAGAACATTGGGATAAAAAGAGCAAAAAAAACAGAAAAAAAAGAAAGAGAGAAACATCAGGATAAAAGAAGAGAAAAGAAACATTGGGATAAAAAAGAGCAAAAAACACAGAAAACATCAGAAAGAAGAGAAAGAGAACATTGGGATAAAAAGAGCAAAAAACACAGAAAAGGAGAGAAAGAGAGAGAACATCAGGATAAAAGAAGAGAAAGAGAACATTGGGATAAAAAAGAGCAAAAAACACAGAAAAGGAGAAGAGAGAAACATCAGGATAAAAGAAGAGAAAGAGAACATTGGGATAAAAAGAGCAAAAAACACAGAAAAGGAGAGAAAGAGAGAACATCAGGATAAAAGGAGAGAAAGAGAACATTGGGATAAAAAAGAGCAAAAAACACAGAAAAGGAGAGAAAGAGAGAGAACATCAGGATAAAAGAAGAGAAAGAGAACATTGGGATAAAAAGAGCAAAAAACACAGAAAAGGAGAGAAAGAGAGAGAACATCAGGATAAAAGAAGAGAAAGAGAACATTGGGATAAAAAGAGCAAAAAACACAGAAAAGGAGAGAAAACATCAGGATAAAAGAAGAGAAAGAGAACATTGGGATAAAAAGAGCAAAAAACACAGAAAAGGAGAGAAAGAGAGAGAACATCAGGATAAAAGAAGAGAAAGAGAACATTGGGATAAAAAGAGCAAAAAACACAGAAAAGGAGAGAAAGAGAGAGAACATCAGGATAAAAGAAGAGAAAGAGAACATTGGGATAAAAAGAGCAAAAAACACAGAAAAGGAGAGAAAGAGAGAGAACATCAGGATAAAAGGAGAGAAAGAGAACATTGGGATAAAAAGAGCAAAAACACAGAAAAGGAGAGAAAGAGAACATCAGGATAAAAAGAAGAGAAAGAGAACATTGGGAAAAAAAAACACAGAAAAGGAGAGAAAGAGAGAAACATCAGGATAAAAGAAGAGAAAGAACATTGGGATAAAAAAGGAAAAAAACACAGAAAAGGAGAGAAAGAGAGAACATCAGGATAAAAGGGAAAGAGAACATTGGGAAAAAAGAGCAAAAAAACACAGAAAAGGAGAGAAAGAGAGAAACATCAGGATAAAAGGAGAGAAAGAGAACATTGGGATAAAAAGAGCAAAAAACACAGAAAAGGAGAGAAAGAGAGAGAACATCAGGATAAAAGAAGAGAAAGAGAACATTGGGATAAAAAAAGAGCAAAAACACAGAAAAGGAGAGAGAAAGAGAGAACATCAGGATAAAAGGAGAGAAAGAGAACATTGGGATAAAAAGAGCAAAAACACAGAAAAGGAGAGAAAAGAGAGAGAACATCAGGATAAAATGAGAGAAATAGAACATTGGGATAAAAAGAGCAAAAAACACAGAAAAAAGAGAGAAAGAGAGAGAACATCAGGATAAAAGGAGAGAAAGAGAACATTGGGATAAAAAGAGCAAAAAACACAGAAAAGGAGAGAAAGAGAGAGAACATCAGGATAAAATGAGAGAAATAGAACATTGGGATAAAAGGAGAAAAAAAACAAGAGTGCAAAAAGAGAGAGAAAACAAATGAAAAGAAAGTATTATATCACTAAATTTTACTTGTAAAATCTGAGGCCAATTACCCAAAGTCTCTTCATCTTTTTTTTTAATAATCTTTTCAATTTCATTTTTGTTGGTCTTTTAATGCTAATTTTGATCTCTTCCTTCATAATTAATTAACAAAATCAATGCTAATTAGGAATCATCCATTACTATCGCATTCTGATCTTCATTCAATGGAGATTAATTCTTTGGACATTCATCCTGCCATATTCTTTGTTTTACCATTTGTACTTTATTTCAATGTTCTTTTTATTTATGCCCTCCAATCAGTTGGCAAACTATAGCCTTTGGGCCATATCTGTCCTGCTATAGTATTTCATCTGGCCTGCAAACCATATAAAATATGCTATTATTCTTAAATAATAATTTTCATATTATTTTCCTTTAGTATTATTATGTATAAAATTAAAAGTTTTTTGTATATGTATCATTAAGGGCCTCTCATCAGAACTATAATTAAAAGTTATAAGCCTGACGTCCAATGGAATATAAAAAGACAATTACAGAATGAATGCTAACTGAATTTTACAAATGCTCTTCAGATGAAGGATATTCAGCTTTTGAAATTTTTTTTCTTAATTAATTTAACTGTTTAGTATAACATTTTTTATTTTTTATTTTGGGAGACATTTTCAGAGATCAAACATGTTGCATCTACATATAGGTTGGTCTTAAATTATCCACAATTGCAGCCAATTTTAAAAATAGGGAAAATAAATTTTTAACAACAGTTTAATATATTTTTATCCCAGGAAAGATAATTTTATTATTCATATTGATTCTTCATGTTTAACACTCTTTCTACAAAAACTGCAGGAAAGCTTAATCTTTTTCATAATGTACATTATTTAGAGTGAGCGTAATATCCTCTTCTTTGTTGTTATTACAATCATTTTGCCCATTGTAACCTCTAACCTTTTCTGGTATCTGTCAATCTGGGTAATCTTCAAGGAATTTTAAGCTGAACTCTTCAATCTACATTGGACTAGGGACAAGAGGACCAAAGTAGTGTTTGGTACATTATATAGTCTTTGTTGTTACAGTCAAAGAGTTTCAGCTGTTATGCCTTCTAGCCTTCTTATAGCGTTTGTGGAGCCCGGTAACCTTCAAGGAATTTCAAACTGAACACTTTATTCAATCAATGTGGAACAATGGCCAAGAGGATTGAAACATTGGTTACTAAATTTGGTGATGTCATATTTGTGAGTTGAATCTCTAGGCTAGGTAGTATGGATAATATACTCAGACTCAATGGAAACAGAACCAGCAATAACTGAACAATTAGCCAACATGAGATAACCCAAGACATGGACAATAGAACAAAAAAATCTCCCCTGTCGACTTCTTCAGTCACAAGAAAAATCATTTTTATTTCTTAAATTCAAACGTGGTAATTCTGATTTAGGTTTTACAATGTCATTCATATTTTGAATAAATAGTTTTGCATTGATTGATTGATTAAATAACCACAGTCAGGTGCACAGAAGCATTGTAAATTCCACAATCCTTTTGTTGGCTGCATGGTATGTGCTTTGTTAACTAGTGACTCATATGGTTTTCAATTCAGAGTAGTCCTTCTTCTAGACTGGTTGTCAATCAGGGTTGAAAATACCAGTCTACCCTACCATTTAATTCATAGCTGGAGATGGGTTTGAACCATTACCAAGGATATTTGCACAAAATTGAATGTAACAAAATTCAACTTGAATTCTGATTTCTTGTTCTGGGTCACTGTCCATTACAAATCCTTCACATACTTTGCATTGATAAATATAATAAAACAATATTTAATTGATGTTATGTAGGATAGCACAATGTTTATCAGCAGGGAAAGTTTTTGTTTTGTTTGTTTAATGGCATATCAACTCCTTATGGGTCATTTAATGCTGAAATTAAATTTTCTTGGGAGCTTTGTAGTAATAAAAATATGTTATTCTACTTTCACAATTGATTACATGGTAGATGATACTCAGCTTTGGTACATATACATGTTTGTGTAGATATAATTACTGGAGGTGGTGATATATGTGTTTTTTATGTTGTAGTTTTGTTGAAGTTACATTTTGGAATAGAGTTTGATTTCTTTAAGAAATTGTAGGACATTATATGGACGAATATCATGAGAGAGTTATTTCATGTTGGTTGGTAGGTTGATTTTGTTTAGCAGATTATCAATCGCCGTGAATAATTTTAATATCGAAATCTAAATATTTTAACACAATTGCATGCCTTCAACTACAGATAAAACCCCTTGATGCTTATTTTGCTATAAATATATATTTTTATACATTCATAGTGTTTTTTGTTTTGTTTCGGGGTTCACTATTTGCCCCTATCTGGGAGCCTAACAGGTGGTATCATCTAGTGTCAAGGTGGACCTGGGAACACCCACAGTTAACAGGTGGTTCCATAGTCCTCAAAACCTCTAATCTCTCAATCATAGCCCTTGTTGCCAGATGTAGTTTATTGTCATACCCAGGACTAGCAAGGAAAGTGAAATCAGTGAGTTGAGTTTGAATTGCAGTCAATTCAGCCATTGTTCACTTCCAACTAATGACCTTGAAGAAGACAGGAATCTATTTTCCTCCAGCTGTGAGCCAAATAGTAGATTGGTCATCTTAATTTAGATAGTAGCTAGTTGTGAAAAAAGTAAACTCTAAATTCAAAACTAGCCTGAAGTATAGTGGGCTTTGCCAAGCCACCATACTCTAGATGCATCGCTGTTGCAGTATATGCATGGCCCTATGATTCTAATGAATGCAGTATATGCATTGCCCTATGATTCTAATGGATGCAGTATATGCATGACCCTATGATTCTAATGGATGCAGTATATGCATGGCCCTATGATTCTAATGGATGCAGTATATGCATGGCCCTATGATTCTAATGGATGCAGTATATACATTGCCCTATGATTCTAATGGATGCAGTATATGCATGGCCCTATGATTCTAAGTGATGTGAAAAATTTTGACCATGCTTAATTGATAATTAATTCTAGACAAATTATTTAATTATTTTAAATAAAAATTCAATGCTTTCCTTCTCTTTGATGGAAGGAGAATGTATTTTTTATCACCATATTCCTTTTACTGTCTACCATTAGAAATTTATTCATAACATATTCACTGGAACAAAGTTGCCACATACAGATTTTTTCCTGAACTTTTTAAATGTAATTGCATGAAGAGAGAGTTCATGGTTGTTAGTAAAAGGGGCAGCCTATCATGCAAATTACAATTTTGAGTTATCAAAATCAAACAAGTACAAATATTTAAATACCTGGGAAGTGTTTTAACAGAGAACAGAAAGTATAACACTGTTTCTGAAGACACATTGGGATAGTGAAAAATCCCTTCCAAAAAGCTAAGCAAAGTATTAAGAAATAGAAAACTTTCATTAGAAATAAAGAAAAGAGTACTGAACTGATATCTAATATCAATCCTCCGATATATAAGTGAATACTGGACAATCTACTTACTAATGCAGAAGAGATTTGAAGCAACAGAAATGTGAATCTACAGAATGATGCTGAGAATACCATGGATCAAACATGTGAGCAATGACAAAGTTTTAGAGAAAATGGAAACAAAAAGGTCACATACTTAACATCAGTAAGAAAGAGTTGAAATTTCTAGGGCACTCAATGAGGAAAGAGGGTTTGGAAAATTTGATACTCATAGGACAGATTGAGGAAAAGAGACAAACAATGCATAAACTACCTAGCAAGCTTGAGCAAATGGGTGGAAGAACAGGGTTTAAGAGAGATTGCAAAGAGAAAAAATTTATTAAGAGCTACAAAGAACAGAAAATTGTAGAGTCATGACCGCCTACACCCTGAAAGGACATAGCAGATAAAAGAATGAATATTTTTCACTAATTCATTGTTGCTATTAGTTTAATTCTGCTCCAGCAGATATTTTTTTTTTTAATTTTAATCAATTTAGCTTCTTCTCTATTCCAGGTGTGCAAGAAAAAATAAATAAAAATTGGAGTAGACAGATTGCATAAAAAGATAAACTTTAACTGATTAAAGTTTCTTTCATGTATTTCATTTCTTTTACTAATATTTAATTCTTTAACTTGTGAGTATGAAGCAGAAATTCTTAATTAGTAAGAGTAAAGAAAAGTAAGTATTTCTTCAGTAGGAGAAGAAAACAGACAATATCTAAAGAAATTTCAGTGAAATTCCAAAGTAAATACATAAAGTCAGATTTTTTAAATTTAAAAGCATTATTTTATCTTTGAAAATTTTAATTGAATAATTTTATTGTCAGTTCCTTTATAATATGGGTCAGCAATCTTTCAAATAGAGCATGCCAGACAGCTAAGCAGTCTTTTGGAGAAAGGCCATGATATCAAATATATTTTCTTGACTTCAAAACACTCCGTCCAGAAGGCTGCCTTGGTCTGGATGTCTTGAAGAGGTTAAAATTGTAGGGATTAAGTTTTTGTATTTTATTTAATTGTTGACATATGCACACACACACACACAACTCACACATACAATACACCAAAATTCAACCTTTAATTTCCATAATAGCAATGTTTCATCTGCAGGAAAAGATTTGTTGGTTGGAAAATCATTCATCACCCTCAAGGCCATGTAAACTCTTTAGCACTCTGTCAGAACTAGAAAAGAAATAGCTACCATGTAAAAGTTTTAAAGGAATTTCAAGTATCCAAACAAAAAGAGGATCAACATTGTTATCAAAACAGCAGACTCCAAGAAATGTGCAGATATAGAAAAGAAACATCACAGATTTGAAAATCCTCCAGAATGAACCCCTAAAACAGATATGAAACTAATGAAAAAGAATAAATAAATAAATAAATGAATATAGGTTTATATATATCTCCCACACCTTTCATCATTATCATCACCATCAGTCCCACAACTGGGTGTGGTCATTTGGTCACTGCACAGCTGACCAGTTTCCTCCACATATCTGGGTTGAATTCATGTTTAGGATGCCTTTCCCACATAAACCTGGCAGATGCTATCCCTCCTCAGGTCAAACCACAATCAAGGTTCTCCAACTTAAAGGCTTGCTTTGATAATGGATATGTGGCTGTTGATTGAATCAGGACCACCCTCTACCCAGGCCATTGACTTCAGTTTAGGAAGTCACCCCTTCATCCAGGAATGTTGTATGATTACAGCTTTGACTGTATACAAAGCTACACAGCTCAGTTTATAAGTTGTTCTAGATGACCTTTGACTCTACAAGAAGGTTCATCTGCCCCTTAACATGCTTTTTTTTTAAATCCTGGTAGTGGAACTAGTTTAGTTATTAATGACCTGACCATGTCACAGATAATAGTGGATTACATGATCCACACTTTTACATAAAAATATTTTGTAATAATCTCAATAAATTGAAATTTCAAATTTTACCAAAATTATTAAAGTTTATTTTTCTATCTTGCCTGATTAATTACCAGTCCTACTTTTCATTTCTTACCCACTGGCTTCCAGTTGAGCTGTACTTAAAATTGGAATTACAGTAAAAAGGACATTTTTCTAACATTCAGATTTTGATTAAATCCAGATAAATTTTCAGTCCAAATCAAAACTAATTTACTTGAAAGTAACCTCTACTCTGAAAATGAAAAAAACATGAACACTGATTAAACAGTCTTGTGCACTAAAAAGCTTACACATATGCAGGTATAAAAATGTGTTTGAACTTCCAATATGATTAAGATTACCTCCCTTGCATTCATAATCCAAGTTATTTTTGTCAGGCACTCCTCAATTTCAAAGAACTTTCTTTATTCTCTTCCTTAGAAGAATATCCACATAATCACGATTCATAGCAATGATGAGACTATGAATAGACAATAAAAAAAATACTATGAATACTATCCAAAAATTTACATAAGCCTTCACCAGGGATATTATGCTTTTAGACGAAGAAGATTGCTTAAGTCCTCAATGTATGTGCCCTTCACAAAACAAGTGGAGATTAAAAAAGAAACTGATATTAAGACTGGTAGAGACAAAACAACTTTTTATTGATGGATATAAAATGAAAGCCGTCTTTGATGTTAAAGACAAATGATTAAAATATCTATAAATAAGCCCACTAAATTGCAAGTAAAAAGAAGAATTAAAAAAACAAAAAACAACTCTGGGCTAAGTATATCACCAAATAGAAAGTGAAAAAGGAATCATTTTTTAAAAAAATGGATTCACTAAATTTTATTGTCTTTACATTTTTTTTTAATCATCCATTTTCTATGTTAGAAAATCCTTGAAGCAATTTATACACTTTGTAGCATATTTTAAATTCTATTGAGGTTATGTCTTTTCTTTTCATAGAATACATTATTTCTGTATATATTAAACAAAATTTTATTCACACAGTTTTGGCAAAGATTCAAATTATGAATTACCTATGTTGCCTTAAGAAGAAATAGAAAAAAATTTCAAATTAGAAGGTGTAAAAGATTCTTTTCCTTTAATTCAGGCACTGTTTAAATGAAATAAAAAAGCTACAGTTTGATCAATGTGAAATCTTATTTTAACACACACACAAATATATATATATAGAGAGAGAGAGAGAAAGAAAGAGAGAGAGGTCTCTACAAATCATATAGAAAATATTAACAAACCTAATCTTGAAAATAGCAATAGAAAAATATGCTATTTATGGGTTATCCCACTTGGCTTTCTCAAAACACCTGTTAAGGGGCGCTCTTTAAGTCTATAAAAAAGCAAAAACATTCTCTCTCTTCTTCTCTTTTTTCATCTGTTTCCATATGTAGTCAACATAGATAAAGAATGCTGCCAACAGGGTGCATTCGCTTCTTTGGTCCTCTGTTGATATTTGAACTTTCTCACACATGCACATACACACATGTACTATGCCCTGTTCTTAAAGGTTTCTCAGTACACACATATTCCTCCCAGAATCTCTTTATAATCATACTTATTATAAAACCCAGGTTGTGTGTGTGTGTTTGTGTGTCTGTACATTTATATATTGGATCGGATTTCCTACATTTTTCAACCGATTTCAACAAAACTTCACAGGACTACGTAAAATTACCTTGCGGTGGTTCTGACAGCACCAAAAATTGGGAAAAACACAATTGTTTTTGCACGAAATCAATTTGAAAACACGATTAAGAGGCATCGCTTTTGCGGAATGAAAGGGAGACAACTCATATCGAGTTATACTTATCATAAAACCCAGGTTGTTTGTGTGTGTGTGTGTTCATTTATATATGGGATCAGATTTCCTACATTTTTCAACCGATTTCAACAAAACTTCACTTTTTTTTTGGCAGGTAGTGTTTCTTATGTCTTGCACACTTTTTTCTTTATTTTTACATTCAGAATGCTTTAAAAATTCCATTTACAAGACAATTGTTTATAATAAAATTCTATTCAATTGGTAGACTCATAATGATTGAAAACAATGTTTCTGTTTGAGTTTTTGGTTTGACCAATTCTTAAAAAAACAAAAAAAAAAAACTAATTAAGACAAGCGTGCCCATCAACCTTAAACAATAATATTTGTCAATTTTATTTTTCAGTCTTTATGATGGTGGATACTTGATCTATCTCTTACTGTTACATCCCCGGGCAACGCCAGTCTCTACTGCTAGTTTCTTATAAAGGAAAAATGTTATTATTTTTTGTTTTAATTATATCATTAAACCTTTTTGAATTGAAAATTCATTTTTACAAATCCAGATTCTGAATTCACTCACTATATCTATATACATGGTCTATATTCAATCTTTATAATTGATTGGAAGTAACTTCAGAAGCCACATTGATAATTCTTATCTACCCTCTAGCATTTATTTGTACATTCATTACTTTAATCAGCTTTCTGTATCTTTCTGGTAATTTGTCTTGTGCAATTTATTATCTTCACTTATACAATGTAAGCCTCATTAATTTCTTGTTAGAAAGATAATCTACAGAATGCTTGCCCTGAAGACTACGATAAGTCTGTTTTGATAATATAAATTAATCTTGACAACTGTATCTGTTTAAAGGATGTTTTGGCAAAGAAAATATCAAAATGAATTAATTGTATATGACACCCTTGTATATGTTGTTTACTGGTTTTAACTTCACAGAAGATTTTTAGCATAAAATGTTTTATTATTTTTCATATCCTTAATTAAAAAAAAACTAACAGTGTTAGGTTTTTGAGATAAAGCAAGAATTCATCTAGGCTGCTAGATTGAGTTGCTGTAATATTTTGGTGTAAAATTAAATATTTGTTAAGCCAAGTTATTCAATAATTAAGTTATAATAAGTAAATAAATATGTTTTTAGTGGTTAAATTTGAAGAAATATTTTTGATAATGAAATGGAAACTTTGAGAAAAAAATTTTTGTTAAATATCTAATCCAGGAATATTTTTACAATAAAATACTTCTCTGTTGCTCATGATAATTTTGAATAAACAAATTTAACAAATATATCTATATATGTGTGTGCGGCTATAAAATTATAAATACATACATATATATATATATATATATATATATATATATATATGTTATATTCTGTATTTAGTTACGTGGGCGATGTGAAAACAATGTGGGCGAAATACTGCGTTTGTTTGCAAACAATGAAATTCAGAATCGAAAGAACAAGAAAGACTGTAGATATATTTTATAGTCTTTTTAGTGAGGAAAATAAGAATAAGTAAAAGGTTCGTATTTAAGAAGTTGAGTGTCTATGGTAGTGGCAAGTAAAGTTCGTGGAGTTAACTTGACTTATGGAAGAGGAAAGGTACCCTTTGACAAAGCGTCGGACGAGAGTTCATTAGCAGCAGCAGTCACATGCTTCGTTCGTCACCGGGCCAGTGTGTCAGGAGTGAGCGACGTCACCCTTCTGCCTCTGCCGTTGGATGGGACTCCCTTTTGACTTTCCCATGTTGAACTTATACACGCCTATCGGCTCCAAATGGCAATTTTTTGACTACGCGGGAGATGGTCCGATTGGTTGATTTAATTCTTTCATTTTTTTTTGAGTTTATCCCAAACGGAAGTATCTGCGTCGAGCCTATGCGTAGACGTGCAGTTTTCATTTCGAGTCGAAGACTCCTGATGGTAACTTCCATTTATCGAAGCAGGGCAAGATCTCATCTTGTAACATATATATATACTTATTTAATTTGACTTGTTTGTCTAATGGTATACCAACTCCTTATAGGTCATTTAATGCCAAAATTTAATTTTCTTGGGAGTTTGAAGCAATAAAAATGCAGTATATGTTATTCTGTTATCATAATTAAATACATGGTTGATAATACACAGCTTTTGTATACATACATGCTTGTGTGTACATACATGCTTGTGTGTACATACATGCTCGTGTGGACATAGTTGTTAGACGCACTGATATGTGCATTTTATATTGTAGTTTTTTTTTTGAAGTTATGTTTTGGAATAGGATTTGAGTTAAAAAATTGTAGGATATTATATGGATTAATGTCATGAAAGAGTTCTTTCATGTTGGCTGTTTGGTTGGATGATTTTGTTCAACCTCTGTGGGTTATTTAATTCCAAAATCTAAATAATTTGAATACAGTTTTATGGCATCAACTAAATATATTTTGAATGCCTTCAAGATAAAATGTATTGTCATTTTGCTATAAAAATATATTGCTGCTAATTTTACTATAAACATGTATTGTTGGTAATTTTTTATATAAAAGTGTATCACTAGTATTTTTACTGTAAAAATGTATCTTTATACTTTCATAGTGTTTTGTTTTTGTTTGGGGGTGGTTCACTTTTTGCCTATTGCTGGGACCCTAACCGGTGCTACCACCCTGGATTAGGGTGGAACAGCAGCAATAAAGAGATGGTTCTATGCTCCTAAAAACCTCCAATCTCCTAATCAGAGGCCTTTCAAAAAAATCTCTTGCATTTTAATTTTGTTGGTCATTATTTTGCTTTTTATTATTTGATGATGACCATGGTCTTCACAAAAAAAAAAATGTATTTTTTGTTTGGTGTTTGTATAGTTGTATAAAATTTCAAGTTGTATTCACCAATAAACAGATTATAAACAGAAGATTAGCACTCTTACTACTTCCCAAAATCTGTAAGGTCAGTTTACCTGGATTAAAAGCAAAAAATTGAAATCCAAGTGTTATGCCCATAAATACAACATAATGCGAAGAAATGATTTTTCTTATATAGGCAAAAGAAAAACAGATTAAAATAATCATATATTTATGTACATATTAACATTTGTTTTTACATGATAAAAATTGTGTTTGTTCTGGTTGTAATCAAAGTTCAAATGTTCAACAAAATTTTCCATTTGTTAAAGGGTATTTTGTGAAGTCATATGCTTTGTTCAACATAAAATATGTATATATGTGCATGTGTCTGAAGCACATTTTAACAGAGTGTATGCATAGCTGCTGATTGAATGGGTGTGTGTATGGTTGAAGCACATTAGTACAAATATGTGTTTGAGTGCTAATATGTGAAATCTGGTTACAGTGCTTCCAAAAAGAAATGGGCATACAGATAGATGATCAGACTTACTTTCTTCCATGGCTATGAGTATTTCTTTGGGTTGGGTGAATATTCTTTGAATTGCTGACTGAGGTATTGTCATGGTAGCAAGAGAATTCTGGTTGGGTGTTTACAGATCCACTTGCCTATCATCAACAGGTGATCTACATCCAACTGTTGACTGGGATTTTTGCTGTGTGAGTTTTCTTTGCGCTCAAAATAAATGTATATATAGTTATCCTGATCATGTGATTGGCTCCAAGTGAAAGCTTTTCAGTTTACATGGGATAGCACCCAGTAGCCAATTCATTTGGAGTTCAAATGTACAGACATAGTCAGAAACATAGCACATGACTGTACTCTTCAATCAAATTCCAGAAATCACTTATTTAATTTTGGATCCTATTTTTTACTGATTTGTAAAAATGTTTTGTTTTAGTGATTCTGATTCTGTGTTTCTTACTTATTTGTGTTTCACCTATCAGTTGTAAAATAAAGAATTTTATATCATATAATCTCTTCTTTGATTCATGACTTTGAAACGGCATTCATTCTTGTTAGATTTAGCTCAGAATTTCAATGATGTTATAAGAAAAATTATGATCAGGTAACCATATAAGTGATAAAATTTGCTCCAAAGAAAATTTATAAGTGATCAAATTTTTGATTAACAAATGCAAAGTTTTTGCAATATTTGAATGTTTGTTCTTATAAGATTATCCATTATCATTCATTAAAAGGTGTGAGATGATTGTTATAGCTAAAATAATTGCAGAAAGTGTCTACAATGACAGGAATACCACCTTACCTGTCCATTGTAAAGTAGATAATAAAAGTTTGCGTGAAACAGCAAAGACAATAAAAAGAATTAGTGACATCAGTCTACAGGTAAAAATGTTAATTGTTCAAGAAATGATTGAAAAAAAAAGGGGGTAACATTCATGAATAAAGTGAGCAGTTGGCAGACACACTCACAAAGAATTGCTCATTGAGAACAAATATTTTGAAGATGCTTCTAGAAGCACACATATGAAATAAAAAAAAAGATAGAAAAATTAGAGCCTTTGTTGAGTTCAACTGTTAAGTTTGTTGATCTATATTTGTTTCAGTAAAATAGAAGAAAAAGGGAGATTGTTATGGTGAATGGAGTTACTTCCCTTGATATATAGATTCTTCAAATGAGATTACCATAAGGGAACAAGAAAAAAATTATTACTGAGTTGGAAACATAGACAAAGAGAGAAAGGTTCTGCAGGCTTAATTAACATATTGATCAAGTTCAAGTATTTTTTTTTCAAAGTTACTCTCTTTCTTTATATTTTAAAATTATTTGATAGATAAGATTTTTGTAATTAAAATAATTGTATGTATTTTTTATCAAAACAGATTAAATCCAACATAAATTGGGAACATAAAATTATTTTACATCCAAAAAAAATAATCCATTAAGAACATAATTAATTGCTTCAGTCCCTTCAGATATGGTGATTATTCTTCTGATATTTGGCCCAAAACCAAAGTTTACTTTGTATCTACATTTTAATAGTTAATATTGATTATTGACTAAGTTTAAATATATATATATATAGCCCAAAACCAGGCTATGTTAAGTGGAGAGATGAAGAATATGTTGCACTCAGCTTCCAAGTGGGTAGGCCGACTTGCTAAGAAAATAAGCACTTGACATCCTGATAGCTTACTTCAGCTTAAACACTGACTTTTAGACTAATTTTGATTTTATTCTATGTCAAGGTTTTCACAAGAAAATTGGTATTAACCAACCAATGTTAGTAAAATTTTCAAAGCATATATAATCAGTATATCATGTGAAGCTTATAGATTTCATTAAAAATATATACAATAATTTTAAGGGTATCTAGGTAGTGTAACAGATTTTGGCATGGAAAGTGGAATTGGCAATCTGAGTTCAAATGCTTAGTTTTGTTCACTTTCATACAGATATTGGAGAAAGAATGAAATCATCTCTTCTCTCTCCAGAGGGGAAAAAAGGCCACAGGTTCTATTCCTGCTAGAGGCACAATTTTTTCTTTAGTAGGATTGCAGTTAATTTTGCTGTTTAATAAAATAAAGAAAACAGGGGTAGAAACTGAAACATGTGTACCCATTAAAAATAACATTTGTCATAAGAAATATATATACAGGGTGAGGAAAAAGTTGCATACCAGAGGAGTTAATTTGAACAGCACATATAGCAGTTAAATAATTAGTAAATAAAATTTTCATGTTTAATTTTACTTTTAATAAATTATCCCTATGGTACATGACTTTTGCCTCACCTTTGAACATATACAGACTTTCTAGTTGCCTGAGGATCACAAGAGCATGAAACTTGAGTAACAACTCAAGCTGTCCTTCATGATGCGTTTTTTGCCCTCTCTAGATAGTCTAAGCATTGAACACTTCAGTTTACTGAATAGGTAAGTGTTTGCCTTTTAGTCTTTCTTTTGTCTTTCCTTGCTCAGGAATTCTTTCTTGTCTAAAGCATTATTAGGTCAACTGGCAAGTTGTCTATTGTTCACACCGACATTGTTGAGCTTTTTAGTAATTCATATGTATATGTAAATATATCTGCATACACACTTATGTAATTAGCTTTTAGTGGGGATATTATTGTGATCATATGAATTTTTTCTTTAAAGGAGATTGTTCAGTGTAAATTAGTCTTTCAAGTAGTTTGTAACACATCTATTTATCATCTCTCGGTTGCATCTCTGTCTTTGGGAAGAGTGCACTCAGGGGCAACTCTGTCAAAGGACAGAGTCACAACTGAGAAAAATTATACTCAGAGGTGCCCAGTCCAGGGGAACAGCTGCCAGAGGCCACACCCTCTCATTGCACCTGAGTGAGGGATCGGTGCTCACACCGAAGCCAGCACAACCAACGGCTGCAGGGGCTGTGAGCAATTTTTGTTCCTGGTCTGGGTCTATGCATTCAGGCTCCCCACATTAAATCAACCTTGTGTCACAACCTGACCTCGTGGGGGGTTGGGTAAATACAAAAAAAAAAGGAGATAGTTCAATGAGTTGTATACAATGCTACAGGTTAATTTAGGCCAGAGCAGTGTCCCTGGAGGGGAAACAAGACATCACATCAGCATCCTGCTACTGAAGATAAGAGAGAGGGTTTGACTCCTTTCCTTATATACTGCTTTATACAACATCATATAGCAGGCATCAAGAGAAGTACCCTGGCTGTGAAGGTGCGATAATTACTGATTTGTATTTGTTCTAAGAAAAAAAATATGAAAGTGAAATCATTATGCACTCTCAGATTTATAAGATTTAAAAGAAGTAAATAAACTGGCAATAAACACAATTCATTTACAATTACATTTACTAAACTTTATTTTGTTTAAAACAAGGTCACAAGCTTGAAACATCCAGTAAAAATAAATATCACTACAGGTCTCAAGTGGATACTTTCTCAAATGCTAACATCTTAACCTCCTCAAGTCAACATTCAGTCCACTCCTTACTTCCTAATCCTACATTTACATCAGTAAACCTCTTCATTGAGTGGCTCTTGAGCCTTCTATTAAGGGAACACTAGTAAAAAAAAAAAAATTGTAAAAGTCAGAGTTATTTATTTTTTCCTTTCCTATTCCTTTTCAGGTAAGTTGGTGGCTATAAACATCCCCAATTTGACCAAAAATGAAACTACTAACAATTTGAACCATAGAAACTCAAACAAATGTAGCATGTGTCCCTTCTCAGATCATCACTTTGTGTCCTTCATAGAAGCTAGGTGCGAGGTTGACCTGAGGGATTACTTCCTCGCTAGTGACATGCACCAGATCTCATACAATCAGTGAAGTTAAGTAATGTTGAACCTGGTCAGTATCTAGATGGGTGACCACTTGGAAATACCAGATGCTGTAGGCTTGGATGTGCTGAAGGTGTAATGGATACTGGTTCAGATATAGAAATCAGTGATCTGAGTTTCAATTCCAGTCACTTTCGTTATATTCATTTATGTGCAAATATCCTTGGGAAAGGTATGAATACACCTCTTTTTCCCTCTAAGATATGGGTTAATTAGTAGAACTTGTATCAATAAATTATTATCATCTTCAAAAAATTCTTTATATCTGAAAATAATTTCTGGCTTTAAATAACCAGCAAAAGGTTGATAAGCCATAAAAAAAACAAATCAATAAAAAAAAAAAAACTAAAACATTAACCTAAAAACTTGAGTCATGTTCTTAAATATCTATAACACATCAAGATGTTCATTTAGATGTCATGCATGGTGCCATACTTGTTCAAAAATATCTAAACTGTCAACTGTATTCAATTGCTTTCTCAGATAATTAACTAAAAATGTCTTTGAATGAATCCTGTAGGTCTTATCAAGGACCACACTCCTTCAAACCTTGTGGACTGACACTACAAAATCAGAAACAAAGAACTGTATCAGATAACAGAAACAACATCACTTGAGAACTTTCAACAGCAGCAACAATTAAAATGGCTAGCATAGGGAATTCAGAAAGAAAATAATTGTATAATCTCGATGTTTACATTCCACAATACTTCAAACAAAAGTTTGTGAAAGAAGAATCCTATCAATCAATACTGGAAAGAGCAATAACAGTTAGTTGGCTTGAGAAAACTATTTTTCTGAAAAATTGTTTTAATAGAAAGATTTTATAAATTTCAACCAAAAGTAGCACTGGTCGCTCAGTGAATAAATACCAGATTTTTCTTATTAGAAAACCACTAATATTACCAGTACCATACTGAATTCTTCAACTGATTATTTTTAGCCTCAGAAAAATAAGTTCCAACTGGAAAAAGATTAAAAGATATTCATTTTGCTAAATTTGAATTCTCTTCCTTAAAGTCTAACAATCCAATTTAACATTGGCTGTTGTTTCTTGTATTATAAGCAACATTATTTCATTAAACCTCCATAAGCCATTGTTTGCCATGTTCTTATAAGTCTTGGAGGAACAATTTAAATTTACACTTATTCACAATTACTTTCATTTTCTTCGGTTTAAATGAAAATCTGATGTTTTCGAATTTAGCTGTCAATTTGAGTTCAGGGTTTTATAGATTTTCTAAGATTATTATTTGCCAAAAAAAGGCTTTGTTTGATTTCAGTATCTCGAAAGAGGCAAACACGTAAACATATTTGGAAAAATATTAAAAAGTGTCAATTGTTCCTTAGGTAACACGTTGCTATGAATAGTCTTTTTTTTTTTTTTTCCCCAGGAATAATTTTTCATAAAATTAATATTCCTTTTGTCTTGTTTCTCAAATAAATACTAAATATTGCTCTGGTGTCATTTATACAAGGAGGTGCTAGAAAATCTTTGACTGGACAAAAAAGATTTTAAAATAAATTTTGTCTAATCACATTTAAAAAATTCAATAAATTCTTGTACATTTACAATTACAAAATATTCGGTTCTCTTGCTAAGCAACAAGCTAGTCTCAGATGTATATACTGCTTCCTTAGATTGATGATTAAAAATGGCTTCAAGTGAATGAAACATAAATTTTAGCGTCCATAAAGAAATACATAAATAAAAATGAACTGTATTGTCACAATGTTGGTCCATAAAAAAATAAATAAAAAATAATTATAGTGTCAAGAAAATAATTATAATAATCATTAATTCATTCATTTTAAACCAGTGAGAATCAACATTATTTTTCTCCTCTACACACAAACACATTTTCACTATGACAAGAGGCTCACATGGATAAGTCATCAACACAAGTGTCAATGAAAATTTCAACTCCTTTTCCTTTTCAGGCCATAATAGTAAAATTTATCTCTTAACACTCAACAAAAAGAAAATCCCTGAGATTTCTTGTATTTTTCTACTAAATTATCTGGACACAGATTTTGTCAGATTCTGATCCATATTTAATCTACATCTGACACCAAACTCACAATTTTACTCAGTATCAATGTCTCTCATTTCTCCAAACACCGCATAACAAGCAGATATTAAATGATACTTCTTTTGTTGTTTATTCCACGTCTTCATGTTTCTTATTTTTACACATATTTTTCTGTATATAAATATAAGGGGGTTTATAATTATTTAATCAGTTATAATTCCCCTACACATTTCCTTCCCTGAGAGATTTATCAAGATAAATGTAAGCATTTTATTTTGCAAATAAAATGGAGGAAAAATATTGAATTTTTAAAATTTGAAATTTAAGAACACACAAAAATATAACATACATATATATATATATATATGTACTAGTTTAAAAGTTGCCCTATCAGGCAGCATTTGAGCTAGCTACTGCAGGGTGAGGCCTTGTTTATACCTTCATCACAATAGTTAGGGAGGTTTAGAGGTGATGGGCTACAATAAACTACAGAAGAACTCAAAATTGATTGTTGCATTTATGTATTGCATTAATATTTAAGTTTTACCCATGTGATTTTTATCTATGCGGTTATATTTATGAGAATATATATAATGTCTATTTTTTCTTTGTCACACATACACACACACTTATATATATATATATATATAGTGTGTGATCAATGTAAAATATAAGAAATATACAAAAGAGAGCTAAAATAAAAGATCAGTGAAACAATACTAATATGTTATTGCTTTCCACCACTTAATGTTTCAAGTGGACACTTATTAGTAAGAAACTGAATATCTTGTCACTCTTACCACCTGATGATTTTGAGACAACAGTATCAATATCTCAGTGTTAACATCAAACTTTAAGTGAAAGCAGTAACATATAAGTATTGTTTTACTTATATATATCGATGGATAAATAGTAGGATAGACTGGGTCCTATAGCCATGGATGGCAACCTGTCTCAGTGAAGTACAACTTGGAATTCAAAACCTAAAGAGGGTCATTTGGGGACCTTCTGATACTCTTCCAAAAAGTGTGGTCAGTTCTGCACAATCCTTAAACCCATAATCAAATCATATATGTGAATAGTCTGGCTGTTCATTTCTAAGAACTGAACTGGAGCCTCATACATTGAAGACAATGAGATAGTCCATACACACACACACGTGTGTGTGTGTGTTTTATATAATCATGTCTCTCTATATCTCATATATATATATATATATATATATATATATATATATATATATATATATATATATATATATATATATATATATATATATATATATATATAGTTGGTATGATGTTCGCTTTTGTAAAATTTGGAACAGTTGGTATGATGTTAAGCTTGACAACCTAACTGTCAGGGTTTCAATTCTCGGTAGTGGATGCACACTGCTGATGAGTCCCAAATATAGGATGAAACAGCTGTCCAGTGCTTTCTGCATTCTGTTGAGGTTTCTATCAGACTCGATGAATTAATTAAATATATATATATATATATATATATATATATATATACACACCCCACGAAATCACTAAAAACTCAGCATACCATGATGAAAACATGCACCAAATGTAATAGTTTTACCATCAGAATCTCTGTTATTATTGCCAAAGTCTTTGTTATTATTAAGAGAAAGGATCAAGGTATTTTTTGTAATTTTTACTCCTTTTTAGAACCTTCAAAATTTTGATTAAAAACTTGTTTTCCTTGCATCAATGGATGTAGTAAATTCTACACTCGTTTTTGTGGTGACAGACATATCAATTTTGGAATTCTTGCAAGAATCAAATAATTGTCGGATTTTAATTAAATTTTCAGAACTTATTCACAAATGAATGAAATTATTTATGAAATTATTTTTATTAGAAAATCTTGGTAAAAATATTTTTTTTGCATGTGTTTCAACCACTTACTTAATTTGATGAAAACTTGAAAAATTCAACATGATAATTTTTAGTGACTATATTAGTTAAAAGCAGAAATCAGTTTCTATAATGTAATTTTTAGGATATTACTGTTATTGAGTAAAAAATATTTACCAATCATAAATTGTAAAGCTTATTACAACACTAACGGTAGAGCCCGGCGTTGCCCGGGGATGTAACAGTAAGAGATAGATCAAGTATCGACCATCATAAAGACTGAAAAATAAAATTGACAAAGATTATTGTTTAAGGTTGACGGACACGCATGTCTTAATTAGTTTTTTTCTTGTTTTTTGGGGTTTTTTTTACGAATTGGTCAAACCCAAACTCAAACAAAAACATTGTTTTCAATCGTTATGAGTCTAGCGATTAAATAGAATTTTATTATAAACAATTGTCTTGTAAATGGAATTTTTAAAGCATTCTGAATGTAAAAATAAAGAAAAAAGTGTGCAAGACAATAAGAAACACTACCTGCCAAAAAAAAAAGTGAAGTTTTGTTGAAATTGGTTGAAAAATTTAGGAAATCTGATCCCATATATAAATGAACACACACACACAAACAACCTGGGTTTTATAATAAGTATGACTCGATATGAGTTGTCCCTCTTTCATTCTTGTGATGCCTCTTAATCGTGTTTTCAAATTGATTTTGTGCAAAAACAATTGTGTTTTTCCAATTTTTGGTGCTGTTACAATCACCACAAGGTAATTCTACGTAGTCCTGTGAAGTTTTGTTGAAATCGGTTGAAAAATGTAGGAAATCCGATCCAATATATAAACGTACAGACGCACACACACACACACACAATCTGCATTTTATAATAAGTAAGATGACAACTCCGAATATTTTTAAAAAGAATTTTGATTTTTTTTGTGTTTAAATTTTTAAAAGACCTAATTTTTCTATGTATCTTTATTTATACATGATATTATCATCAAAAGATCACGTTTTAAGGGATGTTCCCACTTACAGAAAAAAAAAAACTCATATAAAATTTATCATCTGCTATTATCAATTCTGTGTTACTATATTTAACTTGTCAACACATAGGGCTAGCGATTAATTGAACGATACATCAGAAAAACAAAATCCCATGGTTATAAAATGTTTGTATATAACATTTTATGCTATAAGTAAGTAATATTTGTTTCAAATCTGATTAACTTAACTTTAAGTTTGCTAATTTTTCTCAAATAGTATTTCAAAAATATATATTTTATTTTTGCAAGATTTTTAAAACCAAGAATTATATTTTGTTTACAAATGTGTCAAAATGGATGATTTCATTGGTTTTACTGAAAAAAAAATCGATTCTAATCAATATAGTTTTTGTTTTAAACAGACCACAGAGTATTTTGCTTATGGGGAATAGTAAATTTTAGATCTTTTAACTTTCAATTAAAACTAAAATGAAATTTTCAAGAAAGCTTTTTAATTTTTAAAAATTCATTTTAAACTTTAACTTTACACATACAAAATTAGTGGAGGTACCAATATATATATTTGCTACTTTTTCTCTAATCTACAGACCAACAGATGTGTACACACTGTTTAAAAAAAAAAAACCCCAAAACAGGGTGTCTATTTCAAATGCTGGTAGAAACAGGTATTAGATGCTAGATACACATGTTGAAACTAACAGAAGAGTGCATTAATATATCTTATATAGGTAATGTTTGTACCTACTTGTTTGTCAAGTGTCATCAGCCAAGTTTTTCATTCAATATCTTAGGGAATGTTATACACTAGAAAAGTTTATTGCTTTTATTTTTCCAACCTTTCTTATATAAGGGATTTTGAAGTGTAATACAAAGTTCTTTTGAGTGTACAGCTTAGGACCCAAATATCCTTTGGCCCCAGGGAAATTATTCTGTTTTATTGAATCTGTTCTTCAATATCAAATTTCATGGTTTTGGTTTTGCCTTAATTTTCTTAAATGTATCCCATGACCTTCTATTTCATATTTAAAAACTAGAAGAATTCTTTTGTATGTATGTCATATAAGACTGTAAATAGGACAGCGATTATGATAAATTTGTGTATCTTTACATAAATTTTGTAGTGAATTCAGACAAATAGACATAACAGTAAATATTGGTGGAACTCCTTTGTGCAAAATGGATGTGCATTATTAACATTTCAGCCATAGTTCCCTCTGGACTTCAGGTGTCTATCAGTCTGTGTAACCTTCAGGTAATTCAAGCTATAGGGACATATTCTTTTTATTCCATTGTTCATATCTAGGAATATCTTATTTTGGATTATTGTTCACTTATTGCTTGTCCTATTATTATTGATTCTGCATATATTTGTACTACCCTTCCTAAGAATTGAACTCACAATTATTATATCACCCAATTCACTAATCAATGATTTAATTCACTAGGTCATTGTCCCATTGGACAATCCTGAAGCTAGACTTTGAAGACTTAACCCTAATGTTCCTCTTGTATCTTCAGCTGCTGTTGAAACCTTAATGTCAAGCTTGACTCCCTCTGCTATTGCTTCTCTTTCTTTTACATTTGTAGTTTGTGTTTTCAGTCTTTTTTACTGGTTCTTCACTTTCATTTCTCTTCTCTATATCTCATTCTTATACCATTCATCCACTGCAGAAAACCCACACTCGACTATGTTTTTAGGGTCCTGTTTCATTATTATGAGTTGCTGGTATATCTAGTTCATGTAATTCTTTTTTAATTAATGACTTCCAAATGATACTTATATTTATGCTAGAACTTATAGTAACTATAGTTACATTATTTGGACTATTGTCCTCATCTTTGTCACCATGTTTATTACACCGGCCTTCTTCAGGTGGTTGAAATGTCGAACTGAACCCTTTATTTCACTCACTGGGGTAGACTATTCTAGTTCCATGTGCCATGTCTAATGGATGTTAATTATCAGTTATCTCCTGTTAATTCCCCTCTCCAAGTTCTTCCATAACCAGATATTGAACTCACACTCTTTGGGTCTTGTCACTGTAATCTAACCAACGCCTTTATCCACTGTGCCATGTGTCCTTGAGGACATCTGTGTATGAATTTCTGGGTATTATAAACCAAATGTCTTCAGCAACCATTTTTTACCAGAGCTCATATTGCAATTTTTGTTGTTATTATCACTTTTCTCTGTTATAGTTTTATTCATTGATGTTTTGCTGTCTAAATATTTCCAACACATTCTGGAAATTTTGAATGACTAGTACAACATACAGTTCCCCAATTTACAACCAAAAAATACATTATGTTTGATAGTGGACTGCAGACAATTTAATTTTCTCTTCTCTTCTCAGCAAACCTCAGATTTAAACATATCTACTCTTTGGAACGGAGCAAGAGAAGACTATTGATCAGTTACTCTGAGGATTGTTAACATGTTTAAAAAGTTACTTTTTTTTCTGCCTTCTCAGCTATTATAACTCCCTAGATAAAGATACTCTGCTACTCTTAGGTTGATTTAGACTCATGCATTTACCACTTTGCAATACAAGACATTTAACTTTTAAACCTGCATTATTAATATTACTTCTCTTTCTACTGCATTCTTTTTTAAGCTCTCTCAATTGCAGTATCATTATTATTAATTTCACTCAAAATTGTTTTCTGTTGCCATAACAAGATATGACAACACAACTATGAAATTCAAACACACTATTCAGGGATCAGAGTCACCTTCAAGAGGGAGTTCCACAAGTGAAAAGAGCTAGAAAAAAACACTTAGCATAGAATTTATGGTTACATCTAACTAACTCAACTGTGAAATTTTCCCCCATTTAATGGCATAAAGACACTGTTTTTTGTCACATTGAAGTTTGATCTGAATTAAATGCAATCGTCTCTGTGGTTGCAGGCATGACATTCATAGCAGAAAGCAGAATTCCTGCTTAAAATATTGTTTAATATGAGTTCATTCTACTTACATTTTGATCAATAATATGAGATCTCATTGCACCTTTTTTGGTTAATGTTTTCCACTGACATGAAATGGAAAGATTATATTAAATCACTTGCTTGGTCCACTCTTAGGAAAGTTGATTCTCTGTGTTGTGCTAGACAATCTTTCTCACCAGAATGTATCTTATGCATTTATAAGTCTACAATTCATCCATGCCTTGAATATTACTTCCACATCTGGTCTCGTGCTTCTGCTATGTATTTAGAGATTCTGTTTTCTTACAATTGATGTTTATTCCTTTCTTTTCATTTTCCTTTACTACCTTAGGACTTCTAAGTTTGTGGCTGCTAATAATGAATCCTGGTAGGACTTCTAATTCTCTCAGCAGTACCTCAGAAAACAGAATATGACCTCCACATAAAATGAAGCATTGTATTTTTTTTGTACAAGGATATCACCTTGTTTTATCATTAATTATGGATTCATTAATTCTTGGACAAATGAAAAGCACTCAGTCCTTCTCTGGATAATGTTTTCTTCTGAAACAAAGAGGAAAGTTTATTTTCAATCAATTGCTAGGTCTTCTGCCAGGAAACTTAATTCACTGTCTTGTTGTAGACAATTTTTCTCTCCAGAATCTATCTTAACATATTTATAAGTCTACCATTCATCCATGAATTGAATATTACTTCCACATCTGGTCTAGTGCTTCTGCTATGTATTTAGAGATTCTGTTTTCTTACAATTGATGTTTATTCTTTTCTTTTCATTTTCCTTTACTACCTTAAGACTTCTAAGTTTGTGGCTGCTAATAATGAATCCTGGTAGGACTTCTAATTCTCTCAGCAGTACCTCAGAAAACAGAATATGACCTCCACATAAAATGAAGCATTGTATTTTTTTTGTACAAGGATATCACCTTGTTTTATCATTAATTATGGATTCATTAATTCTTGGACAAATGAAAAGCACTCAGTCCTTCTCTGGATAATGTTTTCTTCTGACATAAAGAGGAAAGTTTATTTTCAATCAATTGCTAGGTCTTCTGCCAGGAAACTTAATTCACTGTCTTGTTGCAGACAATTTTTCTCTCCAGAATCTATCTTAACATATTTATAAGTCTACCATTCATCCATGAATTGAATATTACTTCCACATCTGGTCTAGTGCTTCTGCTATGTATTTAGAGATTCTGTTTTCTTACAATTGATGTTTATTCTTTTCTTTTCATTTTCCTTTACTACCTTAAGACTTCTAAGTTTGTGGCTGCTAATAATGAATCCTGGTAGGACTTCTAATTCTCTCAGCAGTACCTCAGAAAACAGAATATGACCTCCACATAAAATGAAGCATTGTATTTTTTTTGTACAAGGATATCACCTTGTTTTATCATTAATTATGGATTCATTAATTCTTGGACAAATGAAAAGCACTCAGTCCTTCTCTGGATAATGTTTTCTTCTGAAACAAAGAGGAAAGTTTATTTTCAATCAATTGCTAGGTCTTCTGCCAGGAAACTTAATTCACTGTCTTGTTGCAGACAATTTTTCTCTCAGAATCTAGAATTTATAAGTCTACCATTCATCCATGAATTGAATATTACTACCATTGGTCTATCCATGATTTAGAGATTCTGTTTTCTTACAATTGATGTTTATTCTTTTCTTTTCATTTTCCTTTATACCTTAAGGTTTGTGGCTGTAATAATGAATCCTGGTAGGACTTCTAATTCTCTCAGCAGTACCTCAGAAAACAGAATATGATTTGAGATTGTCTTTTTTTGTACAAGGATATCACTTGTTTTATCATTAATTATGTTTTAATTCTTGGACAAATGAAAAGCACTCAGTCCTTCTCTGGATAATGTTTTCTTCTGAAACAAAGAGGAAAGTTTATTTTCAATCAATTGCTTTCTGCCAGGAAACTTAATTCACTGTCTTGTTGCAGACAATTTTTCTCTCAGAATCTATCCTTTATAAGTCTACCATTCATCCATAATTGAATTCTGGTCTAGGCTTCTGCTATGTATTTAGAATTCTGTTTTCTTACAATTGATGTTTATTCTTTTCTTTTCATTTTCCTTTACTACCTTAAGACTTCTAAGTTTGTGGCTGAAAATGAATCCAGAACTTCTAATTCTCTCAGCAGTAAAAAACAGAAGCATTGTAAAATTTTATTTTTTTTTGTACAAGGATATCACCTTGTTTTATCATTAATTATGGATTCATTAATTCTTGGACAAATGAAAAGCACTCAGTCCTTCTCTGGATAATGTTTTCTTCTGAAACAAAGAGGAAAGTTTATTTTCAATCAATTGCTAGGTCTTCTGCCAGGAAACTTAATTCACTGTCTTGTTGCAGACAATTTTTCTCTCCAGAATCTATCTTAACACATTTATAAGTCTACCATTCATCCATGAATTGAATATTACTTCCACATCTGGTCTAGTGCTTCTGCTATGTATTTAGAGATTCTTCATAAAATCCAAAGCTGAGATGTTATCAGTTCTGATCTGGCATCTTGTCTTTAGTCATTTTCCTACCATCATAACATAGTTATCTATATTTTTTCTATAAATATTTTCATGCTTTCCAGCAAACTTTAATCTTCAAAAATTTAAATGCAATGTCAATCTCTATCTACTGTCCTCATGATTACTCTTTTCTCTTCTCATTCATTAGTAATGTTTTTGTTTCAAATTCTTCCACACCCAGTAACCCCTTGTGTCTTAGTGGATTTACTGCCTTGCTTGGGATGAAATTGATAAAAGTAAAATTGTTCGGATGTGATTTCCTCTTTGGTACCTCGACTTCACAAATTTAAGTGCATTGGCAACAAGGTTTCATTATTTTATAGTTGAAATTGCTAGATGTAACCATAAATTCTATTCTCATAGTTTCCTGTCACACCCGTCACTTGCGAATCTCTCTTCTGGCTTCTTCCTCTTTAGTTTGTGAATCGTTGTCTTCTGTCTTTTTAATTCTTTTATTGATCTCTCTACTTAATAACACTCAGTAACCCCTTGCATCTTAATGGCTTTCTTGCTTTGCTTGGGGTGAAATGATTAAAAAGAAAATGAACCCCCTTTTAAAGTCTAACAATTGCATTATTCCTGAACAGAATTACTATGATGAGATTGTGTTTTTTTTTTTCTCTGGTGTTTTCATAAGAGATTGAGTAATTGTCAATATGTATATCTTTCATGTCAAATCAGAACAAAATAATGTCAACTAATGTCATATCTGTGTGTGTGGCCATATATGTATGCATGTATTGAACAGAAAAAGAATCATGAATAAAGCAGTCAAAAGGATAAAATAATGAAAAGAATTGATAAATATTCATGATGTTCAGAATGGGTGAAAGAGATTGTATTGTGCCTGTATGTAGACAATAGGGACTGCTTGCCCTCAGCACTTCCTTTTTTTTTTTTATTGAAATTTGGTCATTGATTATTGGCACCAAAGAAGAAAATTTTCAGCATTTTATCCACAACATCAGAATGGCAAAAACAGATATGATGAAATACTTAAGTACAACGTTTATATCTTAGGCACTTTTGAGTAAAAATTTTAGCACAGACAATTTCTGATGAAATTATAAAGCTTATAAACTTTGATAAACAAGTTTCTTGTTTTTGTGCTTCATTTGTTTCCTTTTTTTATTAAGATTGAAATCTGGTAATAAATCCTTTTCTGTAAACATTGGAAAGCATTAAGCAGTGATTAATATTTTGTATTGTTGAATTCTTCATAAAATCATTGATCTGCTCAGAATGAACAAACATTCAGTCTTTATATACTTTGCAAATCTATACTTTCAGTCTCTTTGACAGATTTTGTTTCAAATTAACCCATTACTGCTCACTGACTGAAAAAAAATTGGATGCTGGCCATTAATGGTTTCTAGATATAATTCTATAATTAAAATTGATTTTTTTAGGAACAATTTACTAATACCATATATATTTAGAAGACTTTAATTAATATAAGATTTTTATTTTATTTTTTATAATTAATACAGGATTTTATAGCATATATTAATGATTTAATGGTAATACTGTAGACAAGCTCTGTGTATATAATGCAACATTAGCATTATGTTTCTTTCAAACAAGTTTTTTGTCTTTGTGATCTTAATGCTAATATTTTTTTTTGACTATCTTCCTTCATCCATTTTTATGTATTTGTTGCTTTCTGGTACTCTCCCAAGAATGTTGGATGCACCTTTTATGTTATGCTGTTTCCTTTATTTGTTATATTCAGCATCCTAATTTCACAACTTCTCATTCGTAATTTATTCTACTGATGTTGATCTTCATAGTGGCATAATGATTATCAGCTTAGAAAATGAAATCTGAAGAACAAGTTCAAATTCTGACTGAGAGTGTTATATTCCTTTTGCACTAACACTCTTGGAAAAGACACGAATCCAGCTCAATGTAAAATTGAAGGTAAACTTATCTCTCTTGCCTTGCTAGTGTAACCTGTCTAAGAAAAGAATAACTCTCAATTCAACCTCTAATCCAATAATATGTCATGAGGCAAGTGTGGAATTAAATGTCAAGAAATGGTTTGTTCTGGTCATTAACTGAAACTGATCACTTATGTGCATATACCCTTGGGAAAGGTATGAATTTATCTGTTCTCCACCAGCTATGGATTAAATAGCAGGAGTTGTATCTGGATAAATCATTATCTCTAAAAAATTGTTAATGCAATATTCACTCAAAAAAACTCAAAAACTATTAAAATCCAAAATGAGTTTCAGATTTAAATAACCCACAAAGGATTGACAAACCATAAAAAAATCAATTAATCAATAAGTGAAATAGCTCTTCTACTAGACATTCTGGACCATTTCTTATCGTTGGATGCAGGAGAACATATTCAAAGAGAGATCAGGATTTGAGTAATGCCATACTCAGCTGAAATATTCTCACCCATGTACCATTCCTTTTGGAAAGAAACCATCTTCATCTGGTTGGATGGATAACAAACAGTGATACTAATTATTTACATTTGAACTAATGTCTTCATTTTTGTTGTTGTTATCACAGTTCTTCAGCCTTCTTCAGGTGTCTGTCAATCCAATTAACCTTCAGGGGATTTCAAAATGAACCCTATATTTAATCTACAGGTGTAAATTTCTCCCATTCCTCTGTCCAAAAGGTTTTGATCAAGGGCAGCCTGAGGGTTTTAGCAAAGATAAGCCATCTTTGAACTTTGTGGATTGGTGCTACAGAATCACAAAGAAGTGTACCAAATTACAAAAATCACATCACTTGAGGACTACCAAGAGCAGCAACAACTAAAATGGATAGCACATGTAACTCAAAGAGAAAATAATAACATTGTTGGGATCCATCTACCCAGGTTTTTGTTTTTATCTGAGTGTTGAAATTCCAAAAATTTAAATGAAACATAAGTAAAGTTATTTTTTGAAGAAAAAGTAGAAGCAGAACATCAGTTGAAATAATATTTATATATTCTTTTCAGAAATATACAATAGCAATAAAATGTTCAATTTTCTTTGCAGTCAAGACTGTTTTATAAAGTAATTAAGTGTTCTTATTGCAGTGTAAATTGTGTGAATAGACTTACTTTGTGACAGTCAGTCTAATGTGGGTTTGTAGACTAAACCTTAGTCAGTGGCTGCTGGCTGCCATCTCTTCATTGGGTGGGTGTGCATAAGTGTGCACATGTGTAGATCAAATGACCCCTGAAACTGTTTTGAGCCTAGAGAAGCAGTATGCTTATATCCATAAGGGAGATCCAGATCCTAGTATTAATTATAAAAAAATCCTGTATTTATTATAAAAAATAAAATAAAAATCCTATATTAATTCAAGGTTTCTAAATATATCTGGTAATAATAAATTTTAATTATAGATTCCTATCTACAATACTTACATTGTTCCGACTATTCTTCTCATCTTTGTTGCCATATTTATCACAATGTTTTGACCGTTGTATGCTCCACCCTTTTTCAGGTGGTTGGAATGCCAAACTAAACCCTTTATTTCGCTAGCTGGAGCAGACTGTTTTAGTTCCATGTGCCATGTCTAATAGTGTCAGTTATCATTTCTCTCCCGTTAATTCCTCTCTTCAAGTTCTCCATCGTCTTAATCAGGTAATTCTATCTGTCCATAAGGGAAATCCAAAATCTAATTTCACATAGAGGTGTGAACTTTTTGAAAACTATTTTACTATTGGCTTGTGAAAATCTTTTTCTTGAATTTGCAACAGTGGTGAAAGGATTTGTAACTGTCATTTTCGGAATGGACTAAAAATAAAATGTGGTAGGTCTACAACTACATTTGCCAAGTATTTTGGCAGTATTTCCCTAATAATTATTGTTTATTCAACAAGCTTTTTGATAGGATTATTGGTTGAAAAAAATACAGAGAATTTCATTGTTATAACATAATCAAGATGTTCACATTTCACACTGCTTCAAATAAAAGTAAGGAAGTTAACCTTGCATTAATACAGTAGCATCTACTGGGCTTGAAAAAGCTATTTTCCTAAAATAATTGTTTTTGAGAAAGATTTCATAAACTTCAACTGAAAGCAGTACTGACTGCCTGGTCAATGAATGCTGTTTCCTTGTAGGAAAATGGTTAATATTACCATTACTATTTCTAGAAATATCTCCTCTTGTACTTTCTTTCAGTTATAGGTCATCCTATTTGCTCTTATTCTGAGACTATGATACACAACCCAGGAATTGATCTCACAATCAATAAAACACCAAATTCACAAAACAACATTAACCAAAGACAAGGACATCTGAATCCAAATAATGTAAATAATGACAATTTCTCATCTCAGAAATTCAGATGCTGATGTTGCTTTCTAAATTCTTGGTACATAATTTGTTACGTACTGACCCATGGACTAAAAACTCTTAAGGAATCAAACTCATTGTTTATTTTTGTTTCCAGTCCTCAAAGATGAGTCATTTATGGCTTGTTTTTCTTGTTTTTTATTATCATTTATTTTATATTGATTAATTTGACGTGATTCTTTCTGTAGGATTGATTTGTTTTTTTTTACCCTTTGTGGTTTATGTAATACCAAAACAATTTTCAGGTTATAAGAGGCAGCTTCCAGTGATTGGTATTCCCAAGCAGTCTCCTATCAAAGTGCTAACCAGGGTCAGCACTCCAGTTAACTTATTTTTTGTGTTTTTAGTAATCAAAACATGTTATTGTTTTTTAGAAAATCTTTAAATTAACAAAATACTGTTCCTATCAAATAGTCTAGATATTTTTTCATGGAATGTTTTTTGTGAGTTAAAAAGAGTAAAAGAAATAAAAGAACAGCAAATTAAATCTTTCTTCTGTTCATATTTTGTCCCACTCACTAACCCCTTGGGTCTTAATGGCTTTATTACCTTGCTTGATAATTTTAATTATTCATCATTTCAAGGGAGAGTGTATCAAAGCCATTAAATCTATTTATATGTCACATTAGAATCATTTGCTTAATATTGTTCTGGGTTTTTAGTATTATGCTTGATCAAATTTAAATATTTAACTTGCATAATAAAATCAGACATGGTCTTTATATAGCTATTGACTAATATACAAGGTTTGTCTGAAAAGTAATGGGACTAATGGTAATCTCTACTTTGATGTAAGAGGTATTGTCTGCAGTGTGTACTTGCCGCAGGGCCAGACAATCAATCAGCAAGTCTACAAATATATCCAGCAGTGTTTTTCTTTGCTCAGCTTGCAAGAAGAGATGAGAGCTGTGGAAGGACAAATTGTGGATGCCTCTCCATGACAATGCAGTTGCTCACAATGCCCTGAGCATCCCACAGGCTGAGAAGAACATCACCATGCTGGAACAAGCTCCCTATTCACCTGATCTTGCTCTGTGTAAATTTTTTATTTTGCTCAAGCTCAAGGGGATCATCAAGGGGACCCATTTCAAAGGCATGGAAGCCATCAAGGGGGGCAAGAATAATCCTTCCAGCAGTGCATAGAAACATGGCAGAGAAGGACAGAAAAATGCATTAGATTCAAGTGGGGAAAGCATGTAGTTTGTTGCTTGAAATTGAAATGAATTGTTTGTGACACAAGTCCCATTACTTTTCAGACAGACCTCATATATATATACATTGATATATGTATCACAAACATATTAGAAAAGAGCAAGATAAGTTGTTTATGCATATTGCATTGAAATTCTTTAAAAATAAATATATATATCTCATATTTTATTGCATTATTTTCTATTTTATTATTTTTTGTAAAACCTGATTTTTTTCTCTCTTCCTCTCTTTCAGGTTTCCTGGTTGAAAAAACTCCCCAAAAAACACCCGCTGACAGTTGGTACATATACATTTATAGAAGACGCAAACATATCGGTGTTTCACAATAATCGCACTCACGAGTGGAATTTATTAATCAAGGACGTAAAAATATCACACTCAGGTGTGTATGAGTGCCAAGTAAGTTCAACAGAGAAACTTTCACGTTTGGTGCAGCTAACAGTCAAAGGTGAGATCATTTCAACAATTTTTTCCAATTCATTTGTGTGAAAAGAGGAATCAATAAAACTACCAAGGAAATATATAACTTTCAGAGGAATATTAAAAAAAACATGTAGTATGTAGATAAAGAGAGATGATATATATATATATATATATATATATATATACTAGCAGTAGAGCCAGGCATTGCCCGGGGATGTAACAATAAGACATAGATCAAGTATCGACCATCATAAAGACTGAAAAATAAAATTGACAAAGATTATTGTTTAAGGTTGACGGACATGCATGTCTTAATTAGTTTTTTTTTTTTTTTTTACGAATTGGTCAAACCCAAACTCAAACAAAAACATTGTTTTCAATCGTTATGAGTCTACCGATTGAATAGAATTTTAATATAAACAATTGTCTTGTAAATGGAATTTTAAAAGCATTCTGAATGTAAAAATAAAGAAAAAAGTGTGCAAGACAATAAGAAACACTTTCCTGCCAAAAAAAAAGTGAAGTTTTGTTGAAATCGGTTGAAAAATGTAGGAAATCCGATCCCATATATAAACAAACACACACACACAAAGAAACTGGGTTTTATAAGTATAACTCGATATGAGTTGTCCCCCTTTCATTCTGGCGACAGAATTATATTTTATCGTGTTTTCAAATTGATTTCGTGCAAAAACGATTGTGTTTTTCCAATTTTTGGCACTGTCAGAACCACCGCAAGGTAATTTTATGCAGTCCTGTGAAGTTTTGTTGAAATTGGTTGAAAAATGTAGGAAATCCGATTCAATATATAAATGTACAAACACACACACACACAATCTGCTTTTATAATAAGTAAGATATATATATATATATATATATATATATATATATATATATATATATATGCAGGGGGTGCAATAAATAAATTGTCATCTAAATTGCACAAAAATGAAAATAACACTGACATCTTATTTTAACAGTTATATTTACCAAAATTACACAAAAATATATAGACACATATTATGGTGCCAAAAGCTATCTTTCACTATGACTGACCAGACAATGTGCACACATGAATGTCATCATTCGCTTGGAAAAGGATACCCCTACCCTACATCGGTTTGACCTTTTTCCAAATGTGACTGATTATCTCTTAGGCCCCTTACCAAAATGGCCACCCCAGCTGTTTCCATAGTAATTAATTTTGTGAATGAACATGCTTATAAAGATATGTAAATTTCAAAATTGGTTATTCCTAAATTTTCGCTTGAGGATGAAACAGGGCTTGATACTTTAACTCAATTTAATTTTAATAATTATACTGAGGTTTTCGGCTCTGGTTTTTGAAACATGAGAACTCTTATATAGTGAAGGAATCATATTTTTAAAAAAATTATTATAATTTAAGCTCTACTTCTGTGTGAAGAACTGTTTTTTAAAAATAAAAACAAAAATACTAAAGAACTCCGGATTATTTACCTAACGTGTTCTTTCCTATTTTTCTACATACCTGCATATATATATATATATATATATATATATATATATATATATAGAGAGAGAGAGAGAGGGAGAGGTATTGGGGATGAATATAACATCAATCAGCTAAGTGACAAATTATATATGAAATGGCTATTAGAGCATATTCTAAGACAAACATTTGCCACTTTAACCCACTGGCTTATGATTCTATCACTAAAATGGCTTTATTTTAATAACAAACAATTAAAAAAAAATAAACCATCGATTTTGCTGAAAATTCCCTCATTTAGAAAAGTTGCTTCAGGGGTCCCTCTGGGATTAGGGGCCCTAAAGCTTAAGTTTCATTAATTTCATAGATCTGCCCCTGAGGACAACTGTCACATTTATTTTCCAATAAAATATGTTATCTTCTCTGATAGTCCTCAGGTTTTCAGCCATGCACACTCTTATAAGGAATCTACTAATATCAGCCTTGTTTGGTACAAGGCCACAATAATGTGCAATTGAACAAGAATCAAGCTAAGAATGTTTTAATCTATGACTAGCTTGCTATCTCTGCCTCTAGAGAAAATGTAATAAATGTTGATGAAATTATATAAACATAGTTAGCCTTACAACCTTTTTTACAACCTCATGTTCCTCAATGAACTTTTGTGTAAAATCTAAGAAACTAACTTTTATTTCAATATCTTTTTTTAGAAAATGTCACTTCTAAATCAAAAATCTATCCTTGCACACATAACCATACATCTATTATGCATATTTCCTTATACAAACACCTAAATTATTCACATTGACGTCTCCAGATACCCTGATCTATCCCCTAAACTTCTCTTCATCCTTTCCTCTATCACTCCTCTTTGCTCTTGCTTCAACTCTCTGTAACTCCTTGCATGCTAGTGGCTTCCTGCCTTGCTTGGGGTGTAATGTGCTTAAAAAAAAATTACTGCTTACTGCATAGAAGTTGCAGCTTATCTTTGTTTTCTGCTGGCAGTTCCTGCTTCATTTTCAGTGTGTAGTTTGCACATAAATTACTTCTTGGTATCTTAGGTGTGGTTCTCTATTCAATGATTTTTCATCAGGTTTCAATTTTTCTGACAAGATCTTAGTCATTGTACATTCGATTATTAAACCAATACTCTGTGCAGTTGTATAAAATGAATTTGTATATGTTCTTCAAGGTCTTCCTTATTATTGGTATAAGAATGAGGCAAAGATAGCAAGAATGGCTTTTGAATTTTTTTGTGATGTCAATGAACACTCGTTTGACACTTTTGTGATGCCAACAAATACTCATTGTCACTTTCGTAATGCTCGTTGTAGTAGAGACTTTTTAATCGCAGATACAATAATAGTACGCCATTGAACAATACTGGAGTCAGTTGACTTCGAATAATCTCACACTAGTAGTACTTGCTCAATAATACTCGCTCAAAAGGTAACCACCATACTGATCAGAATAGAGAATAGTGTAGAGAAGAGAATAGCAGTTCGTATAACGACAGAGGAGAAATAGTGATCGTTAATCATTACAATACTTTCTACTTATGCATTTCCTCTATGGTCACGTGGTCTACTTAATTCAATAATAGGATCACTTGTGTTTGCTCACTGGTGATCTATGTTCAAACTCAAATGTCAGCAGTAACACTTTATTCCTATATAACAGAATTCCATCTCACAATGCCAATGTTTGGAATATTCCAATATTCAATGAAAGGAAAATGCCCTTTTTCTCCAGAGAATCTAACTGCCTGGTGCAATTGGTAAAAAGTCTCCCATCTTCTTTCCATACTGATTTATTGAGGATTTCTTCTGTTCCATTAACAAACCATGGCTTCAATTCTTTACCATTGTTAACCAGTTGAGACTCAAAAGGTTCTTCAATAGGTTGAGTCTATCACAGTCAACAAGGGTGATAGCTACCTGATACTCATCACAAACATTAAGGAGATATATGGAATCTTCAGTTGAAAACTAAAAGTTAGTTACCAGCTGACAATTTTTACAAATTAATATAGATTTCTTTATATATATATATATATATATATATATACTATAGATTAATATAGATTTCTTTAATTGATTTAATGGATTTGATATAATGTCACCTGAAATGATAAATAATGCAGCTTTTTATTATAATCCTGTGAGAGAATATGAGACAAAAACACATTAAGGAATGGGAAATGTTCTTTTATGACAGTTGACAGAAAGTGCTATGATATAATGGAATATGCGTACACCTGTGTTCCCCCTCACTGGAATATGATTGGCTGATGTCCATCATAAATACCGATGGATGTGTAGGTACGACTGCGACTATGAGAGCTTTTTCTTTAATGACACCTTTTTGGACTACAGTCTGATTACTGCTACCATATTCTACTTGTTTATAGTAGCCAAAACCACTTAGCTACTTCGTTCAAATATATCCCTTTCCAAGACATCTCATGCTACTACATATGAGCAGTAATTTTGATTTTATGCTGATTCCATTCGTGCATTTTGTGATGACCATTATTGGAAACTGGGATTAATTAGGTCAATTTTTGTTGTTTCTAAGCAAAAGTTCATTGATTTCTAATCCTGAAATTATTTTCAAGAAAATAAAAGCTAAAGAGTTGTAACCTTAGTTAACATAGTAAGCATGCAGATTTTTTCCACCTTCTTATAGGGAGCCACACTGGAGAACAAGAAGTTTGAAACAATCTGTGCACATAATATGCTCAAATAACTTAATCAGCAGACTAAATTTCAGCATTTAACAGAAAAGAACAAATGAAGAACACCAGAATCGAAAATGTGGAAGAACCTGGAGAGTTCAGTAGAAGGTCACATATTCATTACAGTGGCCAGAAGAAGACTATCCCCAAAATGCACAGATATGAACACGATATGTTTATGTGAGGGTATGGATGCTTTCTCAGATCAAGAGATTTCTGACTATGACAGACACCTGAAGATGGCCAGATGTTACAGAACAAAAATATCATGAAAAATAAAAATGAAGAAATTAATTTGTATTAGTCATATTAAATAATTCAAATATATTACCAAACAAAAATTATAAAATATTGAATTTATATCATACAATTTTGAATTTATGAATAAAACAAAATGCAGGATCAAGTAATGATTATTAATGACAATGTTCATGTTGACTCCAACATATCACTCCTTCAAAGTTTGAATTTTTTGAGGCTGACCTCACCATTTTAGAAGATGAATGATGTTCATTCCATTAACAACGCTCTACAATTAAATTCTGTTCTTCCTTGCTCGTAAATCTCGCACAGAATTAACTACATCAAAAGCAGTGTGTGGAGAGAAAGAATAAAAAGTAGATCTTTTGACATCATTGGCATAGTACAGCATTGTGGTATCTTTTCAGTTCATTTTTTTATGGATTCACATTATCTGCCATGTGAAGCTATACAAGAACTGACTATTCTCCACAGCAGTCTATCACATGATCCTCAAGAGTCTCTTAAGATATAAGTACAGTCTGCCTTTCAAAAGGGAGATAATTGTTTTCTGTACACCTACACAAACCACTACTGATTAAGGATTGGGAGGAGTACAAGTAAAGAATTTTTAAATGTAAATTTTGGCAGGAATCAAAATCTTTGAAAATCAGTTAGAGCAATGGATTTTATAAAAGTTTTTTTTATTAAAAATATCTTAATCTTAAGCCAAGTTACAAAGTAGTCTCCCCTTATTTCTTTGTCAATAATCCTCATATAAATTCTATAAGTAGAATGTGATTTGAGATCAAACTTGAAGGACACCTTTGCTAGCAAGTTTTCCTAAAAAGAAGAAAGTAAAGAATTTTGAAATTAATGTCTTTTACAAAGTTAGTCATACTGATATATTTATTTTTCAATCATCCAACATCTTTAACAGGACTAAATCTAATGCTTTTAGCTTAGTATACACATTATGATTGGCCTGAATTTTAAGAATAAAAAGCTATTCTTTGTTTACTTCTGGTTTTGATTTCTTTCGTATTTTGCTAAGATGTGACAAAAGCGAAGGACATAAAATTGCAGAAAAGAAAAGGAAATAATTTAAAAGCAAAACATCTGAAGGATAGAATTTCATGTTATGAGATAGATCAATAATGCTGGTACCTTTAGATGATGATTGGCTTCAAATTTTGGGATGTTTCCCTGACAATTCCTCTGACTTTAAAGTAAATAAAACCTCAAAATTCAATCATTTCTATCATAATTGTTTTCAGTCATATTTTGAAATTTTACATTTCTTATAAATGCATTTCATAATTTTTCATTTATATATAGCAAGAGACAGACAGACACATACAGATCTGAGTTTAATGTATATATCTGTGTGCAAGAATATTTTTATGAAATACTAGTAGGATTTTTCACAGTCATTGCTTCAGTTATAATTTATTTAAAAACGCCAACATACCACACACACACACACATATATATATATATATAGAAATATAGTCTTAATATGTGATATATTTATGGGAGAAAGTGCTCAATATCAGAGATAGAGCATGTGTAAATATAAAAGTGAACATAGAAGTCAAAACTAAGTGTTGACTTCTTTGTTCACTTTTATATATATATAATGTAAGTTGTTCATTTGTATTCAAGTATACCCGTCTATTAGGGTGGCTAGCCAATCCCTATTGCAGACTCTCACTCAGGTACATTTGCATTTGTTCAACACCTACAGAGCCAACCTGTGGTTTATACTGCAACTATGTTGAGCAGTTACAGTTTCTGGGAGAGAGCATGTTATCTAATGTGATCAACAATTTGAACAAGGCCAGCACACTCAAGCCCTCAGCCATCATGACTTGTGGCTTTGTGCTAGCACAGCTGTTGACAGCCCTCAAAAGTTCCATCTACCCAATTTCACTCACAAGGCTTGGGTCAATCTGTGGTATTGTTTTCAGGCACTTTCCAAAGGTTCTGCATACTGGGATCAACCTCAATCAAATCTGATAACATCAGAAAATCTCCTTCCTGACAAATTGACCATGATGAGATTTGAACTTGGGCCTCATGGTCAGAAAACGAATGTTCTAACCACTCAGC
>CAHIKZ030005434.1:47500-97500 GCA_903632075.3 Acanthosepion pharaonis | reverse complement strand
AATGTGTTAGTGGTCTTGAAAATATTTTTTTATGCTCTTTAGTTCCTATAATTTAGTTTTTGCAAAGATTTATCAATTTTGCAATTTGCCCTGGGCCTTCCCACAAAAAGAAAAAAAAAATTTCAAATATTCAGTTACATGGAAAATTTGTTTCTACTGACTTCACTTGCAAAAATGATTTTAGAAAATTCTCCACAAGAATGAACACAAATAAGAATTCTTTGCATTTTTCTGATTCCATTTGCAAGTGGATTTTTCTTTTACTTTAGAAAAGGGGAATTTTATTCCTGGCTACAGCAAATATTGAACTGTTCTAAAATTCTCCAAAATGTTTACAGGTTAGGTTTATTGTTTGTGTAAATAAAATATAGCATAGCTTTTGTGTTTTTCATCTCCTGAGTGGGTGCCATAATTTTGTTTCTTAAATATTTAGGTCACTACTTAAATTGACTGGAAAATTTTGTAGGTAATAATTTTTATCGATTAGCATTCATTAGATCTTTTTCAAGGCATGACATTTGGCCAGTACACTCAAATACTTGACTTATAGAGATATTATATTGATCGCCAACAAGTGTTTTTTTTTTATTTTAATGATTTTAGAAGTAGCATCATGTTCGTAATACAAACACAATGTCAAATGAACCCTTGACTTCCTAAAGAGTTATCTGCTCCTTATTTTTATTTATGAATGTCAAGTTTCAAATCTTTACATCATATTATTAACACCACCTGGATAGAAGGCCTGTTCGATTAAATGTGACATCACCACAAGTAGCATAAGCTGAAGTGGATCTGCTGAAAATGAATGATTGTAGCATTTATTTCAGTATAGAATACTTTTTTAATTACAATTAAGAAAAAAAAAACAAAAAAAACCTAGATTCAAAATTCTTCTTAGAACTTTATTCAATATTAATTTATAAAAATAAAGATAAAACCAGCAAACAAATATTATAAAAACGTTTTATTTCGTATAGTTATGATGCTGACAACAGAAATTAAGAGAATAATTTTTCATACAAGATGAAGAAAAGCAAACCAAGGTTTCATTCCTACATTACATGTTTAAATAAATAAATATCAAACAATAGATTAAAAATCTGTGTTCATCTTAATGATTATCCCATAAAGTTATTATACTGACATAGAATTTTTTATATATTTGTTATGGGATCTTACCCATAATAATAATAATGGACTATTCCATACTTAATAAATACTGCACCTCAGGAGTAGGCAGGGAGTCAGTCGTTCAAGTTTTGAACCGACTGCACGGTTGTACTCTCTTCCTACGAGCAGGAGGAACCTGAAGGAGGCTACGCTGAAGGGCGGAGTCTCCTTCGGGGAGGTAAAACCGGCCCTGAACCCGTTTATACAGGTTCAAATGGGCTATTTTTTGGCCGAGCCTAATGGCTCGGGAATGCCCACGTTAAAAAGGCCTTGTGCCACATGACACCCTCGTGGGGGGGGGTGACTGAATATCGTCAGTAGTTCAAGTCGAGTCAAGAGTCGAGTCAGAGTCAGTCCGAAACAGAGTCGCGTTCAGACAATTACTGCAAGACATTGGAATAGTGATACTGGTCAAGACTACATTGTTTACTCTACTAAATCTGATTGTTCATACTAACACTTCTACTTCTCTGTATATATTCCTGTTGGTAATATATATCTGTGTTATTCCATATCCGTGTTTGAGTTCTTCTTTATTGGTTCTACCTTGAACTCTCACCGTGGTACAAGGAACTGGACCATAACAAGATTACTATTACATTACAAAAGAAGGAAACTGAATTGATTTTTACCTTAAAATAAACTTTATTTTCTAAAGGAAAATTATTTAAGGTTTTACATTTGTTGCTATGTTAAAGTAAATAGTGTACATTTCATTATTGTAAAATTCCTTCTTATTTTGATTGTGTGAAATGATTCAAAAAATTTTCTTTACAAAAATCAATCAACATGGCTTTAATTTGCATGTGTCATTTTATTTTAATTATTCTATTGTAGTAAAGTTACAATATTGACATTTTTTTGTGTAGAAAATAAGACAAATTTTAAATAATTGTAGAAAAAATATGTTGCATAGGTAAATGGAAAATTTAACTGAAGGTTTGAAGTTTTCTTTTTTTGTTCAACTTGTTTCTAGTAATATTATTTTCCCAAGCAGAAAAATTATTCCAAAGAACATTTGAAGAACTCCAGACAAGCATTCTTTCTAATTTTTCAATACTGTGACCCTCGCCACAAGAGTTCACATGAAAAAGATGATCATTATCTGCTAAAATATTCAAGGTTATACGCATAGCTAATTTCCTTTATTGAATGAAGGGAAGAATTTTTTGTCAATTTACCAGTAACTAAAGAACAGCATTTGTAGTAGTATCATTAGGATATAGCAGAGAATCTCTATTAATCCCCTGAAAATAGCTGTTTATTTCAGGTATTTTGGCCTCAGTATCACTTCCAGATATTAAATTCTTCCAACTGTTGCATTTCATTTTCTTCTTAAAAACAGCAACAATCTGCCACGTATAATATAACAGGAACAACTTCTCAACATTCATTAATATCCTCATCTGTTACATATATGTTAAATTTATAAATATCTAAATTTTGCACCCCTGCCACTTCATTCCAGTTAGTTCATCAAATCAATATTTTGGTTATTAAGTGGCAGGCTCAATTTTAAAACATATATCATTCTGATTTTTTTTCACACTCAAATACTTGACTTATAAAGATATTATATTGATCTCCACCAAGTTGCTGGTACTGGCCAAATCTATCCTCAAGGTGATCTCTTTGAAATTTACCAGGTAATGCATACATCATTTTCAATTTGTCTGTGAAATATTTGGTTATTTCTAGAATTGGATGAGTAGTATGATGCAAAACTGTGAAGGTTTCATTTATTAGCTTCCATTTATTTTCAGGAATGATATTCCAAGATTCTAACCAGTTCCAGAATATATTGAGATAATGTATAATTGTCATCATTTGCTTTAAGTGGATTAGTTTATTTATTGTTAAGCAACCAACACTTATATGATGTCTTTCCATTCAGTATTGTCCACCAAGTATAAAATATGTTTATGTATTCTGCAACCTCTGCAAAGTTAGGCAAACATTTGTTTTGCAATCCCTGAATAGTGAATTTGTTAAAAGTTTGCAAAACTAATAAAACATTTTGCCTTTCAAAACTAGTGGGAGAAAGAGCCTTTGACATCAATTTATAGCAATATTTCAGAATTGATTCAGATTCCAGGACATGAAGGTTCTGTAAAATACAAAATGGGGCACTTTGGGTATTATCTAAATTATGATTTTTATTATGAAAAAATTTTGAGAACATCATGCATTTATTTGCATTTTTTTCATCAAGCCAATTGTTTCTAATGTTATTTTAATATATGAACTGAATTGAATATGAAGAAAAGAAGTCTTGATTTTATAACTGGATATAGATATACAATTGAAAGTTTTGCAGGACATCAAAAGAAAGATATAGCTTTCTTATTTATTGCATTATTATCTGTTATGACTGATATTACTCTAAAACCTCTCGACCAATTATTACACATTTAACTATATCAAATAAATTCTTAGCTTTAAGATATTTAGTTGGCATAATATGCACAACCTCCTTGTATCATGAGAATACATTGCTAAGCATAAAAGCAAAAGCACTAAGCCAAGAACATTACCAACTTTATAATCAAAATAAAGTTTTAGGTGAATTTCATCTACAACTAAAGATACTGTAATGTCTTTTTTCTCTAGCAACTTAAAATTATTTTTAATATACATAAGAAAATTATGTTGCTCAACTATAGGATTCATATAGGTTGATAAGGTTAATCTTCTGATGGCAAAAGAGCTAGGTAATATATTTTGGTGGCTCTTAACAGCTTACCACCTCTAGCGAAACAGTTATTCAACAATGAAGAAAGAAGTCATTTCTGCTAAATAATCAAATTTACTGTTTCATTAAGTTTAGCTGCTCATATATAAATTTAATTGTATAAAAATATCTAAATGACTTGTCTTGCATTAATAACATAAAGGACATTACCAAATGTAATACAGCAATCACACTTTGAGGTTTGGTTTGACATTCTTTTATGTCCATTTTTTCATGTTTTCATTAATAATTTCCAAAGTATTTGTATTACTTACATGATCAGGAATCTCATACTCCCCCATGGTATTAATTTCCACATCACCACAGAACACATGTACTTCAAAATCAGGTTCAATTATTACAGATTGACTGATTTTTGTATATGGAGATTTGATGATGCGACATATAACAAAAGTCTCTAGCTGCCTCACTGTATACTCCAGTAATTTCTATCAAGAAAATTTAATTTTCCTACTATATCATTAATGCTGTAGAATTTCCTCTGCTTTTTGTATTTCAAGTCATCAGCAATACTTTGATCTAAAGATCTTTTAAGGGCAGAATTCACCAGTTCAATTTTTTTGGACTCTGGTGACTTTCTAGATGGTGTTAGTGAAGATAAATGTGAGGGACAGTTTGGTAAAATTCTAGAGATTGCACTTACATGAAGAATTGGTTTCTTAAGGCTAACACTAATTGTGGTACCAGTTTTCTTATGGAATACTGGTGTTTCTCACCTTATGTCCTCAGGATGAAAAAGCAGTTCACATACCTAAAAATAGGAATTAAAATGGCTATTACACCCTATTTAAAACAATTGTGAAAATAGGGAAATTTCCAGATGTATTCGGGGGAATTAATTTAAAAAATGCTGTTCATATTTTTGTTTGAAAATGTCATTAAATTGATAGAATAATGAGTTTTGTCAGTGTTCTAAAATTTAGTACAAAATTCAAAACCATTTAGAAATACTAAAGACATAGGCAAAATCAAATGTAAACTTAAGCAAATTTTAAGTTTACACATACATATTTGTGTTTATTTATGGAAATATTTTTTACAAGTAAAAAAATTCACATGTTTGTTTTTAAATGTTTATGAGAAATTGTTATAAAAATTTTCTTTAAGTATTTGTATTGAAAATTAAAAAATGAGAACATTAATAATTTCATCCACAGAATTCAATATAAATCTTTTAACAGTGGAGACCACTTCATTACTTTGTTTTAATGTATCGTGAATTATAAATTATGAAATTAATTTAATCATTAAGTTTTAATGCTTTTTATAAATAATCTAAAAGAAATTACTCACTTTACCATTTTTGTTTGGTACAACATTTTCCCTTTTGACAGCACTTATCCATGCATTTGATAAATCTTTATCTTTTGGAAGTGAAAATACGTTCACTTTTGGTACGTTTGATAATTTCCTTTGCATTTTGGGACAGCACAATCATATGACTTTTTTTTGTAAATTATTTCAGTTAAAATATTTACAATACAAATAAAAAATTCAAGTTGTGTCAAAAAAACTCAAACAGTAAAAACTAATAAAAGTATTTCTTCAAGTTTATACTACATATAGTGATGTCAGCAAAAGTCATCTACCTCGGTGGTGTTGATAATGGCAATGTTGTCATTTTTCTCAATTTGTAATGTCTACATTTATCATTGTCTTAAACACAGTTACAAACTAGACATCTGTAAATGACAACAAAGTACAGAGATAAAGTTAAATCAATCCCTGGAGTTAAAAAAATTTTTTGAATATTGATTTCCTTTTAATCATTCTAGAAGTGGGGAGGGTTATTTTCATAACAAAAATAATTCCAAATCAATCCCTGTCTTCTTAAAGAATTCTCTGTACTTTGTTTTTATTTACAAATATGTTTGAAACTGTGTTTGCATTATTAATAACTACATACTACTGATGTTGATCTTTTTACTAATTCATAGTAGTGCACAGTTATTGATATGAGTAAAAAACAAAGTACAGATAACTTTTTGATAAGTCATGGATCAATTTAACACTATATTATGAACATGACCCCTCCCCCCAACTTCTAAAATTATAAAAAAAATTACTAATTTTTTATTTTGACAAATGTTATGGCTTGAGGAAATAAAGAGGACTAATCTACAAAAATTGTTAAAAAAAAATTCTACCCAATTTTTATAAATGAACCAGTGAATTTAAGTAGTGGATCAATAACAACAAATTTAATTTTGAAGATGAGGAAATTGGACATAGAATAGGCAAGGAGTAGTTTTATGAATGACATTTATCTTAATGATATAAATATATACATATAAGTGTAGATAGTTTTGCCTATCTTTTGTTCACAATCCTCTCCAGTCTTTTGAACAGGGTTAGAGTTTTATCACTTGTTTCCTGTTTAGTATTCGGTTTCTGGTTCCTTCTAAAGTCTTCTAATTACTCTTTCATTTCCCTTGTCTCTAATGTCACTATCACCTTGCTACATACACACATATACATACATATACACGCACATATATATATATATATATACATATATATATATATGCAAAATGAAAACTTATCTTAGCCAACACATGTCATCATTTAACTTGATAAAGTCTATCAGGGGACAAAATGTATTGGCTAAGGTAAGTTTTACTTTTGTCTATTCATATTGTCCTTTTACAGATATACAGTATCTGAAATTTTTACATATATATATATATATATATATATATATATATATATATATATGAACAAAATAAACATTATTTTTTTCTTATACCTTTAGGGTCCTTTCGACCAACACTTTCGAAAGGTATTTGTTTGCGATATACAAACACATTAATAATCTTCAAGAAATCACAGGGTGCTTTTCAACTGTGAAGAATTCTTGAAAGTCTTGTTTTATTGCTCAATGCTGTGTAGACGCAGGTTGTTTTGACTTTCGGTGTGTAGCAGTCACTTCTTAATTTGCATGGTGGTCACTCAGTTGTTGTTCTTGCAGGGAGACAGGCAAATTTTGACCTTCAATCAACGATAATGAATATATAAAATGCTCCTTTTGTTTGCATAACCTTGGCTGATAGAATTTGATATACAAAGCCTCAAGGACTCTAAGAAGAACAACCGAGTGACCATCATACGAATTTAGAAGTGACTGCTGCACACCGAAATTTGAAACAACCTGTGCCTACACAACATTGGGTAATAAAACAAGACTTTTAAGAATTCTTTAGTTGAAAGCCAATCTGTGATTTCTTGAAGATTATTAATGTGTCTTCATCGTGGTTATATATCACCAATGAATACCGTTTTGAAAAAGTGTTGGTTGAAAGGATCCTAAAGGTATAAAAAAAAAAATCATGTTTATTTTGTTCAAATCTATGTTTTATTTCTGTGGGTACAATTCCTTGTTTATATATATATATATATATATAACTATTTATTTTAAAAGGTTCAAATTAATTAACCACTCCTCGTAAGGGGAATCACTGTCACATGAGCTGAAATGACCAATCAAAATACAATTTTTTTTGAATTCGCGTATACTTGTATTTTGATTGGTCATTTCAGATCATGTGACAGCGTTTCCCCTTACGAGGGGTTGTTAATTAATTTGAACCTTTTAAAACCTTTATTCTACATTCAACATCATCACTTGATAAGACACCAGAGGTGTTGAAACAAAATGGCTATTTTTGTAGTGATTTTATAACATATTTATGTCATAATTTTTAAATAAATAATTATATTCGCTCTACTCTGTATTGAGCACTCTTTTAAGGATAGTAATTGTTGGTTTTTGGAATGTATTCCATATACACCAATCATATACTTGTGTGTATATATATATATATATATATAAGCAAGTGTAAATGGATATAAATCCGACAGAATGAAGAAACTTTGAAAAAACAAACAAAAATCCTTAAATGTAGTTAAATGAAAGAAACGTCGACGTCTTTCATATATATATATATAAGCAACTGCAGATGTTCTTGAAGCTATAATTGTGATATTTTAAAAAAATAAAAATGCTTTTATTTTTTTAAACTTCAAATCAAGTTCACATTTTTATTTGAAAACTGAAAATAGATCTTAATCAATGTTAGCTTTATGGGCATACAAATCACATATTCAAATGATAGGAAGCTGTGGAGAATATTGTCTCCCTACATCCCGTAAGGAAATGGCACATAGAAGAAGAATACAAATCACATATTCAATTCTGTTTTATTGCAGACAGTCTGGAATTAATGCAAGGAGACAAGTTTGATGATGTCAGTGTTTTGTAAAAATTTTGCTAATTCACTCCATTCCATTATTTCCTGGAAGAAAGCCAGAAGATATTTTTCCATCTGTGTATCACTTTTTAACCTCCTGCTTTTCTATCATGAACTTATGGTCAAAATTTGAACATTCAGAAACTAACTGGCCAATTTAACTATTGTCTTCTTCACTTTAGCTCAAGAGGTATTTTGCCAATATTTCCAAAGAGTTTTTGGTCGCTACAGATTTGGTTAGTACAGCAACTTCCGTTCCTGAAAAAGATTTATGTTTGTCACCTTAATGATGTCTGCGGCAATGGTCGACTTCTTTTAAATCTTCTTTTACTGTTAGGTCATTTTTTTTATCTTTTGTTGGATTACTAAACAACACCCAGCAATGCAAGGCATTTATAGCTATTGGCATTTGAACTGGTAACTGTCACTGTACATTATCTCCAAAATTTTGTGATAAAAGGTCGATCAAGCTCATTTTATAACTACTGCCAATGCTGGTCTTAAAAGATGAGCCACTTTTTTTGGCATGAATCACTAAATATGGCCTCAATTCTGTTTCTTGGAAATAAAATTAGACTTTAATCAGTGATTTATATTTGACTAATTTTTTTTATAACTGGTTAAACCCAAGGTTTGGTTTCCTTGCCTTTCCAATATATATGACTATAAAATAGTATTAATAGCAAGAAATTAGAAAATAAAATTATTTTTATGATTCCATTTTTCTTCTACTTTTCACTGTTCCCCATTAGGGAACAACAGGGAGATTTGTTTTCATGTCTTTTCAATAGATATAACTATAAAATAGTGTTGGCAGTCAGAAGTTGAAATGTGTAATTGTTTTTATAATTTCATTTATCTTGGGTTTTTCACAGTTCCCGATTAAGGAACACCAGGGATTTGGGAGTTTATGCCTCTTCAGTAGATATGACTAAAAACAGAATTGGCAGTCAGAAATTAGAAAGTAAAATTTTTTTGATGATTGCATGTTTTTCTATTTTTCAATTTTTTCTACCAAAATGAAAAATTACCACAAAATATTTTTTTTTATTGTGTTCATTTGTCAATTACTTTTTTTTAATTGACATTTCTATCATTTTATTTCTGATACTTTTATTACAAATCTCATAGCATCATTTTATAATCATTAACAAGCAGTAAGAACTTGAAATAAAGAAAAAAGCCTCTAGTAAGATCTGAACTCACAACCCTTATCACTGATAGCCTACTTTTCTATTGTATTTCCTTGCTGAATAGTATACAAATGTCAACCAGTGCTATTCACATTTCTCTATAGTGATAATTTCTACTTCTTCAAATACCACTATGCCACCATCTTGCATGTTTAATGGTTGCATTAGTAGTAACAGTATTCAGGTTTTTAAAATGAAGCCTTGTCAGATATTATTAATTTTTGAATCATATTTCTTTTGTTTCTATTGCAGAAGGAAATGAAGAAAAAGCCTCCAGCAAGATTAATCTTTATTCGCCAAAGTCTTTTTCTTTATTTCCAATTTGCATTGTTTTTTTAACACTTTCACTACTGCATTGTTATAGCATTGTTGCCTGGCTGTGCTGGTCCATTTTGGAGAAAATAGGAAATTGCCATTTACTGGAAATAAATGGCTATAAAGATTCTTATTTTGGTTTTTGACTAAATACTCTGAATTATGGACAAAGCTAAATGACACACAATATAATAAACATATGTCATAAAACAGGTGGTATTGTATACTATTATAGGTCTACACTAGTTTGTAAATAGTACAAACTAACCAAACGAGCTTGTGTAAATGGATGGCAGAGCAAGAAGTGGGAAGGATGGTAAAAAGACAAACATTAAAGGATAGGAAGTTGCCAAGACACAGGATTGCCCACAACCAGAAGGGACATGGTACATAGAAGAAAAGAGAGAAAATACCTCAGAGAAATAAAGGCAGAAGATGCCTTCAAATCAAATATCTCCCCATAAAAGCAAATCCAATCATAATAAAAAAAAACAGGAAGTATAAAAAAATCAACCAATAAATAATAAAGTTGTGACATAGTAGAACTACAAATTTTGTAGCTTAGCATTCATTATCTGACTACAGTCAAGTTTCACTAGCTGCTTGCTTGGGTTATCAAATATCAGTGGTGTTACATTATGCCGTAACAACCCAACAAAACACTTTTTACCCACTTATTATACACCTACCATGTTATTTATATACCATGCATGGGCAGGAATACAAACAAAGAATAAATGTCAAAAGAATGTTTGATTAAATTTTGGTTGTCTTATAAGGTGGTCAAGATAATCGTGTGGCCAGTTAATCTATACAGACAAGATGATTCCTGCCCAGTGCTCAAAATGGCAACGTGAAGAAATTTAACCAATTTTTCAGAAATTACAGGAATAACTATAACATGGTAGGACTGACAGAAATAAGAAGAAAGGAGAATTGTGAATAAATTGATTTGATCAAATTTTGGTTACAGTAAAAGACTGTGTTGGACGACTTGAAATCTGGATTGTACTCGTGATATATTATAATATCTATTAAATTATTTAATGAAAAATGTTTTAAAATAATAATTATAACAATAATATGATAATTATAAAATTATATAATAATAATATTAATCAATATATAAAATTCTCTCAGTCTGTCTGTTTTTCACATCCACTAACATAGCCATAGATTGACTGATCAAAACCAAATAAAATATATTGTTTACCATGAAGTCCTATAAAATTAAATTAAATTCAAGAAATTATTAAACTGTGAAGTAGGGTTTTATGTCAAAGTATTTTTCCAAACAAATAAACTTATTCAAATTTCATCGATTGGTTTGTGAAATTGAACAAAATCTAAAGTTTGTAAGTCTTGGCAAAAAACATTAGCGATAACTTCAACAATATTAAATACTGTGAGGTTTTCAACATGTGACAGTGTTGTAAAAAAATTCTAGTATTATATATTACTAGAAATACATGTGAAAATTTCATTCTTTTCCTATTTGAAACTTTTGATGAATCTTTATTTAATGATTGAATAAACTCATAGTGAGTTTTATAACAGTAAAATATCAACAGAAATTCCCTTATTGCATTGTTAAATATTTGAGCTTATCAACTTCAAGAAAATATTGCAGTAACTATCATAAATATGAATGCTGGCCATTATTTTAAGAAGTAAAGAGGTACAAATGAAAAAATTTGAAATTGAAAACTTTTTCTATATCACTGAAACAGCTGCTAAACACTTCTGTCTTCTTTTCTTTCTTTTATATTGATATGTCTTTTCCATCTTTCCATGCAATCAAAACTGAATTGTCCATTATTTATGAGATATTGGCAGGCCGTAATGGATGTGCTAACCAATGGAGGGACAAGCAGAATTATAATATGATTATAATATTATATATATCTATCTTTAAATAATATGTCAACTAACTTGGTGTCAAATACACTTTGCAAATACTACAAAAATCTGCCTTATTGGGTATGGCAAGCATATTTCGAGAAGTACTCTCTGCCTGTATTCCTCATTGTAATATGACAAGTAGTATCTTCCCGGGTACTCAAGATATCTAATCAACACTCATTCATAAAAGATAATGATAATATTTTTGTGTCAGAAAGCTAATGAAAGTGGGCACCACAATGTCAAAAGTTGCACTCAACTGGCACAAGAAGAGTACAGATGACACACTAACAAAGTAACCCTTAGAATACATTGGGACCTATATAGAAAATATGGCCTCAAGTGAACAAAGCAGTGGTATGGGCATTCACCACTGTCATTTTCAGTGATGAATCAGAATCCTGCATTTCTTTTGGTGATCATGGCCTTCCACGTCTGGGGAAAGTCACACATGAAATACAATAGCATGAAAAATAGTGTAAAATTCCTTTAGTCTTTGATGGCTTGGAGTTGTATGTCTGTCTGTCATGTTGGAAAGATCCATTTCTCAAAAAGGTCACTTAATGCTGCTATCAAGATCTCCTAAGATATTTCCTTATCCCATACATGACAGGTTTAAGGACAATGAATTATCTTCCAGCATGACTTTACTTCAGTCTGTGCTGTGAAATCTACAAAAGAATGGTTTAGGGAAAAGAGAATAACTCTTCTTGATTGGCCTGCAAATAAACCAGAGGCAAATTCAATAAAAATTGATGGAGAATCATCAAGAGGAGATTAAGAAAATACTATCCATCAAATCTTGACAAATTGAGGCAAGTCATTACTGAAGTGTGGACACTGGTGACACTAGAGGATTGTCATAGGTTAATTGGTTTGTTACCACAATGAATGAAATAGTAAATGAAAAAGGCAATACAACAAAGTATTAGTGTACTAGTACTGTTCTTGAATACTGTTTTTGGTAATAAATACTTTATCTTGTCTGTTAAATACTTATATTATTTTTATATCAAATTTGTATATCCTTGTGGGTAAACTGTCCATGTTTTGAAGGATTTCAAGCAAAAAATATATAAATTATTTGCAAAAGAATAATCCATTTTTCTGAATTTATGTGGTGAAAATATCACCAAATAATGCTTTAGTGTATTTAGTATCAGTAGTAGTTTTTAAATATAATATCAGTAGCATGTGAACCCTAAAGTAATTCTCTCTTCCGGGCTTTCCTCTTTCAAGCTGGTGAAATGAACTTTTCCATGCTGAAGCTAAAAGGGCTGTGAATGCTTCACACTAAACCACACCAACACCATAAGTCCCACTTGAATATATTCATGAATATTTCATTGTGTATGCAATTTACTTCTAGCAAAAGCAATTCTTGTTTTAAACTTACCTTTTGTTTATTTTGTTTTAATAAATGTTATCTTGCATTGCAAATCAATTGGTCAGTTATTTTGTGCATCACCATCATATCATGTACTATAAAATGTTCATGTAAGAAACCTTATACATTTAATTATTGAAGTAGCTAATCACTAAAATCCATAGTGAATTCTATCCTTCTCTCTAGAAGAAATTTAACATAATTTTTGCAGAATGTCAAAAAGGAATGTTTCTTTATGTCATCATCATTTATATGTGTTGTGGTACGATCCACCTAATTTACATAGCGGAGTACCGACCGATATAAATATGGGTTGGTACCGGGAAGACGGGGGAAGAAGTAAGAAGAGATCGAATCGAGAGACTCTGCCCGACTGCGATTAAGACAACCCATTCTACAGGAACAGTCTACCCAAGAATATACCAAAACTAACTGTAAATATTGTGTACCTTTTCCTTGTTTCAATACATTTTGTTTACGTACATTTTGTGTTGTATTATTATTATTCCATGCTTATCCAAGCTTCAACAATATGATACTTTCATTCAGGATGTGAGTGTTCATAATTCTCCACAACTTATTGCCCTTTGTAGCTCTAAACAATGTCTGAAATTTTACCATTCCTCTTTGTCCCTGCTCTGCCATCCATTCACACAAACTCATTATGTAGTTGCTTGCCACTTCTTTTGGCGCCACCTTCCTTCAAGATCAATCAGTGTTAAATTCTTCAAGCCTTCTTGTGTCATTATGCATTCCAGCAGTTGCATCTCTCTTTCGGACTTTAAATTTGTTTTCCTTGTTTCCATTTTCTTTAGAACTTTCTTGTTGTTTGTGTTTTTTGTCCACAATATTCACAGCTTCTGTTTTCTGTGTTGATAACCATTACTCTTAATTTGCGCCTCCATTTAATACATATATAGAAAGCAGGGAAATATGGTTTCATGCCTTTCCCAGGTACATTAGCACAGCTGAAATTCAAACTCACTTCACTGATTCCATTTTCCATGCCCATTACTCTATCTGGCGCCTCCATTTAGTACACATACAGAATTTAGGGAATGGTGGATTTATGCCTATGTATGAGAACAAAGGGAATGTAAATAGTGTTAGCCAACTTTATTATCTATACTAGCAACCAATGTCCCACACATAAATAATGCTCTAATTGCCAGAATAAGTCAATCCTCATAACGACTATTTCATATCCACAAATATTGCAATTTAAGCCAAGTCTTTAGTTTTGGTCACGCATTAATCTGTTTAAACTCTTAATTACAAAGATTGTTTTGTTAGCCTCGGCATGTAAAGTTCAAGTAAATTGATATTCTGTAGTAGAGACTCATATCATGATTTTGGATATGATTATGACTCACGAATATGGCATCTGTCTCGATTATTAAATGTCTGTTTTGGTCACCTGAAGGTTTTTCTTGTTGTCCTGGCCTGGTATCTCAACTTCTGTAACTTTCGCATCGTTGTAATATAGCTTCCCTGTGCCATTTTTATAAATACTTTCATGATAATTATTTGGATGAACTCTTCAGTATGGTACCTAGACTTTGTGAATTTAAGTTCAGTAGCAAGATTTCATCAATTTACAGATGGAATGGCTAGATGCAACAGTAATTGATTTATGGCACTGAAAGTTATGATTGTTATTGCATAGCTAACAAGATATTTAACTATATATTTGGAAATTCTTAATAAAATCCAAATAAAAATCTGCAATGTTATTAATCCTAACCTGGCATCCCAGCTTCAGTTACTTTCCCACCACCATAATGTAGGTTCTCTGTGCCTCTTCTATAAATACTTTCATGGTAAATATTCTAATGAACTTCACTCTGTGGTACCTAGAATTTATGTATTTAAATGCGGTACTAAATTGGAAACAAGGTCTTATCACTTTACTGTTAAAATTAGCACAATGTAACTGTAAGTTTTATGCTAACAGTTTCTTTTCTTGCAATTTTTGCTTGTGTAACTGTCTTCTGGCTCCATGCTTTCCAGCTAACTTTGAGCTTAAAAAATTTAAATGCAGTGTCAATCATTGTCTACTGTCTTCTTGATTACTCCTCTGTTATTCTTGCTGCTTAATAATGTTTTTCTTTTGTCTTATTCTTTCACACTCAGTAACCCATTCTGTCTTAGTGGATTTACTGCCTTGCATGGGGTGATATGATTTTTTTTTTTAAATTTCAGTATAATACCTGTTCTTGTAAACTCCATTACTAATTACCTTGCTTTCATTTTTTTTTATACTAACATTCACTCAATAAAAAAGCCACTCAAAGTAGAGGGTTTGCTTTGGTTTGTTTTAAAGCATATCAACCTGCATTGCTTATTTAATGCCGACAAGATTTTTATTGCTGGTAATGTTCTTTTTTTTTTTCAAAAATGTATTGCTGGTAATAATGTATTTTTGGTAATAATTTTTTACAAAGTATTTCTGGTATTAAAACCTTTTTTCACACTTTCATAGTGTTTTGACCCCAGTTTGGGAGTTAACTATTTGCCCATAGCTGGGACCCTAACAGGTGCTACTACCCCAAGTCGGAGTGAACCTGAGAACAACAGCAATTAAGATGTGGTTCCATGCTCTTCAAAACCTCTTGATCAGAGGCTTTGCTGTTGGATGTAGTTTATCATCTTACACAGGACACAGTAGAGGGTTACTAGATGAGGTATAGGAGGAGAAAGTTGGAAGTGTAGACTATGAGGATATTTAGGATAGATAATGATTAACCTGTGAAAGAAACTGGCAAGCCATTATACTATTCTGCCTTGGATGTCACGATGGACCACTCAATTGTGAGATAGAGAGGAGTGGTGAACATAAAATATCCTGACTGAATAAATGAATGAATGACTCTAGACTTGAAGTGGTTATGATTGTAGTGTTCAGGGAAGACTCCACATGGGAGTCTGTTTTACAAAGTAGGAGTACTTGAGGAGAAGCTGAGTAGAGAATCTTTCTTATCAATGAAATATATAGGGAATAATAGTGATTTCAACCCTGTGTATATAGTAAGGGAGCTTTTGGCTGTAAAGGTCTGAATTAGTGGCAATAAAGAATAAAATTTGTCTGAACATTTCTGATAGAAGTAGTAATATAATACTGATCAGCTTATGACATTGTGTCTATGGGGAAAGAGACTGCAGAGTGGAAAATACATCATTTCCCACAAGGCTGTGTAAATGATTTTGAACTTTGTCAAGGGTGGAAAGTGTGGATTTAACAACAGAAAATGATTCGAGTATCAGTTTGTTTGAATGTGCTGGAAAGTCACATACTTGTACTATGATTCTGCCAGGTCTGGAATGAAGATTTAATATTATGGGTGTGAACCATAGGGCTTTGTTTCTCCAGGCAATAGCTTTCCTTCAGAAAAGTTCTTAGGTTATTATCTGGTACTTGAGGCAATCCTAAAAAGGGGTCATGCCAACTGGATTTGAACAATTATGCATGGCTTCCCATCTCACTTTAAATTTGACTTTGTGTCACATTCCATTCAAATGGGTGGGCAAATAAATACCTACTTTAGTTCCATGGAAGAAACAGAAAAGTGACACAAAGGTGAATGAGACTGGTGATTATTCACTAACATCAGTGAAATTTGGATAGTTTTCTTACAGATAAAATGGAGATTCAAAGCAACATAGATGTGGTTCTACAGAAAGATCCTGAGAATTCCATGGACAGAACATGTGTACAATGAGGCAGTTTTAAGAAAAATGGAACAAATGAAACATAGAATTAGAAAGAGATAGTTGAAATTTTTAGGAAGCATAGGGAGGAATGAGAGCTTGGAAAATTTGATACACACAGGATGTAATGGAGAATCAGGTCAATCCAACAAGTGACCCAGAGTTGATTGACTGGCTGTTGAGAGAGGGCATTCTACTTAAAGAAGGTGGTGCTGACTAAATTTGCATATAATCAGTACTGGGCAGGTCTTAACTAATAGTCAGTGTGGGTCAAGGACAGAGAGAGCTATATAGCACCAGCTTTTACTCCATCATGAAGAAGCCCTGTCAATATGCAAAGTGTTGGATTTGAGTTTTGCGTCAAAGTTTAGAGGTTGAGTTTTGCATTGAAGTGTAGAGGTTGATTTCTGCATCAAAGTGTAGAGGTTGATTTCTGCATCAAAGTGTAGAGGTTGATTTCTGCATCAAAGTGTAGAGGTCGAGTTTTGCATCAAAGTGTAGAGGTTGAGTTTTGCGTTGAATTGTTGAGGTTGAGTTTTGCGTCAAAGTGTAGAGGTTGAGTTTTGCGTTGAATTGTTGAGGTTGAGTTTTGCGTTGAATTGTTGAGGTTGAGTTTTGCGTTAAAGTGTAGAGGTTGAGTTTTGCGTTGAATTGTTGAGGTTGAGTTTTGCGTCAAAGTGTAGAGGTTGAGTTTTGAGTCAAAATGTTGAGGTTGAGTTTTGCGTCAAAGTGTAGAGGTTGAGTTTTGAGTCAAAATGTTGAGATTGAGTTTTGCATCGAAGTTAAAGTTACTTTACTAAGAGGGCCAGACAAGATGAACATACAGGATATATTGGAGACATACTTAATAGAAAGTTTATTTATGGCAATAATATTACAGTATTATTTTAACTTATGCAAATTATAACATCATATCTATTTTGGTGAAGCAGATGAAAAAGGATTATCATCATCATCATCAGTCTTACAGCTCGTTGTAGTTGAGGTTCACTGCGTACACTAGCTCTCTCTCTGTGTCTTGGTTATATGCCAATATTCTGAGTCTTTGTGAAGGATCTTCTAATCCACTCAGTGAGATTTTTATTATCTCATATAATGAAAATATAAAGATTGTTGCCTTTTATATGTCCATACCATTCCAACTTTCTCTTCTTGTTGGTGATTATTTGAAACTGTCTCTTGTTTGATGGTGTCTCACATTGCCTTATTTGTGATACAGCCTATATAGGATATGCCTAGGTTGGTTTTGCAAGAGCATCTTATTTCTAATGATTGGGTTCTTTGAAGATTTGCAGGTACACTGAATGATTGAGAGGGCCAATGCATGCAATAGTTGCCTTTTAAAAAAAAGAAGGTACATTCCAAGTAAAGGTGGCTACGCTTCCAAGAGCATTATTTTTTGTTGTTTTTCTTGTTTTTATCTCTTGTGCAAACACACATTTACCTTATTCGAATATTGCACAGAAATGCACTTTGATATTGTATCCATTTTACCTACATGTACAAAAAGAGAAACAGTTAATTTCATTATGTGTATAAATAAGATGTAAATAAGTACAAGAAAAGAATAATGACAAAAACAAAACAAAAAAAGAAACAAGAATAGCAAAGGTAGTCATTCTATTGTTCTCTTTTCTATCAATCAAGCTGTTTTGCAGAATTTTCCAACATTATTGAAACATGTTTTTCCAAGCCTTCTTTTTCTGAATGAACCTCATGTTGTGTAAGATACAGTGTTTGATAATTCTGCAAAGGTTAACCTTCACTACTTTAATTGAACCATCAGCAACACTCCCAATCATCATGTTACTAAATACAAACACAATATTCTTAAATAAATACTCCTTATTTTCATGCATTAAGTGTACTCTTAAAAAAGTTGACTGATACCGTAATTAAAAAATGTATTTTTTTAAAAATCATGTAAAAGGTTAATGGTAAGATTAGCTGTTTCCTAATAAGGAAAAATTCAACATTCTTTGACTGAATAGTTTTACTATTGTTTGTTTATAATCTCTTTCTCATAAAACAGTCTTTCAGGATAGTAAGTTTCTATAGTACACTGTTATTGCTCATTCTAGTATTAATGGATGTTTATTTCCTAAGCTTTTGTTTAAACTAATGTGAAAAATAAACATCTTGATTATTATTATTTTCTCTTCAAGTTATGTTGGTTTCAATCTAAATGAAAATGACTGCAAAACACTTTCCCCTCCCCAATTATAGGTAAAGGCACACAAATGCATACTGAGATTTTTTTCTAGACAATAAAATAGGTCTGTTCTTAGTTTTATCTGACTCAGTCCTGATCTGTCTTGTCTTGAAATCAGAATGCTATGTTCACTTGTCTGAACTTGCTTTTGTGTATCAACACTAATTCTTAGTTCTTGAACTTTTTGTTAGACAATTTTGTTACTTATTTTGCATTTGACCATGGCTACTCACTCCACAAGTTACATGTGCTGTCCTTTGTTGCTATTGTTGAAAGTCTCTAAATGATGTGGTTTCTGTTATTTGATAAAATTCTTTATTATTCTGTCTATTGCTAAGAGCTACAAAATATAGGAAGATTATCACTATCACTCTTTTCAGCATTGATGAGGGTTTCCTTCCTAACCTTTTATTTGAGACAGTGTGGAAAGTGAACATCTTGATTATGTCATTATTTTATCTTTGATTTATGTGTGCTATCCATTTTAGTTGTTGCTGCTGTTGAAAGTCCTCAAGTGATATGGGTTAATGTTTTCATTTTTTGCAGCTTGTGGTGTTAGACAAAACTACCCCTAGTGCAGCCTATTCTGTATTCAATTTCATTATCTCCTATAAGTTTTATTCTAAATATCTAAAAGAGTTGATACACAGTAAAACAATCAATCAATCTAAATATTTGAATGTTAAATTTATTTAAACAATGAGAAACAATAGACAGGAAAAAACATACAATCACCCAAAATGGTAATTCAAAAAAGAAAATACATATTCAGAAAGAGGAAAAAAATAGAGAAAATCTGATTGGTTCTTGATCCTTTTTATCAGAACTTAAACAAGGAAAAAATAAAATATTTCTATCTTCTCTTTTCCTAAATGATGTTCTTGTATTGTCCATTCTCCTCACTAAAGTCTTCTCATTCTCTTTCACTCTCAATAATCATGGCTTTGTAGCATTGTCACCTTGCTTTGGGTAAAAAAAAAAGCTCTGCAACATGGTTAAAAATGGGGAAATTGAGGATACGAAATACTCATATATTTATACATTAACCTTTCTATATTTAAATTACAAGCTGATCTCATTGAAACCATATAACCATTCTTTTCGCTTATATAAAGAAGGTTTCTTGTATTTGACAAAAATGGTTTTGAGGACTTTCAGATGAAAATCTGAATGCAAACAACTTGATCTGCAAAACCTACCCTTATCCTAAAAACAGCATCAGTACATGAGTATGTGGTGAACAGCCCCATAGAAGCAAGTGAGCCAGAGTGGCTTGCATCTGGTGTATAGAAAAATAAGGGTCTTACCTTAACGTGCAGCACGTGACATCAGCAAGTTTGCTTCGTGAAAATGGCATTACTCTCCTGTCCAGCCATTCTAGCAGTATGTGCAATGATGAGTTTTTGTACAGTTTGGCATCCTTCCACCAATAGCAAGTCATGTGCTGATTGGTCTAACTAGAGGAGGCAATTTGCCTGTGTAACCGAGAATAACAGTGAAGAACGCTGATTGGTTGGGGAACTGCGGTGTTGGCCTGATAAAATAGTGCTGGAGCTGTGAAAAAGGGGACAGAAACGTTGGCTATATGTAGTGACATGTGAAGAAGAAAACGAGAACTGTGAATTGAACCAGCGATATTGTGATTTGTACAAGTGACATTGCAGCAATACAGACTTATTTAAGCTACAGAGTATTAATATCCTGTTTACCTATACAATGTTTTAGCTTCTCCTAGACAAAGTAGTAAAGAAAAGCAGGAATAAAGGACTAACTATCAGTTGTAAGAAGACAAAATGTATAGTTTGCATTAAGAAAAACAGCCCAAGATAAAAGCTACAAATTGGAGATACCAAAATCAGCTAGTACAAAAATGTAACTAACTGAGAAGTGTTATAACACACAAAGAAAATACGACACCAAAATCCAAAGGCCCATTGGAATAGTAAAAGATGCCGTCCAAAAGATAAGCAAAGTATTAAAAAACAAAATTTTCATTAGAAACAAAGAAAAGTCTTTTGAACTACAATGTAATATCAATTCTTCCATGTGGCAGTGAATGATGGAAAATTTCCTCATGTATAAAGAAGAGACTCAAGATGACAGAGATGTGGTTCTACTGATGAATGTCAAGAATACCATGAACAGAGCATGTAAACAATGAGGTAGTTTTAATGAAAATAGAAACAAAAAGGACACTTATACTTAGAAAGAGGCAGTTGAAATTTTTAGAACACATAATGAGGAAAGAATGCTTAGAGAATTTTTCACTCACAGGACAAGCAGAAGATAAATGAGACAGAGGTAAATAACCTACTTAACCAGCTTGTTTAAATGGATGACAGAACAGGGACTTTATTTTTTAATCATTTCACTCCAAGCAAGCCAATAATGACACTAAGATGCAAAGGGCTACTGAGTGTGAAAGAGTATGAGGAAAAAAAATGGAGAGAGAATAATAAAAGAACAGGAATTAAGAAGATAGAAAATAATGATTGACATTGTATTTTCATTTTTGAAAATTAAAGTTGACTGGGAAGCAAGAAGTCAGAAAAGAGTTTCACAAGTAAGAAGCTTAAGAGAAGAAACTGTTATGTCTAACCATTTCAACTGTAAAATGATGAGCCCTAACTGCCAATCTAGTAGTATAATTAAATTCATAAAATCTAGGTATCATAGGGAAAACTTCATCAGAACAATTACCATGAAAGTATTTATAAAAAATTCTGCTACGTTATGGCAGTGGGAAAGTAATTGAAGCCAAGATGCCAGGTCAGGACCAATAATATTGCCAATTTTATTTGTATTTTATGAAGCATTTATAAATACATAGAAGCAGCACCAGAGTAGATGTGGCAGCAATATTCAAAGCATGGGTTGCATTGTAAATAAACAAATACTACTGAGAGTTGTGGGATAGGAAGTTGTGGAGAGAAATGGTCACCCACATTATGAAGATACCTAAATCATGAAAGAAAAAGTAGAATATTGTATCATTCACTGTCACTGCACCATGTAGATTGGTAACTGATCTTTGTCATATACTGTATCGACTGGCTTGAGAGAAGTTTAGAATTTAAACATTAGCAACATTATTGGCACTATTTTTGACATAAGCAGATATTAAGTACAAATATTTCCAGTTCCTTTTATGGTAGAAGTACTGTTATTTTCTTCCTAGAGATTTTCTTTTCATGAATGACAAAGCTTTCTAATTTCTAACTTAGCAATTTTCATTTCAAACCTTTTAATTCTATACTCACTTTGAAATGTTGTGTATTACAAAAAAATATCCTTATTTAATTTTGTTGCTATGGATATTGAGCTTCAAATGAAAGACTTTTAGTTTTTCTTGATTTTTGCTAATGGAGAGTTCCACTTCATCTCTGCTGGGTTTATTGAAAAACTAACCTATTATCTAAAAAGCAGAAGAAATTGGAATGCCGAAAAAGTGAATATTCAAGTTAGATCCTTTTAAAATAAATATAATTTCCCCAGTGAGAAGGATATTTCAAAGACTGAAAGTATCAATAAAGAAATTACTTGTAATTTTATTTCCTTCTTTTCTAATAAAGTTCACCTAGTACAAGGCTCATGAGCCACTCAAGATAGAGGGTTGAGGTGTTAGTAAGTAGTATTTACCCTGTCTCCACACTGAGATGTGGTGTGACACAGGGTCGGGTTTATTGTGAGGAACCTGAGTGTGTACACCCAGGCCAGGGCCAAAAATTGTCCAACCCCCACAACCATGGTTGCGCTAGCATTGGTATGACTACCAATCACCACTCTCTAGTGCAATGAGGTGGGTATTGCTGCAGGCAGCTGTTCCCCAGGACCAGGCATCTCTCAGTACTATCTCTGCAGATAGACACGCAACTGAGCTGCACTCTGCCCAAAGACAGAGACACAAGATTACACTACCCAGTATATGCCAGGTAAGTATGAGGTGGTAGTAAGTGAAGATTATCATGACTGACCCTGAGGATTGTAGTATTCAGGGAAGCATCCACATGGGAGTCTGTTCTAAAAAGTAGCAGTTCTTGGGGAAAAAGCTGAGTGGAACTTTTGGGCTTACAGCCATATTATTTTAAAACACTGGTTCTCATATGTTCACCAAATTTAAGCAACATCTAGCCTGGTCAGTTCCTAGGTGGGTAACCACCTTGGAATACCAGGTGCTGTAAGCTTGGATGTGCAGGTAGTGTAATGGTTAACAGCTCGAAATTGGAAACTGGCTGTTATTGAAAACTTACTGGTAAAAAACAAGGCATAATTTAGATTATTTATTAAGTGTTCGGTAATCACAGAACCAGATCTATTAACATGTATATGAAAATTTTTGTACTGTCTTCATTGGATTTTAGCTGGTATGTGTTGATCAATCCCAGCCTCCAAATTTTGATTAGTTCTGTCAATATATTCAGCATCACACTGACATTTTTAATTATAAATCACTGAATTAGGAGGAGTGGGGGTGCAGAGCATCTTTATGAATGAATTTCAAGATGTGTTAGGAAGTGAAAACAAGTTTTAAATGTTCTTGTTTTAAGTTGCATTTTGTTCATCGTCACTCAGAAGTTTTCAAGTTCGAGTAAGAATTATTGTTAATTATGATGATAATAATCAATAACTTCATATCTTATTATGGTAATATCATTTGAAGAAGAAAACTACAGGAACTCCTAGAAAAGGTAGTAAAGGAGAGGGAGAAGAAAAGACTAACTCTCAGTCATAAGAAAACAATGCATACACATCAGCCTAAGATGTGAGTTAAGAATTAGAGATATGAAACTTAAGCAAGTACAGAAACCTATCTATATGGGAAGTGTTTTAGCAGATAATGGAAAATGTGATGAAAATCTAATGGCTAATTTGAATCACTAAAGATACCATCCAAAAGGTAAGCAAAGTATTAAGAAATGGAAAAATTTTGTGAGAAACAAAGAAAAAATATGGCTGAACTGATATGTAATATTTATCCTCCAGTATAGCTGTGAATACTGGACAACTTCCTCACAGATAAAGAGGAAACTTGAGGCAACAGAATATGGTTCTACAGAAAATTGCTAAGAATACTATGGACAGATCATTTAAACAATGAGGAAATTTGAAAGAAAATCAAAAAAAAAAGGAAGACCATTTTTTTAATCATTTCAATCCAAGCAAAGCAGGAATGCGAATAGTATGCAGGGTGTTACAAGGAGTGAAAGTGAAAAAGAAGACTGAAAATAAGGAGGGTTAAGGAAAGGACAAAAGATCAATTGGATTCAAGAAGACAGAAGATGACAATTGATGTTGCATTTAAATTTTTGAAGATTGTATTTATCAGGGAAGCAAGTTAATGGAAGGGAGTTCCACAGGCAATAGTGCGAAAAAAGAAATTGTTGGAGTAGAAGTGATGATTGCATTTAGATATTTCAGCAGTAAAAGGGTGGGACCTAGATGCCAATCTAGTAGTACACTTAAATTCATGTATTTGGGCACCAGGAAAAAATGCTCATCAGAGCAGGTGCCATGAAAAAATTTGTAGAAAAGAGAGAGGGAAGCCATGTCATGTTGATGAGAAATTGACTGAAGTCAAGGTTCCTGGTCAAGATGGATTACATTACAAATTCTTCTTTGGATTTTATCAAGAATCTTGAGATGTACAGCAGGAACACCAAACCAGATATGGCAACAATATTCAATGCAAGGATAAATGGTAGATTTGTAAATGTGTAAGATGGATTCAGATGTGAAAACATTTTCTGGTATAACATGTAGAATCAGAAAGATACAACTGAAAATTCTTGGATACATAATGAAGAAAGAAGGTTTGGAAAATTTTGCACTCACCGGATATATGCAAGGCAAGAGGGCAAAGAGAAACAGCAAGTATCTGACTTAATGAGTTTGTGCAAATGGATGGAAGAACAGAGAGAGTGAGAAGGGTAGTAAAAAGACAAAAATTTATAAGAGCTTTTTTTTTTTTTTAGGCATTTCACTCCTAACAAGATGGGAAGCCACTAGCACACAAGGGGGTACAGAGGAGCAGATAGGAATGATAGAGGGAGAGGATGAGGAGAAGGATAGTGGATAGATCAAGGCAACTGGAGATGTCGATTGACATTACATTTGAATAGTTGAAGATTAAAGCTATCAGGGAAACAGGAGTAGGGAAGGGAGTTCCACAGGCGAGAGGTGTGAGATATGAAGCTATTGGAGTAGAAGAAGCGGCTACATTTAACAGTTTCAACAGTGAAAGGGTGAGAGCAGGATGCCAGCCTCACAGGACACTTGAATTTGCGAAAACTTGGAACCAGTGAAAGCCGCTCATCAGAGCAATTACCATGAAAGTATTTGTAAAAAAGACAGAGAGAAGCGACGGCACGTCTGTGAGAGAGCGGCTGCAGATGAGGTGCCAGATCAGGGCCAATTATATTGCATATCTGTCTCGAGGCAAACAGAAGGGGCTCCAGACCATATATGGCAGTAGGAAGTTGTTGAGAGCCATCATTGCCCATGTCTTCAAGAATCATTATATAGAAACAGAAGTTATCTTCTAGCTAAAGTGAAACCATGCTTAGATAGCTATGCAAGATAAAAACGGAATTTTTAAGAATAGCTGACACTTTGATCGAAATTATTTTCTCAGTGGCCTTGACTATTTTTAGGTTAAGTTTGTTAGAGATTTTATTCTGTGTTTCTAAAGGTAGAATAAGTTCTATTTTTGTTATTTGTTTCTCAAAATTTGATTATTTTTGAAATATCTAATGGCTCTTCTTATGTTCATGGGTATAAACAGTTACCTGATATATTTAATATAAACAGGATCTGAAAAATAATTATTTGAAGTTTGAAAAAGGAAACAGGAAGGAAATGTAGAAAACAGAAAAGGATGATAATAAATTATTTAGAGAAGAATAAGAAACACTAATAGAAAATCATGCCTCAGAATTGTTTTCTGAAATTCTGAGATGAAGTGCTGTTATTGTTGCAGAAATTATTCCAACTATTATCTTCCTTATTGTATTGTATTGCTTGGAAATATGATATGGAAAGGTTTTGAAATTCCAGGATTTTATTCAGTATTTTTGAGGATTATTAAATATGGAATAGACATGAAGAAATCATGAAAAATTCATTGTTATCAAAACAACAAATATAGGGATACTAATTGTAATCATTTATAGAATAATATGAATTATTTTTATTTGATGATGCTAGAAATATACTGATTTGTTGTATGAGTGAAATTGTCATGTCTTTTTAGATTTTTTGAGTATGGTAGAGAAGAAAAAAGAGATGAATATTTTGGATTCTGGTAGATATGACAAGAGAGATGAATATTTTGGATTCTGGTAGACATAGCAAGAGAAATTAATATTTTGAATACTGGTAGACATGGCAAGAGAGATGAATATTTTGCATTCTGGTAGACATGGCAAGAGAGATGAATATTTTGCATTCTGGTAGACATGACAAGAGAGATGAATATTTTGAATTCTGGTAGACATGGCAAGAGAGATGAATATTTTGAATTCTGGTAGACATGGCAAGAGAGATGAATATTTTGCATTCTGGTAGACATGACAAGAGAGATGAATATTTTGCATTCTGGTAGACATGGCAAGAGAGATGAATATTTTGCATTCTGGTAGACATGACAAGAGAGATGAATATTTTGCATTCTGGTAGAAATGACAAGAGAGATGAATATTTTGCATTCTGGTAGACATGACAAGAGAGATGAATATTTTGCATTCTGGTAGAAATGACAAGAGAGATGAATATTTTGCATTCTGGTAGACATGACAAGAGAGATGAATATTTTGCATTCTGGTAAACATGGCAAGAGAGATGAATATTTTGCATTCTGGTAAACATGGCAAGAGAGATGAATATTTTGGATTGTCATAGACAAGGCAAGAGAGATTAATATTTTAGAGTCTGGAAGACAAGACAATTGAATTTTGTAATCTGGACAACAAAGCAAGGCATTGTGCATTTTTGACTCTGGTAGACAAGCAGAAATAATTGAATGTTTTATCATTTAATATTCTATATTTGAACATGTAATGTAACTTTCTGGACACACAATGAAACTTCCTTTGATTGAAAAACTTTCTATTGTTTTTCTTACAGTAACGAAAGAAGAAAAACATTTTCCCCAAAACTAATATAAAGAGAAAAGCAAAATCAATTAAAACAATTTATCTTTCTGTTGATTTTTCCTTGGACAAAGCCAAAAATATTTTTTCATAAAAAGATTTCCAATTCTTTCTTCTGTCAATTAATATATTTAACAAAATAAGGAAAAATGGAAACTAAATTATTTTTTATAAATTTTTTAATAAGAAAGAATCATTAATTGTTTTTATTTTTAGATATAATGGATTGTCTGGGTTGACTCTAAGTAAACTTTTCTTTTTCTCGTCAAAGATAAATATATTTTTACAAAACAATTAATAATGTTAATAATTTTGGTGAGGATTCAACTGATGTCATATATTGTTATTCAGGTAAAATACTACAAATATCAGGACAGTATCTTTTTATCATCATTGATCACACCCCGAGTTTTTATAGTCATGATGACTAGATGCACTCTCAATAAGGACCCATACTTTGAGAGTACATATCTTCTCACCAGACATATTCAACATTTACAGAAAGACAATCTTGAGGGAACTAGAAGTCTTACCAGGGTTTATTATTGGTGGACACAATCTTAACAATGTAAGATATTCTGGTGAGACAGTGTTGGTAGCAGACATAAAAAGAACATTTTAATTAGAGAAAACTGAAATTTCTGGTACACTTAATAAGGAAAGTGGGTCTGGATAATTTAACACTCACAGGACATACTTGAAGGCAAAAGAAGCCAGGAGAAACAATTAGTAACTTTTGTTGCTGTAAGTAATTTTTACCTTTTACTGGTAACTATCCTTCCTCTTCCCTAATTAGTATGCACCATGTTTGGTCAGTCATGCGACTCTCAATGGCCACTGAATAGTGTACCAGTTAGTACAAAGAAGGTTATTGAGGTAGACACCATGAAGAGAGCATGCTCTTCTGTCACATGAGAAAAGCATAGCCTTTTACAAAATGATGTGCTGAAATTGTGTGTAAAGATAGGCTAGCAAATATTATAAAAGACTTTTTTTCAGAGTCTGAGAGATAGCATGTAACTTACCATAAAATAAAACATTTACATTCTTCCAACTTGTCCTTAAATGCTCTTTATGTTTGTTTTCAATGTTTGGGCAAATTGCTGTATCTGTGGCAGGTACTAATGAAGCTGCCCATATATATTTGGTAAACCCCAATACCATTCATTTTTGTTACCATTCATTCATACAGGCAAGTTCACCTTAACTCATCTGTGGTTTATGGCTATATTATGTTGAAACAGGTTCTTGTACAATAAGCAAAGTTAAGCAATATTGAGCCTGGTCAATATCTAGGTGGGTAACTGCTTGGAAATACCAGGTGCTGTAAGTTTAGATGTACAGGTGGTGTAATAGATAATGTCTTGGAATTGTTAATTGAAAAGCCGAGTTCGAATTCCAACTGGATTCATTATATTCACTTATGTGCAAATATCCTTGGGAAAAGTATCAATCCCCCTCTTCTTCTACCAGTAATGGATTAATTAGTAGGACTTGTCTTGATAAATCATTATTATCTCCAAAAATATTTTACAATCTAAAAATAATTTCTGGCTTTAAATAACCTGCAAAGGGTTGATAAGCTGTAAAAAAAATCAATCAATCAGTCTACATATTTGAACATGTTTCTGTGCTAGTCCATCTATAAAAATGTTTCTAATTTTACCTTCTGTTTTTTTAATTTTCGTTTTTATTCCATTTGTTGAATTTACTAAAGGGATCTACCTCTCCCTCCCCCAGCTATGGGTTAATTTAATTAGTAGGACTTGTATCAGTAAATCCTTATTATCTCTAAAAAATTTTATAATTTAAAAATATTACTTGGCTTTAAATAATCTTCAAAAGATTGATAAAACGGCAAAAAACAAATCAGTCAATAAATCAATTAACTCATCTGTGTGAATGGAGGAGAGGAAAAAGACAAAGAAGGATGGTAACAAGTCAAAAAATACTTAGAGCAACAAAAGACAGGAAGTTAGGGAGAGCCATAATCATCTACTTCCTGAATGAATGTGACACAGAAATGAATGATTTTTAAACTAATATAAGCTTACAAGCATCTATTTTACTCTTAAAAGACCCAAGTTCAATTCATGTTGATGCCAGTAGGTTAGTTATGAAAAAAATATTCTGTGGTGCAATAACTTTGTCCTTCCATAGGCAACCAGATTAACAGTGAAAGTTATATGCATTTATGAAAGACAGGCAAACAGACAAATACTGTTCTAAATAGCTTTGCCCTACAGCCAATCCCAGAAGCTGTAAGATGTTGATTGGGAATAACATGCTCAGTGCATCAGCAGTAGCAGTAATAGAAGTATTTCACTCATCGTTTCTTTCCAGGTTCATGCAGAGATGCACTTAGTTATGCCAAGGGGTAAATACACCCAACGTGTGTTTGCCTGGGGAATTTGAGATCTCAATTCAGTTTGCTGTGCATCATTGCTATGTCGCGTTCATGACTTAGCACAGTTATGCGATATGATGAACATAAGTCGATGGTAACTGCATGATACTTTCATTTGATAGACAATAAACCTCAGCATAGCAGTAATAGGAAATGTGTCACATTCGCCAAAAAACATATCAAGACGTTATACATTTATTTAGTTTTCCACTTATAAACATAACAAGATTTATTGATTCATAGCAAGTTCATTATATATAGAGTATCATGCAAAAGTCAAACACCACCTTAAACTATAATAAATTTTGAATAAGTTATCTTCTTGTAAATGAATTTTTTTTACCCATTTTTTTCACAGATGATATGTTGACTCTACAACTGACATGTATATAGCTAAACTTCATAGTCTGTTAAAGGCTTTAAAATTTGATGTGAAAAATATTCACTAATCTACAAAAATTTATTGTAATTTAAGATGGTCTTTGACATTTGTATGGTAGAATGCATGCATGTGTGTGTATATATATATATATATATATATATATATATATATATATATATATATATATATATATATATGATTATTCCTATGAAAGCTGGTGTTAAAATAGTGCTTGGTGTAATATAACAGAGCTATTAAGTATATATTAATAAATATACATTTTTTTTTCCTCACTGGTAGCATAACTAGTAGTTTCATGCACAACACAATCTTCAGGTGCTGAGTACAGTTTCAGTGAGGAAAACAGACACACACACACACATATATATATATATATATATATATATATATATATATATATATATATATATATATATAAATATAAATATATGGATATAAATCCGACAGTATGAAAGAAAAATACAGAAAAAAACAAAATTCTGAATATGCATTATTAATGTTAAAAAATAAAGTCGATATTCGGACGTTTCGGTCTATTTAAGACCATCTTCATGGACATTTTCATTTAAACATAATTAACATTATAACTTATAACAATTTAACACAAAGACGATGGACATAAGAGCCCAACTAATTCAGACAGATAACTGAAATTTTATACAGATCAGCGTTCTTTTTAAATATGATCATGTAGTCGTCACGTGGGCGTTGTTAAGACGTATTCAAGATGATTTCAAAAATTAAAATATCAAAAAGTCGAATGAAAAATTTTTATAAACAATTAAAAAAATACTGTCGGATTTATATCCATATATTTGCTTACATACTGTCTACTGAAAATATACAAACCTGAATTTACTTTATAACGTGGAAGATTTCAAGCTTGGACGAGGGAATCTATTGATCAAGTAAAGAATGGAATTTTTATCGAACTGTTTTTTAGAACTGTTCCATCGTTTTTAAAATCACTTTTGGATTTACATTGTAACGGGAAAGACTTTCAAAGCTTGTTGAAGATATAAGAACCAATTGATCACTACGTATTCAACATCAACGGAAGAGATTTCTTTAATTGTTTATAAAAATTTTTCATTCGACTTTTTGATATTTTAATTTTTGGAAATCATCTTCGAATACGTCTTAAACAACATCGCCCACGTGACGACTACGTGATCATATTTAAACAGAACGCTGATCTGTATAAAATTTCAGTTATCTGTCTGAATTAGTTGGGCTCTTATGTCCATCGTCTTTTGTGTTAAATTGTTATAAGTTATAATGTTAATTATGTTTAAATGAAAATGTCCATGAAGATGGTCTTAAATAGACCGAAACGTCTGACGTGACTTTATTTTAACATTAATAATGCATATTCAGAATTTTGTTTTTTTCTGTAATTTTTCTTTCATATATATATATATATATATATATATATAATAATTAAATGCTGAATGAAGCACTACCATGGTTTTGACTGCCAAAATCTAATGAGATGGTTAACTTAGCAAAATTATTTACAGACAAGGACTTAATTTTCTTGATGCGCCACCTTATTTAAGTTATTGTTGTATTGTCTATAATTATTTTGCTGAGTTAATCAACTGATGAGACCTTGAAGGTTGAAACTAATGTAGTGTTCCATTCAGCATTTTATTATTTTAGGATATTAAATCTCTTTATTTTCTAACTTGATATTGGGTACTTTTTAACACTTACTATTTTAAACAACTATTTTAGTGTTTATTTACTTCCTTATATATATATATATATATATATATATATAATTAATGCGAGGAATTTATGTCCTAATTTGTTCTTTACCATTTGGTTGTATGGGGGAGTATACCAAATAATTTTTCTACATCTGTTTTTTCTATGCTTTCCATTTTCATTTTTTATATAAGTTAGTTTTGGGTTTTTGTAGCCACTCTATAAAAACACCTACTGAAAAATGAAATTATAATGAAAAGCTAGATGATATAGGCCAGTGAATGACCCATGTCCTTTGTACACACATATGAAACTTTATTACTAAGTTTATATATATTTAAAATAAATTAATTAATAAATAAAGTTTACTAAATCTGAGAAATGAATTAGCTATTTTTGCAGTAAGTGCCATAAATATTACTTAAATAATATTTAAATATAAAAGTTTAAAAATCGTAATATACATATACTTTGATATGGAAAAATAATTTTACTTACTATAAGTAATTTCAAATACATTTCCTTCTGTTATAAAGTAATATAGTTTATTAAAACGAACAATGAAAATATTTTAAAGTTGTAATTAAAATTGTAGTTAAATAAAATGATTTCTAACCTAAACTTCTTTTACTTAGTACTACACGCACTTAAAAGAATCCAATAAAACACCTATAGTAAAATAAAATTAATATGAAATGCCAGATGTAAGCTTTTGAATGACCCATGTCCTTTGTACTTACATGAGAAACAATATATTACTAGGTTTATATATATATATATATATATATAAAAAATAAAAGTTTACTAAATCAGTGAAATTAAGTAACTATTTTTGACGTCATTGTCATAAATTTTACTTAAATAATATAAAAAAATAAAAAAATAAAATAAAATAAATGTAACCTAATATACATACTTATACTTGATGTAAAAATAATCCTACATACTATAAGGATTCTAATACATTTAACTGTTCTTAAAAAAATATAGTATAATAAAAATTAAAAATGAGAATATTTCAAATCGTAGTTAAATAAAAAGTATTCTAATCTGAACACCCGTGAAAATCTTTAAATTTACAAATAGAAAAAAATGCCGTAAGAATTTTTTTTTTTTGTTAACAATAAATTTTTAAAAAAAACAGACGACATGCATTCAACGGATGTCAGTTTTCATTGAAAAATACATCCCTACCCCTTACCAAAATGTAGCTAATAACCGATACAATGAAGCAGACATAAGGAAAACCCAGACACCCCTTGTCCAGTTGAAGTAGATTTATCTGTAACCATAGAAATGGGATTTTAGCTGTGTCTTTAAAACCCAGTAATTTTAAAAATTACTCCAAAATTCGCTTGAGGATGAAATGGAACTAATGTCTTTAATTTAATTGCAAAATTAAATTCGTGGCTTTTAGCTTCCATTTTTGAAACATGGTTAGAACTGTGTAGCGGAAAAAAACATATTTTAAATCAATTAATTCATAATATATATATATATATATATATATATATATATATATATATATATATATATATATATTTTATTCAAAGCAACGCAATAATACTACAAGAATGCAGGGAGTTAAAGGAAGAGAAAAGAATGGGAAGGCTTTAGTGGTGGGGCAGACTGAGGAAAGGACAATAAAGGAACAGGGTTCAAGAAGACAGAAGGTGGCAACTGATGTTGCATTTAAATTTTTGAAGATTGTAGTTATCAGGGAAGCAAAAAACCAGAGGAAGTTCCATCTATATTTTTATATATATATATATATATATATATATTTTATTTTTTTTTTTAATCCAACATATTTCTCTTGTTTCAAATGTTATTTTAGTAGAAAAAAAATCCATTAATTCATTGCTTTATTGATGTTTTGGTATATGAAACTGACTTTCAAGAAAATTACGGTGAGTGCATGTGATTTAAGTCAAATAGAAATTTGCTTGATTGTGAGCAATCAAAAATATGGACATCAGATGGTGGTTTCTCCTGCAATGCCCACTTCCATATATATTTATATATATATATAGTTAGTTTATGCAAATTTAGGTAATCCGTATGGGTAGACCTGAGGAGGATGATATCCAGAGAGCTCAATGTAAAATTCAGAGCAGATATGTTTGAATAAAAGACAGACCACGTTAAGATTCCATGTAATAAGCTATTTCACCATAACCCCTTTAACAGGGTTCTGGATCATCAGACTTTACTTCCAAAAGCTGAAATGAAAAATGAAAATGTTTTCATTGAGACATATTTCATTGAATAACAATTCAAACATCATATGAGTGTACACAGGGCCAACCAAGTTTCCAACATAGCTAATACAGGCAAGTTTGATATTTACCATGTGTGTAAGAGAGGTTGTCTAAATGAAACTGGCCTTAAGAATCACTTATGAGCACATAGCAGAGCATTAGCCCGAGTAAAAATGAAGGAAATAATAAAAATTATGAATGAAAAACAAAAACAAAAAAAAACACATACACAAAATAAAAGCTACTAAGTAAAGAGACGGTCTTCTTCTTCTGCAAGGAAATGACCATCTCATACATACATATATATATATATATATATATATATATATATACACATATATATATATATATATATATATATATATATATATATATATATATAGAAAGGAAGGGCTGAAAAATTCTCAGCCCAATCCACTTCTCTAAACCAAACGCCCAAACACTAGTTTTTTTTTTTAATTCGTTCTTGGTAGGGCCTCGAACTTTTCTGTCCCAATCAATATTTGACTAATAAATAAGATCTCCTTCTATAAAGCATCACTAATCATAGAGATAGAAACATGATGGAATATCTGTTTGGTGATATAGAAAGCCTTATTCAAACATGCTTCAGATCAGTTTCCTATAATATATGATGATAGGGAACAATAACATTTGTTAGCCACAATGATTACATCCAAGTTACATATAAAGAAGCAACCAAAGATAGAATTTGGGGCCTAGAAGATAGCCTGCCAAACAAAATTCATGGAGGCATGAAAACCACTTACATTGATGGATATATGGGTGTGAATAAATTCTAAAAGGGGAACTTTTATTTGCATCATGACAATGCAAAGCTAGGCTGATATCAACAAATGGCACAAATGGTGAGAAACCTGAAATTTACAATTGTTGCTAGCCATCTTTATCACCCCAAGCTTTCTTCATTAGATTTCTGTTTGTTTCCAAAATTGAAAGAATCATTGAAAGGTCAACATTCTTCATTTAAATGCTGAACTTGAAGTCACTGTACAACTACATCAAAACAAAACCAGGAATAGTCTTCCTGGATTGAATAAAGAAAAAAAAGGAGAAAGGATATTTGGTGATTATGTTGAAAAATAAGCATGTAATTTAGAAAAAAAATAATTTCTTGTTTTGTTTTCTTATTCTACCATGTCTAAAACTTGTTTTATAGGATTGGAAATATTATTGATTATTCAACCTGAAAAAAGATAGAATAACAAACTAAGAGAGATAAGGTGATAAATATAAGAATAAACTGAGATAGAGTGTGAACACAGAAAACAACATGGGGATTCTCCATTTCATGCAACCATGACAGTCACCAAGCAGTGTTGATTCCTATGTCCATATCATTTATATCTATAAATGCTCTGTCTACAGTATTGAGCACTTTTTTCTCATAGTATAACAGATTTTAAACACCCACACACATATATATATATAAATGAAGAGCAATGAAAATTTTAATATATTTTTTCTTCAGTTATGACCATTTTCCAGGTTTCTGAGGAAAATTGGGACATAAACTCTGCAATGATTTCTAAGTACTTCCAGCTTTCATAAGCTATAATCTAAGAGATTATTTTTTGGTATGTCTTGACAGTGTGTGTTACTTTGGCATTTAATGTCATGTCTTCTTACATCAGTAAGTGTCATGTAGTTTTTTTTGCATTCATACATCAATTTGTGGTGACTTGTTATTTATTTACTCATAAATTTGTTTCTAAACTGAATGAGACTTTATTGATGCTGGATTATTTGTCTTTTATAGTTAAGGCTTCTAAGTTTTGTAGTTGATTTTTACAGCTTATATAGTATTTTGATATTATCAATAAATATTTGTTGTATTGATTGTTTTTATATATATATATATATATATATATATATATATATATAAAAGTATAGACATTTATGCCTAAAATTTTAGACATTTTTTAAAAATTGTGAGAGATCTTGCATAAAACTGGCTGTTGCAGATGTACACCATTTTGACTTATATAAGTCATTATCAGGGATGTATAGGAAGTACTTAAGTACAGTAAGGTGAATTCACTACCTATATACCACTGATGATGACTTACGTCAGTCAGAAGATGGAAAATTATAAGGATTTTGAAAATTTTGTACATTTGCAGCAGCCCATTTTGCAAGAGATCATTCACAGAAGAAAAAAATGGTCACAAATAATAGGCATAAAATGTCTTTACTTTTCAGTGTAACAAGTTTAAATGAACATTTGCTGCCTTTACTTTTATATATATATAACATATTTAAATGAACATTTGCTGCCTGAAATGTAGTTAAATGAAACTTTCATTTAACTACATTTAAGGATTTTTTGTTTTTTCAAAATTTTTCATATATATATATATATATATATATATATATATATGTACTAGCTTAAAAGCCACCCTATTGGGGAACATTTAGGCTGGCTCCTGCAGAGTGCTTTTCACTAGGCCATCATCACAATAGGTAGCAAGGAGTTGATGTAATAGGCAAAATAAACTACAGAACTCAAAATTGATTGCTGCATTTAAGTATTGCATTAATATTTAAGCTTAGCTTTTAAAAGATCAACAAGAATTCTTCTGCCACCACTTAATCTAATGACAATTTGATGTACATAGGTCCTTACTTTCCATACAACAATTATTTTTATTTCATGGACATCTTTTGCAGGAATTTGCAATTAATTTTGATTATTCCCAAATTTATTTCCAAGTTGTAAAAATTGTTATCATACAAAAAGATTTGTCACAAAAAAATCACATAAAAAAAAATCACCAAAAACAAGCAGTAATGAAAATTTGGGAATCCAAAATTTCAGGATTGTGGGTCCACATCCAACCCAGAATGGTTTTAATTTGCTCATGGAGTCAGCCTGATTCCAAAATGGTATGATATATTGGGCTACAGGCTCTAGGAGTAAAATTGAAACATGGACAATTTTACTTTGAAACACTTTAAATTGAGAACTGTAATTTTTTCATTTAAACATGTGCTATTGAAACTTAGAGAGTTGTGTCTCATTAATTGTTTTTATCAGTAGAAGCCAAGATAGCAGAATGTGAAAACAATCGTAGTAATGAAAATTTGGGAAATCCAAAATTTCACGATTGTGGGTCCAGATCATGTCTGGAATGTTATTAATTTGCTGACGGAGTCAGTCTGATTACAAAATTGTATATGTTGAACTATGGCCTATAGGAGTAAAGTTGAAAAAGTGTGACACACTGACAATTGCATTTATTATATAGTTGTAAGAGTGTGTGTTTAATTTAAGTTTTAAATCAAATTGATTATTTGGTCATTGCTTATTGTCTGATCTAAATGTTCAACTCTTGATATAGAGTAGAAACTGGAACCTTTTAGTTAAGTGATAATGTTACATTTTATCTAAAATATATTTCTGTACATATTTATACAAGGATCAAATAAAGCGTTCTCATTTTGATGCTGTTAGATTTGAATTAATTCTTGGTGTATTTTCGTTGAGTTTGTACTAATCATTAACTCTTTTTTAAATGGATAATTGCTTAATTATTTTCTACTTTGTCTTAACAAAATTTCAAATGCTGACTTTCAGAGCAAGTTGGCTCTTCCATCTTTTCAAATGGCATAACATCATCTCCCTCATTACTTTTTGCCTTTTCCTCATACTAATCAAAACTTAATAAATACTCACTGCACTGTGGAGTAATGGTTAGAGAGTGAGTTCAGTAAACGATTATTAGTTGGGTAATTCTGTGCCAGACTGAACTAAGTTTTGTAATGACCTATTTTAGATTGGTAAAACTGAGAAGTTTTTTCTAACCAACAGATGTAAACTTTGGGAAGAAGCAAAAATATCTTTATTGTGAACTTCTTACCAACTGAAGTCATAAATATCAATTTGGAACTGAAATAGGGTGAGCAATAACTGAACATTATTAAATAAAACATGGGGCAATGAGAATACTCTAAACTGTGTAGATTAAATAATTGGTTCAGTTTTAAATTCTCTGTATGTTACCCAGATCATCATATACATAATGAAGGGCACAATAGCCTCAATGTTGTAATAACAACAAAGATGTGAACAGTAGTCAGTATGTAAATAATGGGATTGTTTTGTTGCTAAATGATTATTTAGTTCTCGCCAACATATCAAGTCCCTAGTCCCACCAATTCAAACATTCATAGCAAGGACAGACTATGCCAGTTACATGGTAGCATACCACCTAAATTCCTTTCATAATCCATCAGTGAAAAGTAACTTCCACTGTAACAGCTTTTTCCTGTGAACCACTTCTGTGGAACCAGCCCACAAGATTTTTCCCTGAACACTACAATCTTAACCCATTCATGGCTAAGGTTAACCATTATCTTCCACTACTATCCACATAAATTGCCTCCTAACATAACCTTCTACTTCAAGTCAAATTGTAAAGGGTGAACCTTACTGTAAAAAAAAAAATATTCCTTAGTGTCCAGGCAAATATAGAAATAACATGAAGCTATTAATATAATTCAAAAAGTTGAAATACAGATTTAGTCTCTAGAAAAGAAAAAAACAGTTAAAAAAGCTGTCAGTTCCAAATAAGATATTGTGAGATCATTTTCTGAAATAAAGAAAAATATTGTGCATGTTATTTTGATATTTTAATGTAAAAAAAAACAACTAACATATTTATGGTTAAACAGCTAAAGAATATTAAACTTACTGTTAATAGCCTTTAAGATATGAAACACTTGAACTTGGTGGATAAAACTTTATTTACATTTTATTTTAATTTGAATATGCATGTAACATACTGGCTATCAACACAGAAAGTGATATTGGCATGTTGAGTTCAAATTCCATCTGAGATCATTACATTTGCTTTTGAACAAATAACCTTGAAAAGGTATAAGGTCATCTCTCTCACTGGCTAGGGATGAAAAGTAGAGCAGCCTTTGTTGGCAACAAGCCTGGGAGAAGGACAACTCTAAATTTAAAACTGGTTGTGTATGAGTTAGCAACTTCACCATGTGAAAACCTACTCACTATAAAAATCACTGTTGCAATGCCTAGCACGGTAAGGTTGTGGGCCTATGCTCCACAAGTTAGTATTCAATACTTACTGACATGCAATCTTTTGATTGGTCTTGGAGATACACTATTTTAAAATCAGTTTGACATAAAAAGGTCTCAAAGTTTTCAGAAGTCTAAGTTCTCAGGATTTACTATTTTAGTAAAATGGTTTGGAAAGACAGATAATTGAGAATTATATTTGTGTTATATCCATATGGAACTTAATCTATTTATTCACAAGGTTTGATTCAGATGTGGAAAAAATTACAGATTATGGTCAATAAAATTTCATCCAATAGAAGAAATATTGATATTTAAGCTGAGCCAAATAGCTTCTTTGTCATATGGGTTAGTTTTGTATACACAAGTTGTAAACATTGAAATATGATCATGCATATTCATGTATAATCTTGAAATTTATACTTCGATAAATTCCAGAAAATAAATAAATTAAATTTGTTTGCTAACATGGTTAAAATCAGATTTATCTTATAAGTGCAATTTTAGAATTTAACTGCTCATACCCCATGATCTTTATCGTCAGTCTATATGTGCACTAGTAAAATTTTTAAATCTATAGAATCCTAAATAGCAACTTCTATGTGTTGTGTCTCTTCAGGACATTAGTGATCATGGCTATCCACAATTTTCTGTCCTTTGTAGCTCTTAATAAATTGTCTTTTTGTTATCCCTTTTAAACTTTGTTCCATCATCCATTTATTCAAGCTCACTAGGTAGGTTATTCATTGTTTTCCTCTGTCTCTCTTGCCTTCAGTTTTTCTTGTGAGTATCAAATTTTTTAAGCAATCTTTCCTCATTATGCTCCCTAGAAATTACAACTCTCTTCCTGATGTTACCTAATTTCTGAAAAAAAACATTCCCTGAAAATTGTGATGAAGCATTTTTAGATGAGAAGATTTTTTGAAAATATGCTTACTAGTTTTTCACATCATATTCTAATTGAAATTTCTAGGACATATAATGAGGAAAGTGGGTTTGGAGAATTTAACACTTACAGGACAAACTGAATTTAAGAGAAAAACAGCAAGTTTGTGTGAATGAATGGCAGAGCAAAGACAAAGAGGAATGGTAAATGCTTAGAACATTGAAAGACAGGAAATTTTGAAATGATTTTACCAATCAAAGAATGTGTTTCTATTGAGGAATGCTGAGAATACAACAAACAACAAACTTTAGTGCAACAAGATTGACTGATTGGTTGATTTGTTTTCTACAGTTTTTCAACCATTTGTATTTATTTAGAGTCAAAACACATTTTGGTTTCAAGAATAATTTTTTTCAAATAAATAAATTAACAATTTTTGAAAAATAACAATGATTTTTCTAGATACAAGTCCTACTTTTTAACCCATAGCTGGGAGGATAAGAGGGTTTCATACCTTTCCCAAGCTTATTTGCACTTGAAGGAATATAATGAACTAGATTGGAATTCAAACTTAGTTCTTTGATTTCTCTTTCTGAGAAGCAACAAAGAAAACTCAAGGAAAATCTCTGGTGTACGTAATGAGGAAAGAGGGTTTGGAGAATTTAATAATCACAAGAGAATCAGGGAGAAACAGTGAATAGACTATTTAAAGAGTTTGAGTAAATGGAGTGCAAAACAAGAACAAAGAAAAGCCAAAAGTTACTTTTGGCTCTTCTTTGTCCTTGTTTTGCACTTAGAGCAACTAAATAAAGGAAGTTGTAGAGAGCCATAATCTTTTACATTCTTGATGCATAAATGTAGAAGTATGGCATATATGCATAATAAAAACAGGCAAAGCACAGAACTGCTTTTACATGAACTTACAAGTTAAACTTTGTCAAGAAATTAATGTTTATAGCTCCCTAAAAGCTAAGAAAAGTATTGAGAAAGAAAAAAAAATATTGTTAGAAGCAACAAAAAGAATCCTGAACTGAAGTAATATCAGTACCTTTATATGGCAGTGAATGCTGGGCAATCTCCTCACAGATGATGAAGAGACTTGAAGCCACAAAAAAGTAGTTTTACAGAAGGATGCTGAGAATACCATAGATTAAACATGTGAGCAATGATGAAGTTTTAGAAAAAATGGAAACAAAAAGAACACTTATTCTTGATATCAGGAAGAGATAGTTGAAACATCTAGGGCACATAATGAGGAAAGAAGGCTTGGACAATTTAATAATCACTGGACTTATTAAAGGTAAGACAGACAGAGGAAAGCATAACCTACCTTGTGAGTTTGAGTAAATGGATGGTAGAACAAGGATTAGGAGAGGCCAAAAAAAAGACATAATTTGTTAAGAGCTACAAAGAACAAGATATTTGTGGAGAGTCATGATCACTAATGTCTTGAACAGATACTGCACATAGAAGTGGCAGTTGCTTGTATTATAAATTTAAAAAACATCATAAATTTTTTAAATCTTTATTTTCCAGTAACCAGAAAAATATCATAGATCTCATTAAAAAAAGGGTTCTAACATTTGTTTCTAGAGGGGAAATTTTCTGTGACATGTTGACTTGAAACAATTAAGTATAAAGATAAAGATTTGTTTAAGCTATTCTGATGGACACAAAGTAAGGGTCCAGTATAACACTATTGTAAATCAAATCCTTGAATTACAAGTTAAACTATTTTGCCACTTCCAAAAATGCTCAGAAAAACTCTGTGGTCACATTAGTAACAGCAAAAAATTTGTTAGTCATAGTTCTGGCTGTTTTTGAGTTATGTGTTGACAAAGAATGATGAGAACAGCATGGACCAAACATGTGAGCAATGAAGAAGTTCCAGGGACAATGTCAACAAAAACAACACTAACATCAGGAAGAGAGAGTTAAAATTTCTGGGGCACATAATGCGGAAAGAGAGCTTGGAAAATCTGATACTCACAGGACTTATTCAACTTATACAGTAAAGCGATTCTGACAGTCCTTCCATGATACATTTTTTGCATGGAGTCAAATCTCCTTTATTTCCTTTGTGTTCCAAAAGTAAGAAGAAAGTTCCATGCAGACAGCTTTTTTTTCCCAAAAAACTGTCACTTTATGGAATTGGATCCCACCTGGGTGCATTACCAGAACACTATAATATTAAACTCTTCATGTCAAGAGTCAATCGTTATCTCTTCTCCCTATCCTGATTATATTCACTTTATACCACCTCGTTTTTTATTTATATTGCACACCTCATTCAGCATCACCATTTGATCAGTTAGCTTCTACCTTGAGTCACTCTTGAGCCTTGTTCTGGATTAATTACAGGATAAAAAAAATCAGGTGATGGAATTATTAATGCCCCTTGATATTGGTCCTCACCACAGTTGGGTATACAAAATTTATTACAGTTGTAATATCTTGATCAGTGTGTATTTTGAAAAAAATATATATCTTAGATATGCCTAGTCATATAAGTAATGTTAAATTAGCTCAATTAGATAAATTGAAGTGGTCACCCATCTAGGTACTGAACAAACTCAATGTTGTTTAACTTTGGTGATCATACAAGAACTATTGTTTCAACATGATTTGGTTGTAAGCCCTGGGATTTAAACTCTATTTGCCAATTACATTTAACTTGCCAATATCTGTTACACGAATTACACATTATTTTCTTTATAAACATTAAATTCAGGAAAGGACCTGAGTTTAAGTAGAACTGCAATTTTATCAAAAAACTAAACCATTAACTTCAAAAGATTTTTTCTTGCAAAAAAAAAAAATGGTGTTTCTTAGCTTATTTTCCTTCCTATTTTTGGAGAAACTAATTTGATATAAATTAACACAAGTTGTACATGTCACAAGCTGTGCAATAAGAAAGCTATCTAAAAGAAACAATGAATTTATTCAAGGACATCACATTCTAAATTTAGTTGAGAGATTATCTTTGTGATTCCCAGATCTGGTTTAATAAATAGAAGCCGACATGCAGCGAAGTCATGCAATTGTCTGGTCATGTTCTTCAAGCCCAAATTATTCCTTTTCTAACAATGAAAGATGCAGATTTATAAAATTAGGATGAGAAAATTGGAACAGCTCAGATTATTAACAAAGTACACAATGAATATCTTTCATTGTTAAATTGTTTCTTAAGATTTCTGTTAATGCTATGGATGCAGATAGTTGAAAAATTTAATCGCATACAAGGATGTAGTTATTGCATTTTATCACATACAAGGATTCACGTTAACTGTCGTTGTCATAGAAATGGAGTCAAGTTCACGTTTCAGCATTCATTTTGGGACTTATGTCCTTGGGAAAGACCTAAATCTATCTCTTCCTCTTCTCTGTGCTCAGATGAAAAAAGAAAATTATATACAAGGAATATTTTTCAACATAATCTCCTACATTTTCAATATTCATAAGAGAAGTGAAGAGATAAATTTAAGCTTTCCTAAGGTATATATCCAAATTACTATTGATACACATACTGTTTCTAAACAGAAAATATATTAAATAATTGTTGGACTTAATCCATTTCATAATATGTTATGATGTGTTTATGCTAAGATATGTTTTGTGAGCAGAAATGACTGATTGAGAAAAATTATCAAAAGTGTGTGTTTATCAACAGTAATTCAGACTTTGCAAACCAGACACTTCTTTGTGGCTGAATAGTTAACAGCACGTCAGATCAAATGACAATTCCTATTAAGGGTTACAGGTTTGATTCCTGTCGGAGAGTGCATATCGTCTACAAAATTTCTTAAAATTTCAGGCCAGAAAATGTAATTACTACTGTATAATTAAAAAATCAAGCATTTACTTAAATAAATTATATCTATAAAAATAACATATAAACAGAAAATATATTAAATAATTGTCAGACTTAATCATATATATATATATATATATATATATATATATATATATATATATATATATATAAACAACATCTGAATCATTAAAAAAAAAAAAAAAATATGAGTATAACACTAAAACACCAAATTCTGGACAAACATACACATATCTATCTATCTATCTATCTATATATATATATATATATATCAAATTGATTTCTATGTCCACAGTGTCTACATCTATAGTCTTTCCCCCTTAAATATATATATATATACACACAAAATATGACAAGACTGAAAAGATTTTTTTTTATTATGCATTTCATCCATTAGGATTTCATCGAACTGAGCTTTGTTAACATTGCCACATCTACACATGCAAATGAAGCAAGAGATACAGTTTCAAAACAGATGAAATGAGTCACAAAATAAATACTGTTTTCTGATATATAAAGTTATAAAAATTATATATTGTTATATCATATATGTAAAGAGAAAATGTCCATACAACCACTCTGATGATGGCTCATGTAAGCCGAAAGCTTAGAACAAGGAACAGCATATAAAAATATCTAAATGTTGGATAGTTTTTGTCGGATTCTTGATAGTTCTTAGCTTCACTTTTTTCTCCAAGTCTGACCTAATGATCAAAAATGAGAAATTGTTTTGAAGAATTTCTTCTTGGTCAGGCTGACAAATTTTCAATACACCTTCATATATATATATATATAGAGAGAGAGAGAGACAGACAGACAGAGAGTTTGGAATAGAGTGCCTCTCAATACTTTTTCATTTTTTTGTTTATAAATCTTTAATGCAGCAACATGATACTTACTCGTAATTTTATTCTTGAAGTTTATCATAGTTATTTTTTTATTTCTTTCTGAATTTCTAGTTATTTTATATTCTGATTTTGATTTGCTCTGTATGACTTCATGCCCATTTAAACTACATTAAAAATTCATCATATTCCTTCAGAGTGATTATCTTTCATTAAATATTTACTTAGCAATATCACCTTCCATGATTTGATCCCTTCTTTCATGTAGTTTAATCTGATGTTTCTAGCAGATATTAAGGAAAACACTGAGTGAAAATGAGAGATATCATCTTGGGATTCGATGTTTTTTCTTTTATGATCCACTGATTTCAGAAAAGAAACTCATGCAAATACAAAAGACCTTAACATTTTTTTAATGTTATAAGATTCAGATTTGTACTGATTTTAGATGCTGTAAAAATCTATGCAAAATTCATTAACTGTACCTGCATTTATTTTATTTTGAATATTTTCCAATCATTTCACCCCAAACAAGGTGATAAAGCCACTAAAATGCAATGCGAGTGAAAAAACCTGAGAGTACACTGAGATGAGATAGGACAATAAAAGAACAGGATTCAAGCAGACAAAAAATGATGATTGATATTGCATTTAAATTTTTGAAGATCATAGTTGATAAGAAAGCAAGAAGCCAGAAGAAATTCCTACAAGCCAAAAATGAAAGAGCAGAAACTATTGGAATAGAACTTGTAACCACATCTAATAAATTCAAAGTACCAAAAAGTAAAGCTTATCAGAACAATTACCATTTAAATGCTTATAAAAAAAAAAGGTACAGAGAAACTATGTTACAGCAAATGGGTAATGACTGAAGCTGAGATGTCAGGTCAGAATGGATAACATGGCGGATTCTTCTTTGAATTCTGTCAAGAATTTCTTTATGCATAGCATAAAAGAAATAAAACATTCCATTTGAGAAAGTTCCAAAACAAGTGATAAAATTATAATCTTCAAGTGTCTATATTAAAGTATAGACATTAGGACATTTTTTACTAGAATAAAAGATATCTTTATTGAAAGAGTTTAGTAATTTGCAACTAGTTAACAAGATATCTCACAAGAAATTTATTTACCATGAAGTGGGTGATAACATGCTTGTCAATATGATGGGATCTTTCAAAGTCTATATTGACAAAGTTTATTTTCAAAATCTATGTCTGCTACCTTTATTTTCGTAATCCAAATGTAAACATTTCTTGGCTATTAGATGGTAATTTAGTTTTATAAAACAGAGATGGTTACACAAATGTGTGCACCCACTAAATATAATATTTATAGTAATAAAAAAACATTGTTAGATTTTAAAATCCATTAACTGCATAAAAATGTATCTATATTATTTTATCTGTACAGATCCAAAACGGGGTCCTAAGAAGTCTGAAACCCAATAAAATCTGTTTTTAAATATCCTCAAATTAATTTTATAATTACAGATAAAAAAGAGATAATACTAATGAGTGGAAGAAAGATTTATTCTCTCAATTGCATTTCCCCGTTATTGACATTATTATATCCACAATATAATACTATCATATTTCACAGAGAGAACAGATGAAAGGAAAACAAATAACAAACTTGCTTTGTTCTCAGAGAGAATTTTATACTGCTATAGACAAAAATTATATATATATATATATATATATATATTTGTCTGAGGCAGAGAAAATATAACACATATATGCAACAACAAGCTGTGTGGAAAGAGAGAGTCTTATATATAATAATTCTCAACAGGAACTCAAGCTGCCAGTGATTCTGGTGTGTTTCTAGAAAAGCCATATATAGGATTCCCAAATTGAGTGGATCAGATTCATCTATGTTGCTAGTGAGGACATTGCATAAATGGAAAATGGTGAGTCCTGGTTTTTTCTCAACCTGAGGACTGCAAGCTGGAGACATTTTCTATATCTGATGAAGATATATTTCCATAGGAAACTGGCCACATGGGCTTGTATGTTGCACCATGGAGATGGGGGAGGCAGATTTAGCCTCAGTCCAGGCCATGGGGCCCAGGCTAAAAAAGCAACTGCTCAGTTTGACTCCCGGAAACTGACTGATTATAGATTCTATGAAGTGATGTCATAAGCTGCTGTTACATACCCATGTGATGTAATCTTGATTGCCTTTTTTTATTCCTACAATACCAACTAATCATAAATTATCATTAATAATAAAAAATTATTATTTTGTTTTTCATCAATTATAAATATGATATTTGTGGAACTGACACCAAAAAGGATACTCACCAAGTCATTTCATTCTCTACCTGTTCAATTCTAGGGTCAATCGTTATCTTTCCCACATATCTCAATAAACTGTATCTCTTACTCTGTAACACACTACCTTGAGTGGATTTTGGATCTTGTACAGGGTGAAAAAATATTTCATCCAAAATTTTTTCTCATTTGGACCCTACATTGACTCTACAATCAAACACACACACACACTAAATATATATACAATTTGACTAGAACTGACTTCATTGTGTGTGTGTGTATGTGCAAGGGGAGAGACACACCTGAACACATTGAAAATAAGACATGCAAAAGTTATGAGCCATGTGAGGAAATCTAGAATTAATCGCTATGTGTTAAATAATAGGATTTGTATATGAAAAATTCATTGTTATTCACAAAAAATTGTCCATTCAAAAAAAAAAAAAAAAAGAATTATTCTCACAATCTAAAATATATTTCATCTTTTAATAAGCCGAAAAGCATTAGGAAGTAGTAAAAATACAAATATTTTCATTCAAGCGTGTTTGGTTAAATAATTTAGATGTATTATATCTATTTATTTTAATTTTTATCCTTTCAACTCCACAGATTAATTTCTTGGTAGTTGTAGAATATTGATCATATATATATATATATATATATACACACACACAGACATAAAAGTAGGTTCTAGACTCACCTAAGAAGCAATTTAAAAAAGTCTGATGTTTCTTCATTTTGTCAGTTTTCAGCACCCCCTTGTACATATACTACTGAAAAACTTGACATTATTTTTGCAAGTTTTCACTTTTTTTTTACAATGGCAGTAAATCAGATTGTGCTTCAGTTTGTGGATAGTGATTGATAGTACTGAAAGCCATGATTATAGCTAACAAGATATTTAACTGCATATTTGGAAATTCTTGATAAAATCCAAAGAAGAATCTGCAATGTTATTAATCCTAATCTGGCAACCCAGCTTCAGTTATTTTCCCACCACCAAAATGTGCCTTTTCTATAAATATTTTCATGGTAAATGTTCTGATGAACTTTCTTCTATGGTACCTAGACTTTATGAATTTAAGCCCAGTATTAGATTGGCAACAAGGTCCCAACATTTTACAGGTGAATTGGCCGCTAGATGTAACTGTAAGTTCTATGCTAATAGTTTCTTTTCTGTCTCAATTGTAGAACTTTCTTCCAGCTTCTTGCTTCCTACGTCAACTTTGATCTTCAAAAATTTAAATTCGTTACCTACTGTCTTTTTGATTCCTCTTCTTTTATTGTTCTTGCTCCTTAATAATGTTTACTTTTTTCTTATTTTTTTACACTCAGTAATCCCTTGTGTCTTAGTAGCTTTATTGCCTTGCTTGGGGTGAAATGATTTTTTAAAAAAGTGATATCATGTGATGATATATAAATAGCATTTATAGTGTTTTGAAACTACAGAGAGAAAGAATGATTGTTCTCTGATAGCATTCACATTATCAGTGATATCCAGTATAGGAGTTTAAGTCTTTCTTATCTACTGTTTTCAGATAATTCATTCATTTTCTTGTAAAAGTCACATTAGTTAAAGAAAGAACAATCTGGATTTACATGCATGTACATGCTGAGACACAAAATATCAGCTGAGAGTAATAGTATCTATATAGACTGAAAATATAAGCTGGTAAAATTAGGAAAAAAGACAATGATGACATGAGCATATAGGAAATAAGTAATAAATTAAAAGTTTTATTTACTATGTTGTTTGTTTTTTCTGACAGTTTGGCCAATATTAGTTTTACAAAGTTTTAATTAAAATTTTCTCTCACAGATCTTTCATTCATTCAAACTTTGAGACAGTTTTTAACATTAGAGTTATGATGCATGACATGATAGTTCTAGGTTTGGCAAGTTCCAAGATGATAGCATTATAGTTAAAAACATTAACTGCTTGTCAAAGTGTTCCTAATTATTAAATAAGAAGGGAGGTGGGGAAAAGTGTAAAAATTCTAGTGTTGTATCACTGAATTTTGGCTTAATCAGATGCAAATTGACAAGATGAGTAGAGGAATTATTTAATAATCTCTCAGATTAAAGATGTGCATTATTATCTAATGGATATCAGCTCAGAATGAGATATCAAAGAGCTGAGTTCAAATTCCAGTCAAATTCCATTCACTTCCGCACAAATACCCTTGTGAAAGATATGAAGATATGAATCTATTTCTCCCAAAACTCCAGCTATGGTTGACAACCAGTCTACCGCAGAAAGAAATGACAAAGTACTGTGGGAAGATATTCTGCCTTGTCAGTCATGAATCAATAGAGACATTGATTACCCAAGCCTGTATCACATATGGCATGTATGGCACTTAGCTGACTGAGACATTATTATGCATATCAATATATTCACACTATTTGGGCTTTGGTACATGGTGTTTTCAAAAGCTCTCTGACATTTGGGGAATAAAAAAATTTGTACATTTCGTAAACTTTATTTAATCACCTTCAAAATACTCCCTTTGGGAATTCACACACTTCTCCCAGCAGTTCTACCACTGCTGGTCACAATTCTGGAACACCTTCTCAGGAATGTTATAGAGCTTTGTCGTTGCTTTTCTCATGATTTATTCTCATGACTCAAATTGCTTCCCTTTCAGAATGGTTTTCAGATTGGAGAAGAAACAGATATCATACAGTGCCAAGCTGGGAGAGTAGGGAACCTGTTGAACAAGAGGTGTGTTGTTCTTGACCAGGACGGCTTGGATTATATAGACAGAATGATTGGATGAATTTTACTGACATGCTACACATGCACAAATCTTTTGTTAAAATGGAAGACACATGCCATACTAATTCCCACTTCATTAGGAATTTCCTGGATTTTTACAACAGTAGTTTTCCATGACTATTGCTCAAACTTTCTCATTTGACTCCTTCTTTCAGCTTATGGATGGCCTGCCTGAGTGTGCCTTGCTCTCCACTGAGGTGTGACAATGTTTGAAATGGTTGTATTACTCCTTGATCTGAATTTTTCTCATGGCATCATCAAAAAAGGACTGCTGAATATTCTGAATGGTTTGAGCTTGAGTATCACCAAACTTTTGGCAAAACTTGAAGCAATATCTCAGTGCATTCGGTCATCTTTCATGAAAATAAAAAATGATGAGTGTGCACTACACATCTGTACTCTATGCATAACAACTTGGTGTGAAAATGTTCATGCATGTGCAGGAAGGGTGGTGTCACCTCCCACTCAAAGGATTTTGCCCACATGGTATTAGTTTTGAC
>CAHIKZ030005434.1:0-42500 GCA_903632075.3 Acanthosepion pharaonis | reverse complement strand
GGATATATATATATATATATTAGAAAAAAGTGCTCAACATCAGTGATAGATCATTAGAAGATATAAACAGTGTGAACATAGAAATGAATGGAGTAACGTGGTTGTTGGTTTTACACCTCTTATGGTCTTCAGCCTATATCCATACTGTCAATATATCTCTTTCTCTTTCCTTAATTCAATATAAAAACAAACACCATAGGCATTTTCTTCATGAATTAATACTGATCAGTTGAGATCAGAATTGAGAATCTAACAACATAAAAGAATATTTTATTAGAGTCACCAAAACTAAAAAAAAATTAATAATATTGCTTGTATGAGAAATGTTTAGAATAGTGAGAGTTATTTCACATTTACTTCAAATCCAATTTCTGTTTGCTCCAAGAGACATTGTGAAGGAAAAACACAGTATAATCAAATAAAGAAGAGAAGAAAGAACATAAAAATGTTAAGAATCACCATTTAATAAATAATTTATTAACACATCAAGAAATTAGAAACATTGAGCAAATTGGGAAGTGTTTTTATGAAGGAAATCTTGTGTTTGTCCAAACAGAAGAGTCGAGAAATTTTTGTTATTGTCTTGGAACTCAAATAGTGACAACAACACATTTGTTATTAAAGAGACAAAATATATTTGTAAAAGGAATTTAAACTGTCCTATCTCATTATTGGCTTTGACCACAATTTGTGATTTTTTTTTTTTTCAATCATCCTCCTCATAATCAACAGTTCCATGTCCGGATGTGCTGCACGGCTGAGCACCTGACCAGTTCCCACCACATATCTTGGTTGAAAGACAAGAGATATTCATACATGCTTAGTGACGTGGGCGAGTAGACCTGCTGGAGCCCATCTCCAGTTCAAATCCCAGATAATGTACTTTAATTTGAAGGCTCACCTTGGTCATGGAACATATGGCTGTTAATTCCACCAGGGGATCCCTCTTCCCTGGCAATCAACTTCAGTCATGAAAGCCTTCTACCCAGCAGTGCTGTATCATCACTACACTGGTTGTAAATTAGCTGTGGAGTCCAATCTACCCCATTGTGCTAGATGGCCATTGACCATACAAGAAGTTTCATCTGCCCTTTGACAGGTCTTGTTTTTAATCTTGATGAGTGTCTTAACATCCTCCTGGTGTATTTTCTTCTTGTTGATTGGGTATCTGCCAATGGAGAGATGCAGAAAATTAACAAAGCTGGAATCAGACACTAAAGGCACCAAACAGTGGATCATCACAAGCAGGGTATGAACCAGACTTCCACATGGAAACATCACCCATGATTAGAATATTGCTGCCACATATAGTCTGGTGCTCCTGCTATATATTTAGAGAACATCACATGTATGGGACAAACACAGCCTAGACAGCAGAAACACAAACAAGGATGAATGAATTTCAAACAACACTGGATAACATGGAAGGAAATCCTTTGTAATGCATGGCAATCATGTTATACAATCAACATGTTGGCCCTGTCAAATTGATCCTTCCCAGAAAATGTGACTGATTTTATGGAGCCTAAAACTGTAGTTGCTTGTCTAGCAGAAGGAATAATTTGCATCACTAACACTGCTAAACTCACCATCCTGATTATTTCATGGGGATACTGGTAGACAGTTTTTTATAACCAGAAGTCTTGGTGTTGGTCTCAGCTCTGTTCTGGCAGGGCAGCCATGTGTTTTCTTTCAGCAGAGACAACACACTAAATATTGTCAATTTGACATACAAGAGTTGGTCACATTATCAGTAGTGGCTAGCAGCTCCATTTGCATTTCATTTTCACTAAACCTCCTCACCAGAAAAGCCTGATGGGGTAACCAGTGTAGTCCCTGATGAACCAAACATTTTCTTTACAGATACACTCTATCTGAAAATAATTGACATATATTGATATTAGAATCTTGCATAAAAATTTTAGGCAAAAATCACAATATCCAATGTGTTTTTTTTTTTAATATTGCTAGAATATATTTAAATACTAGATCATTCTGCAGGTGTCCCCACAGTCCTACTTTGTTTTTAATTTTCATTAATGACCTTCCTGTTGAATATGAGGTCTATGCTGATGACACAACAATTTACTCCTGTCTCAATATGAAGTCTGATTAGTTTGATATGGTCAAATTAGTGGCTGATCTCAAAAGGAACCTGCTGTCTGTTGTTAAGTGGGGCAAAGAATGGCTTGTTAATTTTAATGTCTCTAAAATAAAACTCTATTAATCATCTGAGAGACCCCTTTCTGCATTCCATCAGCATGGCTGATACTAATCTCCAGGAGAATGGCTTGTTGAGCTTTCTTGGGTTAACATTCTCGGCTGACCTGAAGTGGAAAGACTACATTGAATCCATTGCTAGGTCAGCTGCTAAAAACGATGATTCATTGTGTTGTACTAGACAATTTTTCTCTCCAGAATCTATCTTACATATCTAGAAGTCTACAATTCACCCATGATTAGAATATTGCTGCCACATTTTGTCTGGTGCTCCTGCTATATATTTAGAGATTCTTGATAAAATACAAAGAAGAATCAACAATATTACTGGTTCTGGCATTTCAGTTTCAGCCACTTTCCCACTGCTGTAAAGTTGCTTCCCTCTGCCTTTTCTATAAATGCTTTCGTGGTAATTGTTAGGACGAGCTCTTGCCATGGTAGCAAGATTTTATGAATTAAAGCGCATCACTAGACTGGCAGCAGGGTCTCATCAATTTACAGTTGAATTGGCTACATGTAACTGTAAGTTCTATGTTAACAGTTTGTTTTCTCATACTTCTTGCTTGTGGAACTCTCTTTTAACTCCATACTTTCCGGCCAACTTTGATCTTCAAAAATTTAAATGTGTTATATAGGAATAAATTCTCATTGCTGACACTTGACTTTGAACATAGATCGCCAGTGAGCAAACACAGGCGATTCCATTATTGAATTAAGTAGATCACATGACCATAGAGAAAATATATATATATTCTATATATACTATATATTCTAGTCTATCCTCGATTACTATTCAGATCTCTATTTCTACTCTATCTTCTATTACTATACAGATTGTTGTTCTCTATTTTATTCACTATACTATTTCTCTGTTCAGATCCTTATACAGATTACTGTTCGAGTAAGTATTATCAGTGTCACTATTATTTGAAGGCATCTGACACGAGCATTGTTCAATGGCATATTATATTTGTATCTGTGATTACAAAGTCTCTACTACAATGATCATTACAAAAGTGATAACAAGTATTTGTTGACATCACAAAAAAAATGCAATGTCAATTATCATTTAGTGACTTCCTGATTACTCTTCTATTGTTCTTACTCCTTCATAATGTTTCTATTTTCTAATTCTTTCACACCCAGTAACCCTTTGTGTCTTAGTAGCTTTACTGCCTTATTTGGGAAAATTCAATTAAAAAAATTGTTAGTGCAAAGTTTTCAGTTTATTGGTACTAAGTATTTATTTTGTTTGTGCAAAGTACTCAATGTTATTGAAAGAATGACTAAATTTGAACAAAAACATTATGAACTAATGGCAAAGTTAGTGTGAAGCAATATGCAAAACTGACATTCTGCTTACGTATACCTTTTTTTAAAATCCAAATTAGCACTAAAACAGCCATCATTCGTTATTGTTTCTATTTTCTCTTTTATCACTTGAACTTAACTATAGAAAATGTGGGGACCTTAACTGAAATCTTATGCTTTGATAACAATGAGAGAAATGTATAAATATGTCCTCAACACATAAGTCCTGTGCATTAGTTCTGGCCATGTTGGAAAAAATTCAAATAATAGAAAACAATTTTGAGACTAATCAGAACTGTTTCTATGTTGTAATGGAATATCCTACACTCCCTATCACCTATATCACTATATATAGATACTGACTATATTAGTAACCATATATATATATATATATATATATATATATATATATATATATATAGAGAGAGAGAGAGAGAGCAAACAAGCAGAATATACCTGGGGGCTTGCTTTTAGGAATTAGTTGCAGATTCGTATCCAGCTGTGCTGGTCAAGCTCTGTCTCCAGGCAGAGAGTATCCCTAGATGAGGCTATGTTGAAGGGCAGAATCTCTTCTCGGGAAACAACTACCCAACCCTATTTTATATGGGGAATCTTTGGCCGAGCCTACGGACTTGGATACGTAATGTTAAATTTGGTCTTGTGCCGTATCTGACCATTTCGGGCAGTTGGTAGATATACTTGCTTCAGGAATTACTAGCCTGCCACCCAATTCCCTGTCTTTCACTAGTGTATTCTCTTTTACAATAAACCTCTCTTCTTTCATCTATGCACATGTTGCTGTTCCTTCACTCAAGTACCACCTTTGTTTGTAACCTCTTTAAGGATTACAACATTCTACATATTTGAAAAAAAAAAAATCACAAGTTGGTCCAATCATGATCTATAAGAAAATGGAGAGAGACATTCTCTGAGTTTGGTTACTTTGTTTTAGCTAAGTCCATTTACACTGTCTCATGCCAATCAAGGGAGGACTATAACTCAAAGACTATTCTTCACACAGATTGACATTAGGCACTTTCTTCACTGAGACTAAATTATTCACATATTTATGTACTAAGCTATCATACAAAAACTCTTAAAGGAACTTATGTTATATTGTATCCTTCTTTTATATGCCACAGTCCTACAGGCTGTAAGCAATCATGGATCTCCACAAATTCCTATTTCTTGTAGCACCAAGCAATGATTGATCCTTGATATACCTCCCACTCCCTGTTCTTACATCCATTTACACAAGTTCATTAAATGTTACTATCTGCTGCATTTATCTTCACTATGTCCTGTGAGCATCAGATTCTCCAAACCACCTTTTTCTTATTATGTGTTTCAGAAATTTCAATTGTCCCTTTCATTCCCATTTTTTTTAAAAAACTTCATTGTTTTGTCTGTGGTATTCTTCTGTTGAACTAAAGGGTAAGATGCACAGTTTATGCAGGTAAGTGGAGAATATAATAGTTTGTGGACTCGTCCATTTACCTTATTACCCCTAGCAACAGGAACATTCCATTTTACACGCCTACGTGAATCAACTTAACCAATCAAAAACCTTACTGTGCTAAGCAGTGATTTCTATTGGCTCGCAACATAATTCAAAAACTTCACGAGAGGAAGTTAAATTGCGCCAAAACTTATTCGAGCCGATCCTGACATCTAAAACCTTATATAAGGACGATTTCCAACTGACCAAATCAGTCAGTCCAGCGAACACTGGCTGATCGGTTGAACTCTCTGTCTTCGGGCGGGGAGGAACCCGAAAGAGGCTACGCCGAAGGGCGGATGCTCTTTCGGGGAGGTAAACCGACCCTGAACCCGTTTATATGGGTTCAATGGGCATATTTTTGGCTGAGCCCACGGGCTCGGAGATCCCACGTTAAAACAGGCCTTATGCCACATGACACCCTCGTGGGGGGGGGGTGACTGAATATCGTCAGTCCAGCAAACACAGAGAAGTACTAATCTAGTCCACGTAACTTACGATTATAATTTTCCCACACAAAAAAAAACCTACAACTGACTCACCCACAAACTTGACTCGAAGGTTACTCTGTGAATACAAAGAACTTCAACTTGCAAGACTTTACTTATCCAAAGTGAATTATTAATGCTCACTACAATTTAAGTAAATACTATTATTGAACATATTTCATATTTACAGTTAAGGGTAGATTACTTCTGAATGACTCAATTCTAAACAATACAAAAAGAACAACACGAACATAATAACGGTGTTTAAACACTAATTATGAATTCTTATAGACTGTAATACAAATACACCAAGACACCAAAAAACAAACAAAATCTTCATCCACTAACAAAATTACAACACAATAATATCTTGTAATAATATTTTGTATATAATATTTGTATTGTATATAAATGCGTTTGTTTGTTTGAACTGCATACGTGTTTTATGTTAAGTATTATTTATTGTTGTGGATGCAAGAGAAGATCACGCAACCTGACAAAAATTCCTTATGATATATTCTAACACCATAGCAAGAATCTTAGTTCATTCTGCGCATCCCCAACAAGTTAATCATAGACTGGAACAGAAGTATTATTTTTAACAGATGGAAAATGCAACACCAAAATCTGAAGGTGCAATGGGATAGCAATAACTTCCAAAGTTAAACAAAGAATTAAGAATCAGGAAAATGTAATTGGAAGCAAAGAAAAACTACTGAACTGTTATCAGTTCTACTGTATGGCAGTGAATGCTGGACTATCCCATCGAGAGATGAGGCAACAGAAATGTGGTTCTACAGAAAGAACCTCCATGGCTAGGACCTGCCATGCCACTTACATTGTAACAATCCACCCTCATTCCCTCTGTATTCCATTGGTGAGAAGTCTGTTCCACTTCAGCAGCATCACCCTGTGAATCACTGCTCTATGAAACCGACTTCCAAGAGGATGCTTCCCTGATCACTACAATCTTAACCTGTTCAAGTCTAGGGTTAACCATTATATTCTTCACCTACCCACCTAAACTGTGCATGTTACTCTGTAACCCTTTACTTCAAGTGAGGGGCCTTGTACAGGGTGTCCCTTACTGTAAAAAAAAAAAAAAAAAAATACCATGGACTGAACATGTGAAAAAATGACAAAGTTTTAGAAAAAATGAAAAGAACACTTACACATAGCATTCGAAAGAGACAGTTGAATTTTTTAGGATGCATAATGTTAAAGGGGGCTTGAAAAATTTGACACTCACAGGACATATTGAAGTCAAGAGGGTCAGCAGAAAGCAGTGCATAACTTACCTAACAAGCTTGTGAAAATGGTTGGCATAACAGGGATTAGGAGAGATCAGAAAGAAAATTTACTAAGCGATATGATGTACAGGAAATTGTGGAGAGGCATAATCGCCCACGTACTGAAGGAGTGCAGCACGTAGAAGTTGAGTTGATTAAAATAACGTCCATTATTTCAACAGGCCTGTTACAATGGTAAATGGAACCATGATAAGCTGTCATTTTTTCTTCAACCCAGTGATTTTCAAGTCCACTCCTACAGCGGTAAAGGGGATATTCATCTGGCATTTGTTAATTCTTCTCTTAATTAAATCCGTGTTGCACTACTTACCAGTCAAAGAATACTGTTAGAGGAATATTCATTGTTAAAAAAAATTTAAACAAAAAATAGAATAATTCCGTAACTCGATATAGATAGTGAAAGTTTTTAAACGTTGATGAATTGAAGTATATTTGCGTTGAAATCCTCTCCACGATGTCAATGGTTACATAATATTAACAATCAGATAGTTTGGGAAACATAATGTGATGTCAGTTTTGTTTGCATTTTAGTAGGTACCGTTACAAAATTACTAAAAAATTAGAACACCTTGATGAAAAAATGCTCCAAACTTAGTGAAAACAAAGTTTTATCGTAAAAATCTTTATTATTATTTTAAGTAGAAGGAAAGTATTTTTTTTTTTTTATAATATTTAATTTAATTTATTAAACTTTTTTTAAAGTCCTTTTTAGAGAACATTCAATATTTTTATTAAAAATCGTTTTTCATGCGCCAGCGGACGTAACTATAAATTTAAATTAGCATAGCAAATATTAGCGGCTTTTTGCAGTGAAAGACACATTAATTTGGAAATTCTTAAAAAAAATCAAATAATTGTTGAATTTTAAACTTTACCGAGTACTCTGTCAGTGTCAACAAACTGTGAAGTTCTGAAGTCTGCATATATAGCGGAGCCCGATCATCATAACAAAACAAATAGTTTTTTTTTTAACTCACTTTTGAAAAGAAAAAGATTTTTTAGCCTGTATATTTTGGCATAAACTATTTTATGATGAGGAAGCTAACTCTTTTTCTTTTCCACCACACGTGAAAAGATCTGAAGTTAAAAATAATATCACTTCTATATTTATCTCCACGGCCAAGAGTACTCACGACTTCCCCGAACCCTTTCCCTCTGTCTATTTGGTGCCTTCCCCAGTGTAACAAAGTCAACAATTAATAACTTCGAAATTGAAGAGTTCCGAGCACTTCGCCGGCTTTACTAATTTCTTTACTTTTTTTTTGTTATAAGTAATCCCTTTTTATGTAAACAAAGAATCAAACTTATTGTAAAAATAATAAAAAAAATAAAAGTTAGAAGAATGAAAAAAAACGAACTTTATACACAAAAGTAAAGAAGGGGGCTGTACTGCTTCTTATTTATTGGTTAATTTTTTCCCCTATTTTTGACAGCATCTGGGTGTACAGTAAAAATGAGTAATAATTGGCTTGACAAAATATAAACACAGCTTAAGTCACATTCTCCTTACAGCTGCAACAAGAACGACAGCTCGCTACCTACCATCTCGAATATATACATTAAAAAAGAAAGAAATATAAGTGCAAATCGGACTTTTATTGTTTTGTCTTTTTTGTTTGCTGTTCACTGGATTTTGGAATAATGTCATTGAATCCTAAAAGTTGGCAATTTCTTTGTCTTGTTCGCTGCAGACAGATTTTCTCAAAATAAGCAAAAAAACGGAATTTGAGATTTACTTTCCCCCCCCTGGGTATGGCAAAGAAGAAGATACGACCAACATAACATGGTGGGAAAATCTCAGCCTTTCTTTTTTCATCAAATTTGGCAACATTTGTTGATAATTCTTTCTCTGTTTTTTCTTGCAGATGGAGTGTCTAAACCATGTAAGTATAAGCTATTTTTTTTAATGTTTGACCATGTGTTTTTGTTATGTTTTAAGTAAAAAAAAAGAAAAAAAAAAAGATCTATTTATCATCTATCGAAGTTTGTTGTAATTTGTATTTTATTTGTCTGTCATCGAATGTTTGTTGTTTTATTGCTTTAGCCTTTAACAAATTATTTATTGTATAAAAAAAAATTAACCGTAAAATTACAACATAATTACAATAAATTAAAATTTAAACTCTACTAATTAGTCTAAGTATGAATAAATGACGTAAAAGAAATACAAGATACTGATTTGAATGTCTTCAAGAAATAGCTTATTAGATTTATGCATAAAAAAAGAATAGTAAAAGTAAATAAATATGTTTTATAAAGTTTTTTTTTTTTTAATGCACAGAACTTTTACCGTTTAAATGAAATGTGTGAAAAATGTTTAAGTCTTCTTTAATAGTAAAAATAATGCGTGAAACGAAAACTAGTACACAAACTTTTACATCGAAATCAGTTACGTTTTTAGAATCCTCTTCGAAAACTTTTCTTTTAATTATATATTGAGGGTTTTTTTTTTGCTGTTGCTATTTTTCCTGCTTGTAAAACCCAACCACGACAAGCACTGACTATAAAATAGAAAAAAAAGCCAATGCCTCTCGAATTCGCATTTTTGTAAGCTTGTTAAAAACAAACAAACAAACAAAAAAACACAACAAGCAAGCACGACCCTCGTAAATTTTCTCTTCGAGCGAATACCTGTGATAACGAAGTGAGGTCGTTATATCCTCTTTTGTTGTCATACTTTATTTGAACTGTTGCTGCGGTACAAAGAATTCTTGGAGAGGGTAAGGAGGAACAGCTATACAAGTCGTTGCCTTTTCAAGTTTTAATTTTCCTCATTTGCCTCCAGGATACTGTGTTTTTATTGTTCTATTACCAACGGGCGACAAGACGAGAGGGGAACTAAACAAAAGAATAGAAGAGAAAAACTTGCGCAGTTGCCTGCATCGGAGGGAATAGTCACAAAAAAAGTCATTTAATAATGTTGTGACTGCAGTAGCTGCTGCTCTGTTTTTTTTTTTTGTGGGGGGGGTATCAAATGGTTGAACAACAGGAAGTATAACATTTCATCCAACTACTAGCAAGTGAAATATACTTTTTTAGCAATAATTAGCTATACTTGATCAATTATTATCTATCTACACACGTTTTCTTTAAAATTAAATGTAAAAGCTCATTCCCAGACTGGAAGAAGATAATCTCACAAGTGATAAAAAAAAATATGATCAGAATGTATTGGAGTAAGTTATATCATGCTATATAATTTAAACTTGACAAAATAAACTTAAAAGCAAGTTTAAGATTAAAAAAACAAAGAAGACACCAGAAACTGGTGAGAATACTATTTTTATCACGTGTGCGTATACAGTGTAACCCGGATATAAGAGAGTTGGCGGATCCGGAGAAGTCTCTTATATCCGGGTTTGGCTTATATCCGGGTTTGGTCTATTTTATATAACACAGGCTCTAATTTGGGACCAGAGAAAATACCTCTAAAAGCAGTGATTAGAAAACCATAAACATATGATGAAAGTAAATTTATACATTATTTTTTGTTCTTGAGAATTTACAACAACAATAAATTTTTTACGTATGAGAATAATTTTATATTTACAACATTGTAAAAACTAATGCAATATTTATCATTTACCAATTTATAAAGAAATAAATATGACAATTTTTTATTCATAAATTTATTAACATTTACTAAAGAATTAAAACAAGTGAACCAACTATAAGGAAATCTTTATTATTTAACATTTTATAAAGTTTGAATGGATTGACAATTAGCCAATGTTTTGCCAACTGTTCCAATAAACTATATAAGTAAATACTGTTTATTATTTCTTGTCCTTCAGGTATCTGTTGATTCAGATAATCATTATTAAAATATCATGCAACTTTTTGAAGCAAATTAGAAAAATAATTATTAATAATATTACTAGATTTAATAAATGCTGAAAATAATGAAAGCTAAAAAGTGGGATTGTTAGAGTAAAGGGAAAGACATGGGGCAGGTTGAATTTTGTTTGATCTAGCAGTAAATGAAGAAAAATCAAATAATAATCATGCTTGTGTTTTAGTGTGGATTACATTTGACTTCCATAAAACTATCAAGAAAATATTAAACCGAAGATTTCCTGATTACAAAAGGCCATCTCAGAATTCAGGACTTGAACAGGTCAATATTGTAGTGACTAGGGAAACATCATCTTGGGAGTCAGTTCCACAATGCAGCAGATCATGGGGGGGAAAAAACTGCTTGAGTAGAACTTTCATCTCACCAATGTAATCTGAAGGGAATAATGGTGATTCAGTATAGTGTACATGGCATAGTGGGTCTTCGACGTGAAGGTCAGAAGTGGCAAAACTAAGGAATGTAAATCATCTGAACACTTTTCATCGAAATAGCAATTATTGTCATTATTATTATTATTAGTAGTAGTAGTAGTGGTAGTAGTAGTTGTAGTAGTATTAATACTACTTTTTTCTTCTATAACTTTTTTATGTAATTGCTTATATGTAAAAAACATGGAAGTTATTTCTATCGAAATAGCAATTATAATTATGATGATGATAATTAGTATTATTATTAGTAGTATTACTACTACTACTTCTTTTTTCTTCCATAACTTTTTCATGTAATTACTTACATGTATAAAAAAAAAAAAAAAAATTAAGTTAATTTTTACACAAGGACGTTAATGCTAAGGGAACATTTGACTCTGCTGAAAATTGAAACTGGTATGCATATTCCATTGTACATGCTGATAATTGTTATGCTATATTACAGTCTCTGGTCCAGCCAGAAACCCCATTAGAATTAAAATATATTAAAATGTATTGGGATCCTAAGGACCATCACCTCAATCAATACCTCAATTTCAGTCTTACCCATCTTCTATTATCACGATAGTAGATATTTAAGAACAAAAGTGATAAATACATAAAAAAGAAACCAAATGATATTGACTAGACTCTATACCCAAAACATGTATGCCAAAAAAAACAAATTTGAAAGATAAAATTTCAGTATCTGCTCTTCTTTGTACACATATAGTTACATCAATATAAACATCACTATAGTCCAATGAAGTCCTAATGCATCACAAATTTTTTCCACTTTGTCATTGATTTTTTTTTTTTTTTTTTCCTAATTTCAACACTGAGAATAAATATTGGCCTTTTGAAGAAACATTTTGTTGACAACCAGCCATCTGTGGACAAAAATATATTTTTGGTTTGATATCAGGGGATTTAAATTTCTGGTAACAGTGTACATACCAAGATCTTCACATTATATACCAAATGTATTTTCATCTCTACGTTATAATACTGAATAATATTCAGATACTAATATTGAATATATAATATATATAGTTTTGTTCCCCCTTTTTATATACATGCATATGTATAAGATCTGATTTGGTGGATAAGACACTGTGGCCATAAATAATTGTCAGTTCAAATTTGTTTTTCATATTACAGATTAAGCAATTCAGATCACAAAAAAATAATTTATCTAATTTTATAAATGTTAATAGTGGGGGTTCAATTTTTTATACAAATTCATTGTAAATTGAACCCCCTATAGAAGCCCAAACAAAATGTCATAAAAATGATATCCTGGGTAAGACGATAAACTACATTTGACAAAAAGGCCTTTGGTCACAAGATTTTTGAAGAATGTAGAACCACCTCTTAATTGCTGGTGTTCTCAGGTCCACTCTGATCCGAGGTAGTAGCACCCACCAGGATCTCGGCTATGGGCAAATAGTTAACTCAAAACACTATATAGGTTTTAATACCAGTAATACCTTTTGGAAAAATTATTACCAGAAATACATTTTTGAAGATAAAATTATTCTCTGCAAGACATTACCAGCAAGAAAAGAAAATTTTTTTTTTATATTTTAAGAAATCTGGCTACAAAAATCATATTTGTTTTGGCTTTTATCAGGGGATCAGTTTGTGATGGATTTACATAAATTGGATCTTGTCCTATTAACTTATATAAAGCTTATTAAATTTCTATTTTATTATTTGTTTATATAGTGATAAAACAAAACCTTTTGAATCAATGCTTATTACTCATGATTTCTATGCCCGTTCAACTTCTGTGAAACAATATTTAATCTTTACTAATAAGGGCATTTATTTCTGGATGTATACATAGCATAGTGGTTATCAGCATGGAAAGTAGGATCATCAGGCTGAATTAAAATTCTAACAAAGGTCAGTGCATTCACTTTCACACAAATATCCAAGGAAAAGGTATGAATTAACTTTCCACCCCTTCAAGTTATGGGTTAAATTGCAGGACAAGCTGGGTTCTTTAGACTTGGTTGGCAACCATACTAGAAGAAGGATAACTCTTAATTCAAGGCTGGTAGTGTTTGGTGCTGGTAACATAACTCTGTAAAAGCCTACTTGCTGCAGAAAGTACCGTAGTGAGGCTTTTAATCCTATAGTCCACAGTTAGTCTACAAATAATTAGGAGCAAAAGAAGTAAATGAACAATATTATTTCCTGAATATCCTCTACTGATATGGAGTCTTTGTTTTTGTTTAGAATCCATTCATTATCAACTAACAATGGTCTAGTTGATAAAACTGTTGGTTTATGAATTTGGTGACATAGTGGTTGTGAGATCAATCCTTGGGTCAGTAATGTGCACTTGGACTCAGTGGAAATGGGTGAGCAATAACTGAACAGTACTAAATAAAAATAAGTGTGTGATATCCCTAGACATGAGCAGTGGAACAAGAACAATCTGCTCCTGTAGATTAAAGGGATCAGTTCAGAATTCTCCGTAGTTTAGTTGGATTGATATACACCTGAGGATGGCTGATGGTTCGAAACCTTGTGATAGCAACAACAATGATGAGGACAATAGTCTGAATATAAATAGTGTAATTAACGGTAACTCCTCATCCATGAAATTTAGACAAAAGTCAACTAACAAGTTTGTATAAATGGATGGTCGAGTGAGGGGTGGGAGAGATGATAATGGAATACATGTTGCTTCAAGCTACAAAGTAAAGGAAATTTTGCAGAGTCATGATTGAATTATTTTAAATTCTGAATAAGAGTTAGTAATATTAAGAGATAAACATATTTGCTAAAAGATACATTTAAAAGTTTTTTTTTAAAAAAGGAATTAAAAATTTATTTTAGAGATAAAACCTGCTTGGTTCAGAAAATGTTCTGGCCTATTTCTTTCTCTCAGGTAATTTTTAAAGAATGATAAAATTTAATTTGTAATAATTGTAAAAATAAGATTATGAAATTAATTTTCAAAAATAGGGATTACATAAATTTAATCTAAAAAAAAAAAAGAAGAAAATAAAGGTGATAAGAGGAAAGAAGTAAATTCATTAAAAAATAAATTTCCCAAATTTAATAAAATTAAATTTGTTTTATAGAATAAAGAGAGAATAAATTGATTTAAACTTACCTATTTTTCTATCAATCAAAAATAATCTTGTAGAGTCTAATTCTGGGTTCATAACGTATACAATAATTGAGCATGGTTCAATGTAATTTGCAGAAATGCCCAATGAACAGAACTGTCAAAGTCCCCAATAAAAAAAGAAGAAAAGAACAGTCAAAATAATATCAAGTAAACAATATATACAAGACAAAATAGACAAAACAACAGTAATGAGACAAAAAATATTTCACAAACTAAGAATGAGATCAGCACACAAAATGGATAGACAAATGATTGAACCAAACAAGAATATGGTGGATGAAAACAAGAAATGGTCTATCCTAGTGGCTAGGAAGAAGTTCCAGCATGCATTTGAACATTTTGTCTATAAATTTGGGGAGGTGAATGTTTTTACAGTCATTCTACCTAGATTGGAACCAACTTATTTATTTAACTAAGCATTGTGTAGCACCAAGCCACAAGTGTATCAAAGGGGGGAATCAGTAATACCCTGGAACATGAATTTGTTCATTGTTACTCTATAGTGAGTTAACCAAACAAAGGATCTTTGAAAAACCAAAATGAACATTGAGTCCTTTACAAAAGTAACTAGAAGGTCAATGAGTTTTGCATTAAGAAATACTCTGGAGGCAAGAATTTTACTTTTTCTCACTGTTTACATCGGATGAGAACTGAAGAGTCAATCTTCCCACAGACAAAGCATTGGTAGCTTGTCTCTATTTTCATGGTAGATGTTTGAACAAACTACATTTTTTGGTTCCACCAATCCAGACCCTGACAGATAGGACCCTCCAATCCATGTGCATAGAGTCCTCTTCATTCAATTCATATTCTATTGCTGAGGAGGAAATTACACTCAAACAACTTCTTCACCAGAACTTTTGCATTGTTGAATAAACTCAATAGCATGCTTAACTAATCACAAAAGCCTTAACCACTTCAAGTCTAGGGTCAATCATTACTTATTCTCAATATGTTCATAATATGCATCTCTTGCAGCCTTGCTGTATTCTCTTATGACAACAACAACGACCTCATTTAGTATCCCTCTACCTTGATTGGCTCTTGAGCTTTATATTAGGTGGATAATATTTTTAAAAATATGAAATTTATTAAGCAAAGTAAGTATGTGAAGGAGCTAAAGGTGTGTGTGTGTGTGTGTGTATATATATATATATATATATATATATATTGTTTGTTATATAAAAAGAAAAGTTTCAATCACTGGACAATTGAACCCTTTTTCTTTCTTTTTTTTCTTGTTGGATACATTAATAACTCTTCCTGGAGTTATAAAAAAATTGGGTTAAGCTAAAATATGTCACAAAGTCAGCAACACTTTAATGTGGACAGCTCTGAGAATTACAGTCGAGAATGGAACAGTGTGAAAATAATGGGAAAATATATTGCCTGCATGAACTTTGTCTTTGAGAGAACAGGATGCCATTAATGTCTCACCCAAGAAGTCTTGCTTCCCAAAGAACTCATACTACATTGAATTTGAAGTAAAGAGAATAGGTTTCTCTTTGATTTATGTAAAACACTGCCGAGACGATATTTAAGCATGTACTTCATTGCTACGTATATGAAATGTTTTCTTTTTAATGAGGATGAGATGTGAGTTTGACATGAATGGAAGTGATGATATAGTTCCCAGAAAGGGAAATTAGAGATGGGAGGAAAACTGCTCAAATAGAGATAGGAAAATTATTTAGGAAACAAGAGTGATGATAAAATTGCTCAGAGATCCAAAATAGACATTGTGTTGCAAAGTTGGTGTACATATGTGATGATTTGTTTTGCTTATTATAGGGAATTGGCATTTAAGCTTGTGGAATGTTTAAAGGGTTTTTTTCAAGTTTTGAATTCAGTTTTGAGAAAAAAAGTTATTATGGGGATGATGTGTTCAGTAATGACAAATTATCAAAACCCTTCATTCCTTTGTACACCTTTATTTCTTGTTTGTTACTTTGTCTTTATCTCTCCCTCTTATCATTTCTTTTACTTTCTTTCCATCTATCTTCCTTCTCAACTCTCTTTATTTTTCCTCTTTCCATCTCTCTCTCTCTTTCATTTTAATCTATTACTTTTCTCTCTGTTTTTCATTCTTTTTCTCTCTCTCTTCTCCTTTTATCTCCTTTTTTCTCTTTATTATTTTAACATCTTTTTTTTTTTTTTTTACTCCTCTTTATTTCTTTTTTTGTTGTGTCATTCTTGCCTTCTAAATTGGTTCATCTTCATTTTTTCTTCCTTTCCTGCTGTCATTTTCCATTTTATTTCATCCATTTATCTGTTTACTTTCATTTTTTCCATCACTACCAGTTTTATTGTTCAGAGTATTTTATCCATTTTTCCAACACTTGACTTTAAAAGTCCCACCTGTCAACTGATTTTTACTTCTTTCATCATCAACTTCTGAAATTTATTTTTGATTACATTTTCATTTTTGTTTCTTATCCATTCACCTTTTCCAAAACTTTACCATCAGAATTTTTCCTTCTAACTTGCTTTTATTCAAGTCATCCCATTTTCTGTGATAAGGTAACATAAAAATGTCTTTTGTTTTCTTTCTGTATAAAACATATAAACTTAACCCAAACCATTTTTTAGCCTTTAATGAATAAATTGCTTTAGTATACATGTGTATATTCAAACACAGTTGTATGTTATCTTTTGCTGAAGCAAGTTTTAAAATTTTTTTTATCATTTCCCAGTTCTTGGAGCAAATTATTTAAAAAGGGATGGTGTGAAGCTTGCATAAAAAACAAGACTCCTTATTTACTGTGAAGTCCTTGAATGCCAACCCAAGAATCATGAAATTTTCAACACAATTTGAATGAAATTGACATTAAACAGAGTATTAAGTTTGTGCAAAAGATTCCAGCCCTTCTTTTTTTTTGAATATTTATGACTCTATACACATTTGAAAACCATTAAATATGACGGAAACTCTTGCACTTTTGCAATGGGAGTTTAAATCAATAACAAAGTTAAATGTTTCTGTCCAAGTATTTAATTAATAAAATCATTTATGAGTAGTTTTATGAAGGACAATATGGAGAAAAAACATTTGTTAGATTTTTTTTTCCATTAAATGGCCTTCTTCAGACTAATAATGGTAATTTCAATGGAATATTTTGTAGAAAGGGACAAAAAACATAAAAAAAATATTAGAGAAATAATGATTCCTCAATCCAAGCTGCTATCCATTACTCCACTATGCCTCCTTATAGGAATGCTAATCTTTAAATATGAATTAAGTTTTTGGCATCTGATATATCCAAATGTATAACTAAAAAAATTATTCCATGAAAAGTGCTTGGACAAAGTGCATCTCCTGGTTCCACCAAGTCTGACCTTCATGACTTGTACCCACCATGCCACTTACATATTAGCAAACCACCCACGTTTCCTTTGTATTCCATTGGTGAGAAGTAAGCTTGACTCAAACTGCTTCTTCCCGCAAACCACTGCCCTATAGAACAGACTCCCAAGAGGATGTTTCTCTAATCACTATAATTTTAACCTGTTCAAGTATAGAGTCAACCATTATCTTACCCCTACTATCCATATAATGTAACCTTCTACCTAGAGTGGCCCCCAGGCCTTGTACAGGGTGAACCTTGATGAAAAGAAAACTAATGATATATATTTACTTCTGATTTTCATGCACATAAAAATCGTTAGGTATGAATTGGAGTTTTCAATCCACTCCTGTCAATAGTATGAACTTTAACAAATGTTGAGGAACAAAATGTATATTTATTGTTAATATAAATTTTACCTCTGTTATTTCACATTGAGTACAATTTTATTCTCACCAGCACTTAACTGTGTACTATATATATATATATATACATATATATATATACATACATACACACACACACGTTTGTATTTGTGTATAATGAGCCTCCAATAAAACTTTTATTACTCTGAAGATGTCTTTTTGAAGGACAAAAAAGTTTTTTTTTTTTTTCTTTGTTATTTAACTAGTCCCTATTGGTCTGATATATAGATTTCTAACCACCATAATATGATTTACCTCTGTCTTTTCTTTAAATATTTTCATGGCAATTGTCCTGATAAGCTTTATTCTTTCTAACCTTGACTGCATGAATTTAAATGTAGTACTAGATTGGCAAATAGGTCTCATCACTTACCCCTTAAAATAGCTAGATGTAACCATAAGTTTTATTCTAGTATTTTCTTTTCTCGCCTGTAGAATCTATACCGGCTTTGTGCTTCTTCTTCAAAAATTTAAATGCAATGTCAATCTCACCATCTTCTGTCCATGGTTTACATACATATATATATACACACACACATATAAACTCACAAAAAAATTTCAGTTGGCCACTGTGGGGAGAAAATTGCAAATTAGTAAACTGTCACTATTACTGTTGATAATGCAAGGCTCTCCAAGCTGGATTCAGTTCTCTAGGTCACTATATATATAATACTAGCAGTAGAGCCTGGCGTTGCCCGGGGAAGAAACAGTAACAGGTAGATCAAGTATCGACCATCATAAAGACTGAAAAATAAAATTGACAAAGATTATTGTTTAAGGTTGACGGACACGCATGTCTTAATTAGTTTTATTTATTTTTTTTTTTTATTTTTTTTTTACGAATTGGTCAATCTCAAACAAAAACATTGTTTTCAATCGTTATGAGTCTACCGATTGAATAGAATTTTATTATAAACAATTGTAAATGGAATTTTTAAAGCATTCTGAATGTAAAAATAAAGAAAAAAGTGTGCAAGACAATAAGAAACACTACCTGCCAAAAAAAAAGTGAAGTTTTGTTGAAATCGATTGAAAAATTTAGGAAATCCGATCCCATATATAAATGAACACACACACACACACACACACACACACACACGCACACACACAACCTGGGTTTTATAATAAGTAGAACTTGATATGAGTTGTCCCCTTTTCATTCTCAACAGCGATGCCTCTTAATCGTGTTTTCAAATTGATTTTGTGAAAAAACAATTGTGTTTTTCCAATTTTTCGTGCTGTCAGAACAACTGCAAGGTAATTTTACGTAGACCTGTGAAGTTTTGTTGAAATCGGTTGAAAAATGTAGGAAATCCGATCCAATATATAAATGTACAGACACACACACACAACCTGGGTTTTATAATAAGTATGATAAATGGGTCTTAAAAGCCTTCTCAATAAAAGTTGCCATCACAAAGATATGGAAATGAATGTTCCAGAAATATAACAGTTGAATATACCCTTTAATGTATGCAAATATATATATGTATATAATAATAAAAAAAGTTAATGGTCAGAGTTGAATTAGGCCAGGAGACAGTAGTAGTAAAAAGTGCATGTGTACGTGTATAAAAATTTAACATGTAGAGCATTTAAGGTTCAAGAAGATAGGTCATAATTGACATTGCTTTTAAATTTTTAAAGATTGTAGTTATCAGGGATGCAGTAAATGGAAGGGAGTTCCACAGGCGGAAAGTATGAGAAAAGAAACTGTTGGAGTAGAATTGGCAGTTGCATTTAGCTATTTCAACAGTAAATGGGTGGGATCTAGATGACAATCTCAGTGCATGCTTAAATTCATGTCATCGAGGCACCAGAGAAAAATCTTATCAGATTAGTTGCCATAAAAATATTTATAGAAAAGACAGAAGTACCTATTCAAAAAAAGCAAATGCAAAACATAAAAAATATAGCCACTGCTAACCTCCACCATTTACAAGAGCCAGATCAGGCCAAAGATGGAGTACTGTTGTCATATTTGGCCAGGAGCAGCCCAGACCTCACTGTCCATCCTTAGTTTTAAAGCATCTCCAAGCTCTTGTGGGTGACAAATTATTCTCCACCCTCCAACATCTCTCCCATAGGTGGGATGTTGTGAACCTCTTGCTGTTTTATCTTTACTTTCATGGAAAATGCTTGGATGAACTACATTACCTGGTCTTGCAAATTCAAACCTTCATATAAAGGATACATCATGCCAGTTAGATAGTAGCAAACCACTCATATTCTCTCTGTATTCCATCAGTGATAAGTAAGTTTCATTCAAGCCAATTCTTCCTGTCAACCAACCACAGCTCTATGGAACACAAATTGCCTTCTAACATAACCCTTTACTTTGAGTGACCTCCAGGCCTTGTAAAGGGTGAAACTTACTGTTAAAAAAAAAAAGAAAAAAAAAGAAGTACCATGAACTGAACATGAGAGCAACAGCAAAATTTTAGAAAAAATGAAAAGGACTCTTACACATAGCATTCAAAAGAGATACTTGAAATTTCTCGGATGCATAATGAGGAAAGGGGACTTAAAAAATTAGACACTCGCAGGACATATTGAAGGCAAGAGGTACATAGGAAAGCATTGCATAACCTACCTAACAACCTTGTGTAAATGGTTGGCAGAACAGGGATTAGGAGAGATAACAGAAATACAAACTTTACTAAGGGATATAAAGGACGGTTAGTTGTGGAGAGGCATAATCGCCCATGTCCTGAATGGATACAGTATGTAGAAGTTGATTACAAACATCCATTATTTCAACATGCCTGTTACAATGTTAAATGAAAGCATCATACTTTTATTGGTCCTTTTTGGTCTTACCCCAGTGATTTTCAAATTCACTCTCACAGTGGTAAGTGTATGTACATCTTGCACTTGTCAATTTGACAACATGAAGCAGGTTTTTTATTGGCTTTGAGAAATGCCTTTTGTTACTTTAATAATGGAATATCTCATCAAACAGAGTAGGTCAGGCTTTGTAACTGAAAAATATATATAGTCGCATTGTGTTTTCTGTAATAGAGTAGATACTGTTTGGTTCAAATAATCTAACACACTAATTGTATCCTTATAAAAAATCACTCATTTAGAAACATTTCAGCAAGTAATTAAAGAACAATGGGTGAATTAATTATAACATTTTCTTATCAGATATTAAATTCTCCTCGCATCCTTATCAGTTGAAAGCAATTGATATTTATGTAATTGATTTTCAGTAGATTAATTATTATTCTTTTCACTCGTCTGCAATTAATTGTGATCTCAGAAATATTAAATGTCTGTGATTTTCTGGCAAGATCTTAGTTTGATTTGATGCTTTGTCGCCATGAGATGTTCACCGAGATTAATGGTTAATTCCAAAAAGCATTGTTAAGTCAAACAATACCTAAGCAATGACAGCTGATCTTCTATTTGCCATGTCCCTTCAAGACCTGGGCAGTTATGGCTCTCAACTTCCTGCCTTTGTAGCTCTTAATAAATTTTGTCTTTTTGTTATCTCTCCCAAACCTTGTTCCGCCATCCATTTCCTCTGTCTCGCTTGCATTCAATATATCCTGTGAGTATCAAATTTTCCAAGCCCTCTTTCCTCATTATGTGCCCTAGAATGCTGGACCATCTCTTCACAGATGAAGAAGAGACTTGAGGCAACAGAAATGTGGCTTGACAAAAGGATACCATGGACTGAACATGTGAGTAGTGACTAAGTTTTTGAAAAAAAAATGGAAGCAAAAACGTCACTTACAACATTAGAAAGTGATGGCCATTGACAACCTCACATTATATCTCCATTTTCATTCACTTCAGTGTGCACCAAAACCAAGAAAGAAAAAATGAAAACATATATGATGGTAAGAAATGAGAATTTGACGCCTGTTTATTTTTTATTGTTTTATTCAAGTCTTCACATGTTCAATCTGAGTAGATGATACTTGGGACACCTTCTGCTCTATTGCATTAACTTTTTCTCCAATCAACTCTGCCCATCTCAACATCATGACATGTAACTAGAAACAAGAATGGGCAGCATTGGAACTACCCAATGGACAGAATGTCCCCTGCCAAGGGCGAACCAGCACTAGTTATATTTGTCTCAAACATGACTTAATATAAACCAGCAACAAGGAATCATCAATGTTCAGCTTTGTTGTCACTTGACTACAAAAGCCTTCTTTTATTTGTTTATTATTTTTTTTCCCCTTTGGTGATTTTCTAAGTGTAGCATAAATGTGGCACAAGGCTGAAAGTATGGTTCACTCAGTAAGGATTGAATTCACTATTCAGTCATAATTGATCTAACAAAACAAATTTTCTAACCATTACATTACATAGAAGTGCCTCCCCTCCCTTTGATGCTGCTTAGAAGACCTGGTTTCAATGTCCCTATCTGTTGGCCATAAAACACAAGACATTTGAGACTAAACTGGTGTCATACCTTCTGCTTTTATGAAGGTGGCCCAGTCATATGTCTGATTCATTTAAACTATAAACTCTATAAATTTACTTCTGTTGTTGAAATGTTGGCACGATTTTGTGGAAATATTTTTGATTTTGTTAATGCATTTTACTTAAAGATATTGACAGGAATTTATTTTTAGTTTTATTTCTTTGTGTTCTTCTTACAGTTTGAAAGACTTGTTTTTAATCATTCTCCAACCACCCCATTTATTGACCAACACCCATTGTTTATTGGATTTTTTCATTTTGTTTTCCAACCTCCCCCATGTTAATTAGATTTTTTGAACGTTTTTCCACCTGTGTGTGTGATATATATATATATATATATATATATATATATAATGGGAACCGAAACAAAAGTTGAGATGATGAGACAGTGGAAAAACTTATAAATAACTTGTCACATTTTGCAGAAGTGTGTTGTGTTTGGCTTGTCCAAGTCAGAATAAGAGAAAACTGTGTGTAAGGAAAATGAATTGGGATTTTTGAGGATAAGAGGAGCAATAAATTAAATTGCATTAGCTCTTATGACCAGAAATCAGAAAATGCTTGTTGTGTGTGTGTGTATACTGTCCTGGAAATGATGATAAACTATATCTGTATCTTGATTAAGACAATAAACTACATCCAACAACAAGGTCTTTGATCAGAGGGTTTTGAGGAACATGGACCCACCTCTTAATTGCTTGTTTTCCCAGGTCAACAATGACCTGGGGATTGTAACATCTGTTAGTGTCCCAACTATGGGCAAATAGTTAACCCCCAAACTGGGATCAAAACATGTAAAAATGGGTTTTAATACAAGTGATACGTTTTTCTAAAAAAATTATTACCAGCAATACTTTTTTTGTAAAAAAATATTACCAGCAGTAAAAATCTTGTAGGCATTAAATAACCACTTGTGGTTGATATGCCTTAAAACAAACCAGACAAAACATATACAGCAAAAAAACAAAAATTATCTCAATATAGTCTATTTCAAGCTGTTTTGTATATGGCTATCATCAGTCTCAAAGTGTCTGTCTCAGAAATATTGTTTTAAATTTATTTTCAATGTCAGTCCTCCTGCCAACGGATCGATTACCTGTACTCTCTCTCTCTATCTATATATATATATATATATACACACACACAAAAAGATAAAGAAAAAATATACCTTTTGTGCTGTTAGACTCAACTCACTTATTCGAGTAGAGTTTCAAAAAATGAAAATAAGAAATGGAAAATTAGAATACTGGGGAATTAGGCTAAATACTTGCTTGTCAAAAATTTCAGACCATAGTTAAACAATGCTGCAGCATTACATTAGGTAAAAACATGACAAATGCTAAAAAGTTGACAGTTTGAATATGGCAGAATTGTCACTCTCTATAAGTGAGTCTCTCTAAACATGCCACTGCTAGTTGGATTAAATGGGATTAAACTACTATCTTGTTTGGGTATTGAAGAATTGCTCCTTTAACTAACTCTAATGAAAAAAGTAACAGTGTGTTAAGTCAGGAACCCTGGCTGGCCACTCATACATAAAATGTTTGTGTCTCAGAAACATACAAATTTCACATCAATAGGTATTATCTGAAAATTAAACAGTTTCTCCATTAAAATAAATGTTCTGAAAATTTTGCACACGAGAATCTTGCTATGTCTTGTTACAACATAAGATCAATGCTAACAATGAAAATGTTAGGGTTGATCCCATGGGTTCACAATGCTCTTCATGGGTCTACCAGAGAGAAAGGATTTGATAACTGCAAAAACTTCTTTTCTAGTGATGCTATTTCAAGATAATTTGGGTAGCAGCTCTCTATACTGTACCTTATCATAATCCTTTGAGATATTTCAGGCAATCACCCTTGTGATGAAGCTACCATCAAGTGCTTCACTCATTCAATGCCTCATGACAGTTTGAAACCTAAGCAGTGGAACTCTATGAATAAAAACCCATACTGCTTGTTGCTCAGGTGGGGGTTGTTTTCTGGTGAGGTGAGCAACTATTCTTTGTTGATAACAGAATCAGAATACTGTTGCTTCGATTTCAATGGCAAAAATATTTTTGATGGAATAGATTTTTAAAAATTTTTTTTTTTTTTTAAACAGGAAAAAAAGAAGAAAAACAAAAACACTGTTCTGAATTTTTAACCTCTTAATGTTTTTTGGCATTTTGTTTTCAGTTTTACTCATTTGGCTTGCTCTCTCTGAATCCATCTATCAAAATGATCTGATGTAAAATAAGTCCTCTTGGTTTTGTTTACAATAAATACAAAAGAAATAGTTTCTTAAATACCACTTTCACCAATTTGTACCAATTTTTTAAATGGTCCTTATTTTTTTTTTTTATTTAAATTTCATATTGACTCGTTCAATTGGTTTTAATTCATATACATTCATTTGTTGGTTACTTTTTTATTGGATAACATCGCATGATAAAACTTACTATGAGCTATAATTTTTCCTTTATACTCAAAGAAATATTTCTAAGAATTCATTTTTGAAGAACATTTTTACTGTTTTGCTTTACTTTCTCTTTTTTTGTCCTCTTGCTTACTCTTTTCTTCAATAGCCAACATCTGTTTTATTGTTTATTTTATTTTTTGTTTCTACTATAATAAATGATAAAGTTGACTTTAATAAGAGAAAGTGTTTCTGGAATATGAGATAAAGTTATTTTTATGGTTTTCTTCTCTCTTTATATATATATATATATATATATATATATATATATATATTCCAAGGTTTGAATAAGCAGCTCTAAATAGTCTGCCCAAAATTCTGGCATAAAATTGCTCTGTCATAAAAATGACAGAGCATTTTAATATTAATTCAATAACTACCTGGTTATTGAATATATATATATATATATATATATATATATATATATATATATATATATATATATATATATAATATATATATAATATCAAATCTGTAAATAGTCAGGATAATCCAAGTAGGTCTTTTTAATATAAAATATTAAAACGATAGATCCAATGAAGAAAGCTCAATGTATTTATATACAGACCAGTATGAAAAACTCAAGAATGAAAAACTTAACACATCATTGAAGAATTTGGAAATTCAAAATGGTTTAAATTTATCCAGACACTATATTAAAAAAATTATTTTAAAATTAAAGAGAACAGGAAATAAATGTTTTACATGACCTAGAAAAATTTTCCTGGGGATTTACATTATTGAAGAGAGTAGTGGGGGAAAGAAAAAGGAGAAGCAAGGTGTCAGCACAATGAGCAGGGGCAGGTGGGGGAAGTACAAGTGACAACTAGTGAAATACATTGAAATTAAATCAAAATTTATATCGTCATCATCTGGATAAGTTTAAACCATTTTGTAATTCTTCAAGGATGTATTAAGCTTTTCCTTCTTTTATATATATATATATATATATATATATATATATATATATATATATATATATATATAGTGTGTGTGTGTGTGATGGACTCTCCTGTTGTTTTTGTCATATGAGTGTCTTTCAGTTCAGTTTTTAATCCTGTACCTGTCCCCTTCGCCTTAACTCTCTTGCCAGTGGATTGTTGCTCAGGTGGAATAGCAAAGAAGGAACGCAGAATTGAACTGCAGACTATCCACACAAAAGATTTGTTCAGAGTGGTGAAGGCTTGTGTAGAACCAGCCACACTTATTGTAAGTGCTGATAACAAGGAGTTGGTGCAAATATTTGCCAAAAACAGAATGAACAACACCTCTCAGGTTTTATTATCACTGAGTTATACCTCTCCAGTACTACTAGTGACAAAAGAGTGCAGCACCTTTCAATGGTAATTTCACGTGATTTAGCCTGCCTGCTAAATAATATATATATATATATATATATATATTCTCTGGATCACTTTGCAAAATCAAAATTAAATAAGTGTATATCAAAACATTCATTTCCTTAGATCAATGATTAAAAGTGGCTTCAAAAGAATACATTCTAAAAATCTTAAAGACTATTTTCCATCAACCACTCTGGATTGCGGAAACTAAATCCCAGAGAGTTATAACCAAACCAACCAATATCACTTGAAAACTTCCAATAGCAGCAACATGTAAAATGTACAGCACATGTAATTAGAAGAAAATAATAATATAATTAAACTATTAGATTTTCTTTCACTCACCCAAATCCAGGTAGGTCTGGTGACCTGTCGGTCCAGAAGCACCATCACATATCGAAGTTCTCCGTTAGCATTGCTAGGCCTGTCATATAGCTTACAGCAGCTAGTGTTATTCTGTGGTCACTCATCTGAGTACTGACCAGGTTCAAAGTTGCTTAACTTCAGTGATAAGTTTCCACATAACCAAACTGTAAAGAACTGTAATAATGGACTTCAGATGCATAACATTCTGAAATACTTGCCACAGCATTCACTCGGTTGGTTGAGCTGGCTCCGTCAAATGAATCTGCCACATCTGAACAAAAGCTGACCCAGTGTAGCAGATGCCGAATTCATGAAAATACATAGAAGTTTGTATGGGAATTTGGATTCACAAGTGGTCCCCAGCAGCATGTATATGCACTTTTAGGATAGTGCAATCAGGTTTGAATTCAAATATCCTTCTCTTAGACTAGTTGCCACCCAAGGTTATAGAACCCAATCTGTCCCTTTATTTTTACCAATATCTAGAGGAAGTAGAGATGGATTTATACCATTTCCAAAGGTATTAGGACATAAGTGAATGTAATGAACACAACAGGAATTCAAACTCGGCTCTCCGATTCCTCAATTGGAGCTGCTATCCATTATTCCACCTTGGCTTCTGTTCTGAGATACTGTTTTAAGAAAAAAGATTTTATTATAAATATCAACCAGCAGTAACACTGTTTGTTCAAAGAATGCCAAATGTTTCCTCTATGGAAACAGTTAATGTTAACATTAGATCAATATATTGTACTGAACATGTTCATTGAGTTATCAATGTTTTCAGGAGTTCTCTTTGGTAATACACAACTGCTCTTGATATATGTGTGAGGCACCTGTTTAATTTACTGTCAAATCATAGTTTTCTGTTTGGTATACAAGGGATTTTTATAAATGAATGATCTATTTTTGTTCTTTCTTGGCATTCTGCGAACACTTAAGTCTTTTTCTGTTTCTTCTACTGCCTCATTTTAGCTTACTGAATTTTGTGCCAATCTACAAATTAAATTTCTTTGTCCATTTTTCTCTGCTTCTCTCTGCAAAAAAAATGTAAAGCTGTTTCTTTTTGCCGAGCAGGGAAAAAAAAATGAATAAAAAAGCTAAATTAAAAAAAGAAAGTGATGTATGGCTCAGAATTAACAGTAAATCTTCAAAGATTGCCTGACTAAGTGTTGGGGACTTGCCATTAAAAACATAATTTTTCAAGCCAAAAATTATTGCTTGTGCCAGATTCATAAAAAAGAAAAACAGGAAAAAAATAAAAGTAAAACAACTGAAAAAATTTCATTTGCAGAGAAAGAAAATAGCATAAGCTGTAAGTCATATTGTATTTTATTGTTAGAAACTTAACAGAGTAAATCTATGTATGAAAGCCTGCAAAAATTCTTATGCTGATGACAGAACACAGTAAAAAAAAAAAAGACTGCAATTTTGGATTTTGTCATTTTTATTTCTTTTAATTTTTTTTTTTTTTTAGTTCATAAGTATCTAGTAATTAAGATCAAAAGCTATCACATACTTATCTAGTTTATTCCTTTTATTTTATAGACATTAGTCTTTTGAAGGTTTTGTCATAAAGGCCGGGTATCTATTTTTAATTTATATTGATTAGTCTTTTTTAATTTGCGTATTAAATGGTTATTAGTCCACACAGGTGTAATTAGCTTTCCTCTTTCTTTGCTTGAAGAAAGTTTAAGGTGTGTGTTTAATTAGATTTTAAGCTATCTACAACTCATGTAAAAATCTTTCTTTTAATTTATAGTTACATTAGAATTTTCTTTTATTTTCAATTTGAAAAAAAAAAAAATGCCAAGATTTATTTATCTTAAATTATTAAAATTATGTCCATATCTTTTAACATTATATATTGATACTGTTGCAGCATTAACATTTTCTGTAGTGATTATTACTAATTTTTTAAGCAATATATTTAGTGATAGTATGTATACTTAAGTTGGTTAGTTGGTTTTGTGTAGTAACATATCAATATCTCTATGGGTTATTTAATGCCAAAATCTAAATATTTTGAACCCAATTGTATGCTTTCAACTACAGATAAAATGTGTTGTTGGTCATTTTACTATAAATATGCAATGTTTATCAACAATACATTTCTATTTCTACTATAAATAGGTAGTGTTGGTAATTTTACAAAAATAGGTATTGTTGGTAATTTATTTATTATAATATATTATTGGTATTTTTACTATAAAAATGTATTTTTTATACTTTGATAGTGTTTTGCTTGGGGGTTCACTATTTGCCTGCAACTGGGACCCTAACAGGTGCTACCACCATGAGTCAGGGTTGATATGGGAACAACAGCAATTAAGAGGTGGTTCCACATGCCTCAAAATCTCCATTCTCCCAATCTTGCTGCTGGATGTAGTTTATTGTCATACCCAGGATTTGTATACTTAGGTGCAAGAGTTTAGTGATAGTATTGTGCATACATGGGATTTTTCTTAAATAAGAGATAGGAATAAAATTAGAAGCAATATTGAGCAACAATATATTTTATTGCCTTAGCGAAACTAATTCAGAAGAACTTAAATTTCTTCCGTGATCACTGGGGACAAGACATGTTTTATCCCTATGGCATCATGTTGGTAAAAAGATTAAGAAGATAAAGTGGCTTTGTGCCCTTTTCTTTTATATTACTTTTTGTCAGCACCATCTGATGATCACTAGCAGAAATTCCCTATTTTTCTTCAGTGGATTCCATTTAGGTTGTTGTCATTTGGAATCTAGACATTGCTTTCTTCTTTTTAGATTCATGTAATAAATTCATTTTTCATTATCAGTGATTTAAGTATTTTCTTCCACCTGAAACAATAAGAAAAAGACAATGGTTAAAATGATGAGTTATGTTTCTGTTTTCATAGCTCTGGACATTTTTTTTTCAGGCTTGCAAACAATATACTAGTGATTGTGCAAGCAACAAAGAGCTTGAGTAAACTTCAAAAGCATTCCTAAATTTTTTCTTGTATCATATTATAACTGTGCTTGTCCCTCCCTTCATATGATCATTAGGCCCTGCCAATACCTATTAAATAACAGACTATTCCATTTTGATTGTGTGGAAAAAAGGGAAAAGACACTACTTGGTTTCAGTGAGAAAATGAAAGAAGGGAAGCTAGAAGTGTTTAATAGCTGTTTTAAGTGAAATGGAAAAAGTCAATTTCAGATCTTTTCATCTTTGTTCCTTTACTTAACCTTTACCACGCTGCAGATGACAATAGTCGCCATAGAATTCTCTCCCTTTGCTACTGTAGGTGCATTCTGTCACCTTGAGACAGTTGCTATAGATAAATACTTGTCAACTGCTATTTCCGGTATTTTAAGCTGGAAAACTCCTCTTTAGAACAAGGCTAAACTTCCATTTTCCAACACTATTTTGAATTCTTCTAGACTCTACACGAGGTGTAACATTGATTAAACATGTTAATTTTTTCGCAATTTTTTGTTTTCAGCATCAAAATATGCATGCAAAATGTAATGCATTACATAATAATGGATTACATCAAAATATTACTCATTCATTCTTTTATTATTGTGCAAAAATTAAAATCTACACATACGATACAAAGAAAATTATAACAATTTTAAGATGGTAGGTGTTCATGTTTTTGCACCTTGAAAGAAAATGTGGTGGCAGGTGGAACAATTCTAGAAAGAAATTGGCTTGGTAAACATTAAAATAACAACCAGCATTAATATTTATGATTGTTATTGCAATATTTTGTTAAAGTTAAGAAGCTCAAATATTTAAAGATACGATAGAATTTCTACAGATATTCTATTATTGTAGAACTTGCCATGATGTTACTCAATCATTAACTTAAGAATTAAGATTCATCAGAATATTAAAATAGGAAAACCATGAAATTTTCACAGGTTAAAACTTGTATGTACTAAAAAATAATATTTGGAACTATTGCTACAATCTAATTTTTGAAATTTTTGTATCTTTTTGTTGCTTTTTATTGCAGTGATCTTGGCAAATTTTAGGCTATGTAGAATCAGGATCAAGTAGTTCCTTACAAGACCTTAAATTGCATCTGATATCTTACATGGACAGTGTTTTGATTAATTTGACCATGCAAACCTCATGGTCAAGCAAGGTTTGAATCTGTAGTCATTCTGCTGCTACTTTTTTTTTTTTAGATATGGTATGCCAGTTGGAATAATAGTCTTTATTCTGGGATTATGTATTTGAATGATCAAAGAAGAGATCAGATGAAATAATGATTTTGTCAAAGATTTTTCATCTTAAAGGCACATAATGATTTTGTATGTTCAGTATAACTCCTCATTTCTGAACAGGCTCATCTTCTCATGCTCATTTGTGTGTTCTTCAATACACACAGACTCAACCTGTGGTTCATACTGCAGCTATGGGAGGTGACATTATTTACAGTTTAAACATGTGCTTTGTCATGGCTACATATAGTTTTGAATGCAGAGTTGTCCTTCTCCAAGACTGGTTGGCAATGCGACAGATAAAGTCTGCTGTGCTATTTAACCCATCATTGGTGAGAGAAAAGACTGATTTATACTTCCCAATGGTATTTGTCTGAAAGTGAATATACTGAACTCAGCTGAATTTCAAACTCAGCTCATCGATTTCTCATTCTGAGCTGCTAAACATTAGACCAACTGCACAGATGTGATATAAATTAACAAAAAGATTTTGAAAAAGTGTTGGAAATTTTTAATAAAAATACTTCGTGAAAACTAAAAATAATTTTTTGCTTTCTTAAGCTTGTCTTTTAATAGAATCTTATTTTTTTTTCTTTTAGGATCACAAGATTTTGAAAATCAATATTGTAAAAGAAAAGCTGATTGTGTCACACACTGTCTGCATATGACTTTGAATGTGCCTATCTAATGTATATATTTATGTCTGTGTTCTATGTATATACTTATGTCTATGTATGTAATATAGATGTGCTTGTGCCTTAATGTGCATGCAAGCACATACAAACACACAATTTAACTGAGCTTGAAATAAGACATTCCTCTCCATTTCACTCTGTACAAACTTAGTTCTCTTTTTTTTTTTTTTTTTTTTAGTACTGCTCAGTTGTTATTGCTCACCTGTTTTCACTGAATCCAGGGATACACTGCTCATCTTAAAAATTCAGACAAATTTAAGTCTCTATTTAAATATATTTTCTAATAAAATGTATTTTAAATAGACAAATACTTTAGATTTGAAATTTAATCAACTTACCATCAATGAAGCAACAGGTATTGAACTAGTATAACTCAAATTCCAGCATTCTATGAAATTTCTTTTGAATCAGTCTCTACAAAACTGCACAATAGATCTTGTAACTTATTGCAAAATACTATGCCTTTTTGTTAAAATTTAAAAGTTTTTCTGATCTACTAATGTAGTATTACATAGCTCTCCCACTATGACATAAATTAATAAACATAATTCATCATTCAATATACAGATACTAGAGTATCATGTCAAAAATAGGCATCTCCTTCAGTTTCCTATAGACTTGGTTCCATGGATTTGTTTACCATTCCGCTATTATTTCAGAAATGCTGGTGATAATTATTATCTGGTGATAATACAATGATTTTCTTTGGCCCAGTATCTTTGTAGCTATACAAAAATGAGACTAGGGTATGTCTTCTCCCCAGATTTATTCAACATCTACAGCAATGCTATCCTAAAGAAACTTGTTGTGTCGGAAACCTACCACTCCTCTTGAAGATGAACTTGTCTGCGAACAAAGACTTTAAATAGTGGCATGTCAGAAGACAGATAGACAGAGAAATTCTTAGCTGAGCTAGTTATTGACCACTCAGGTGATTTCTGTACCTTTTTACCAACCTATTAAAACCCTTTTTATTGTTACGTGTTATTTGGCGTTTGTCTCTACTAACCCCAAATCAACATCATAACAGAACTGTATGCCATACCAGGATCATAACAATATAAGATATGCAGATGACACTTTGTTGATGTCTGAATTGTCAAAAAACTACAGGACCTTCTAGACAGGGTGGTATAAGAAAGGGAGAAAAAAATGGACTAGCAATCAACTGCAAGAAGACAAAATATATGGTCATCAGCAAGATAAAAAAGCCCAAGATGGAAGTTACAAATTGGAGATACAAACGTCAAGCAGGTGCAGAGGTTTAAATATCTGGGAAGTGTTTTAACAGACAATGGGATATGTAACACCAAGATCCAAATCTGTATTGCGATTTTTTCTTTTCTTTTTTTTTTTAACAGTAAGGTTCATCCTGTATAACACCCAGAGGTCACTTGAGATAGAGGGTTGCAGAGTAATAGGCAGTTTATGCGGTAGATGGTAAAGATAATGGTTAACCCTAGATTTGAACAGGTCAAGATTGTGGTGATCAGGGAAACATCTTTTGGGAGTTGGTTCCACAGAATATTGGTTCATGAGAAGAAGCTATTCAAGTGGAACTTACTCTCACAAATGGGATACAGAGGGAATGAGGGTGGTTTATTGCAACATGAGTGGCATGGTGGTTCCTGGCCATGATGGTTAGAACTGGCGGAACCAAGGAATGCAGTTCATCCGAGCACTTTTCATAGAAGTAGCAATAGAGCAGTGAGAGGCTTACCACATCCCATCTGTGAGAGAGCGGTTGGAGGGTGAAAAATAATTTGTCATCCACAAGCACTAGTAGACGCTTTTGAACTTTATCAAGACTTGAAAGTGAGGACTGGGCAACTCCTGCCCAAATATGATAATAGTATTCTATTTTAGGCCTAACAAATCATTCCAAAAACTAAGCAAGTTACTGAGAAATAGAAAAATTTTGTTAGAAACAAAGAAAAGAGTGCTGGATTGTGATGTGATAACCATAATCTTATATGCTAGTGAATGTTGGACAATCTCCCCATGAATGACAAAAAAACTAGAGGTAGCAGAAACGTGATGCTACAGAAGAATACTTAAAATTCCATGGATGGAGTGAGTACGCAACAAGAAAGTTTTAAAGAAAATGTGAACAAAGAATACTTTTACTCAGAATTAGAGAGAACTGAAATTCCTTGATCATATTGAAGAAGGAGGGCTTGGAAAACTTACCCCTTATGGGGGCATATTGAGAAAAGGAGACATAAGGGAAGCCAGTAAGCTACTTACTTGAACTGGTGTCAGGGACCATAACAAAGGGAGAAAACCTAAAAGCTATACAAGATAGACGATTATGGCTCTCCACAACTTCCTATGTTCCTATGCCTGAAGGGATGCAGCACATAGAAGAAGAATCCTTATGCATCTTGTTTTTTAATTACTGTATCCTCAAGTCTCCTTAAGTGATCTCTTATATCTGTTAGCCTTCATAAAATATAAGGAATATCTCTTGTTCTCACCTTCTTTTTTGTTACATTCTTCTTCATGAACCATGTCCCCTGAGGACATAGCCAGTCATGGCTCTCCACAACTTCCTGTCCTTTGTAGTTTTTAATAAATTTTGTCTTTCTGTTATTTTCCCTAAAAACTTGTTCTGCCATCCATTTAATCAAGTTCACTCAGTTTATTATACATTGTTTGCCTCTGTTCCTTTTACCTTCAATCTGTCCTGCGAGTAACAGATTTTCCAAGCTCTCTTTCCTTATTGTGATTCCCTAATGTTAAATATAAGTTTCCTTTTTGTTTGCATTATTTCTAAAACTTTGTCCTTGCTCAGATATTTGGACCATGGTATCTTTAGCCTCCTTCTGTAGAACCACATTTCTGTTGCTTCAATTGTTGTCAATCTTTTGCTTTTACCACTGAGCTGAGGTCTACCCCAGGGATTGACCTTACACCTTCCAGCAAATGAGAATAATTATTCTATTCATCAGCTCATGTTCAGGCATGAGCATTATAGACACAGGCAGAAGTGTAGAGGGTTAAGTGGTTGAAAAATTGTGATTAAAAACTATCAAGATGAGAAAGTTAGTTGCGCAGAATCATTGTCTAACAATAAGACCACATAGAAATTATCATACATATTTTTAAACAGAAAAAAAGAAATTTTTAATCTAGCTGCTAACCCTGATTAACCCCACTCTCCAGACGAAGGAGGAAGGTAATTGGACATACATGAGAGAACAAGAAAGAGTAAATATCAAAAACAACTCTATAATTATTTACATTGTTCAAACTGTTGTTCTCATCTTTGTTGCTATAATTATGACATTTCGGCTGTTGTATGCTCTGGCCTTCTTCAGGTGATTGAAATTTCAAATATCCTATCGCCTGAATGCATAAAAAGGCCAAATATGGCAATAAAGATGAGGACAACAATCTGAATAATGTAAATAATTAGAATACCTAGTCTCAGAAATATAGACAGAAACTCAATAATTTTAATTAAGCAAAAGAAAAAAAAAAAAACTAAAAGAATTTTATGAAACTAGTGAAAACTATGTATGCATACAAGGAAAACAATAAATACAACAGCTAAAAAGAGGTTTCTTGAAAAATTGATTAAAATCACAGGAAAAAATTCATAATCTTCAGCTTCAAGTACAATAATTTTCCTTTAAAATCAATTTAAGATGATGGTAATAATAATACCTTATCTCAAAATTTCAGACAATAAATAGTGTCCATAATTTTGGTTTGCTTTTTTTTTTTTCTTTCACTCTGTGCAATGTTTTACTTTACTGCTGTGTTTATGATAAAAAAAAGATAATTCTTTAATAGAAAAATAAAAATTGCAATTCTTCTGACATTGATTCATAATGGTTACATAAAATGAACCAATTCCACCAGTCACAGAACTGTTGAGCTGATTCTCATTATCTGTGTTGTTTCCATCAGTAAATACATGCAAGTTAGTGTAGAAGAGATACAGAGGAGATACAAAGACATTGAGTTATTTCTTGTTAAAATAGTCAAAACGGTTTTTTTCTTTGTCTCATTTAAAATTCTGAAGTTAAAGAAAATCTCTCTTTACATTTATCCTGATGTAAGAAGAACTGAAATATTTTTGTTTAAGCAAGAAGGTCACATTGTGTAGCCATCATTTGAGAGAGTTGCTTGATCCAGGAAACAGCATGCCACAAAATAAAGATATGGTAGCGGGTACTAAATCAGAGTTCAAAGTTATGAGGCTTTAAGTTTTAAAGATTTCTAATTTTATAGTTTTTATCTCAGACTCTTATAAAATGAACATACATAATAAAATATAGTTTTACAGTATGCTATATTTATTGCTTAAAGTAGTTAATATCAGAGAGTGTATGTAAATATAAAAGTGGACACTGAAGTCAACACCCAGAGAGAGGCAAAAGTCTGTTTTATACTTAAACTCAGTCATAAAACAGAATGTAGCCTCTGGGTGTTGACTTCAATGTCCACGTTATATAATGTGTGTGTGTGTGGAAATATATAGAAAATAGGAAAGAACTCGTTAGGTAAATAATCCAGTTCTTTAGTATTTATGTTATTATTTTTAAAAAACAGTGCTCGACACAAAAGTAGAGCCTAAATATAAATATTTATTTAAAAATATGATTCCATTGCTACATAAGAGTTCTCATGTTTCAAAACAAGAGCCGAAAACTTCAATATAATTATTTGAATTAAACTACCAAGCTCTGTTCCATCTTCAAGCGAAATGTTTTTAGAATAACATTTTGAAATTTACGCGTTTTTATAAGCATATTCATTATTAAAATTAAAATTACTATGGTAACGGCTCGAGCAATTATTTAAAAAAAGGGGCGTAAGGGTTAATAATTTGTATCAATATCTCTGTTACATTCAAAGAGGTCAAGTCAGGTTAAGGTTGGGGTGTCTAAATTTAAAGCAGAAGATGACATCATCTAGTCTGCTTAAGTGTCTATGGAGATTTATTTTTTTATTTTAAAACACAAGAACTCTTATGTAGCGATGGAATCATATTTTTATATATATATATATATATATATATATATATATATATATATATAAAATGAAGAAAATAATGAATTTTTTCTAATCTGACAGATTTTTTATCACTTTAAACATTATTTTTAGTGAATACTCATATTTGAGTAGACACACTGTTTATTTATGAAACATTATATTTTTTGTGACTCAACGAAAACTTGTTGCTACTTTTGTGATGCCAACCAATACTCATCACTTTTGTCATGCTTGTTGTAGTAGAGACTTTGTAATCGCAGATACAACTATAGTATGCTGTTGAACAATACTGGTATCAAACACCTTCAAATATACTTGTATTTGCTCAATAATACGTGCTCAAAAAGTAACCCCCGAATAGTAATCTGTGTAGAGAATAGTGCAGAGATGAGAATAGCGATGTATATAGTAATGTAAGATATAGAAACCACAATCCAAATGGTAGTAGAGTATAGAGGAGGAATGGTTATAAATTAGACACTACACTACCTCCTACTTATGCATTTCCTCTATAGTCTACTTAATTTAATAATGGGGTCACCTGTTTTTGCTCACTGGCGATCTATGTTCAAACTCTTGTGTTGGCAGTGACACATTATTCCTATATAACAATATTTAATCATTTTTAATTTTTGCCTATTGGCTTGAATGTTTGAGAAATCTTATTAATCTACCAGAGAGTGCAAACTTCTTTTTAATAAGATTTTCCTGAAATTTATTGTTAGCATGAAACTTGTCAAGTTAAACATGGCTCTTTTTAGTATTGTATTCTACTACCACTCTCTGCTTTCTGTCTCTACAATTACCATATTCTTATCATTGTCCAGTTCCTTGATGGTACTTTTTGACATCATGTTTCCTTTTATTAGAATATAGATACCTGCTATTGTGATTATTTATCATTTCTGCAACAAATCTGAAATGATTTATTAGATAAAAAGATATTTCATATTAATAATTGCTGATTTGAAACTTTATTTTTCTCTCCCCAGTTTTCAGCAATGTTTCTTGGAACTTTCTTCTGTATCAGCATATTTAAACATCTATCAAGACTTTGTAAAGATTTTACAAAAAGAATGTCTTTAGATGACTGTATTTTCTTTTTTTTCTTAATATTCAACTGGCTCTGAAGATGGAGCATGGAGAAAAATCTATACAAATTAACATGGCCATATTTAACTGTTTATAAACATCCAGTTGAGAGCAAATGTTTTAGCCCAGTGCTAGATGCATTAAAATTTATATAACTTGTGATCCAAGAGTTAATCCAGAATTTAAATACAAAGAAATAATAAATCAAAAAATATATTTTAATTAATTTTAAAAAAAAATTTTTTTAACAATTAATGGAATTCTAATAATATGGTAACAATGTTCTAGATTGTAACAAGACCTAATATTATGGTAACAATGTTCTAATTGTAACAAGACCTAATATAAACAATGTTCTAATGGAACAAGATAATAATATGGTAACAATAATTGTAACAAGACCTAATAATATGGTAACAATGTTCTAGTTGTAACAAGACCTAATAATATGGTAACAATGTTCTAGATTGTAACAAGACCTACCAATGTTCTAATTGTAACAAGACCTAATAATATAGTAACAATGTTCCTAATAATATGGTAACAATGTTCTAGATTGTAACAAGACCTAATAATATGGTAACAATGTTCTAGATTGTAACAAGACCTAATAATATGGTAACAATGTTCTAGATTGTAACAAGACCTAATAATATGGTTCTAGATTGTAACAATAATATGGTAACAATGTTCTAGATTGTAACAAGACCTAATAATATGGTAACAATGTTCTAGATTGTAACAAGACCTAATAATATGGTAACAATGTTCTAGATTGTAACAACAACTAATTTATAATAAATAAGTAAAAGTTTTCAAAATTAATCCAGATTGTTATCTTATACATTGTATTATCTCCTTTGTTATTTACAGTCAAAATTCTTTTCATTATTAAGGAATATAGAATCATAATAAAACCATGATCAATATTTGCTCACTCAGTTTTTGGGATCTTTGAAAACTGATATGTAGTCTGTGGACATTTATCACTTTCCACAATTTTCTATAATATTCAAGACTGGCTTGGCTAAATTTTTAAATGTAAAACGACTATTGTTTAATTTATGTATGACTTAAAAGTATGATAGCTTGTACCTTTAAAAAACATCATTAAATTTTTCATTGTGTATATACTGATAGTTTATATTTTCATTACATAAAATAATAATACCTTTTCCATTTCCTAAATTAGTGTCTCATACTTGGAGGAAATTAAATTAACATTTATCTGGCAAAATAATTTTGTTTCCATTTTGAGGCTATCCATTCAAACCACATTTTTTTGGATTTCATTTGTGTTGCTGTTAGCTTTAGTTTTTGCAGCAGAAATTTGACCAAATAAATTGTTTTATCATGTTTGAGTGTATCTACACCATTTGTATTCCATTAATAAGAAGTTGTGCTTGAACAGTTTTTGTGGAACCAACTGCCAAGATGATGCTTTCTTGATCACTATAATCTTGACCTGTTCACTTCTGGGGTTAACCGTTAGTTCTCACATGTAACCCCATTCTTACTCTTACTGCTCACACAGAAAACTCTTTGAGTATCCTGATTCATGTAGTGACACTTGGGCCTTGTAAAATTAGGCAAATGTTAGGAAACAACATTAATTGTAACATAAATTTTTATTTAAAAATAAATACAGAAGAAATTCACCAAAGAAATTTTCTTTTTAAAAAATCATTTCATCCCAAGCAAGACAATGATAAGTCAGATACAATGGGCCGCTAGGAGTGAAAGAGAAAGAGAACTTTAGTGAGGAGAAAGGACAATAAAAGAATAGGTTTCAGAATGATAGAATATTGTAATTGATGCTGCATTTAAATCTTCAAAGATTGAAGTTGGTAGGGAAGTCAAAAACTGAAAGAGAGTGCCACAGGTAAGAAGTGCAAGAAAAACTATTAGAATAGAACTTACAGCTATATCTAGCTACTTCAACAGTAAAACTATAAGACCTAGTAAGCAATCTAGTAATATGCTTAAATTCATGCAGTCAAGGTACTAAAGAAGAGAGCTCATTAGAACAACTACCATAAAAACATTTATAAAAAAGATGGAAGGAAGCCACATCACAATGGTGGGAAAGTAACTGAAGTTGAGATGCCAGTTCAGGACCGATAACATTACAGACACGTTTTTTCAATTTTGTTGAGAATCACAAGATGTATTGCTTGGGCACAAAGCCAGATATGGCAGTAATATTCAATGCATGTATGAATGGTAAATTTATGAATATGCAGGATAGATTCTGATGTGAAAGATTGTCTGGCATGACACAGTGACCCAACTTTCCCAGCAGCAGACTAAGAATTAATTGAATATAACCATGCCATTTCATGTTACTAAGGTGAACATTAGTTAAAAAAAAAAAGCCAAAACATTATATTTCTCAAATAGAAATCATTTCAAATTTGATTGGCTGTTTGTTTTCAGGTGTTTCTTTGATTCAGTTAAAATTTTTAATTTGTTTTAATATAATTTGGTCTTACAACAACATTTTGGTCTTTCTAAAAGACAGAACTCTTCAGAATACAGTTTGTAAATAAACATTGTACACTACAGTGGAATATTCCATGAACAGAGATAATTTTCTTTTGCAATTACACCTCATAAAAAGCAACAACATTTTGACATTTTTTTTATTTGAAACATGATATTTGGCAATAAAATGTGTATTTTGAATGAAATGTGAATTTTATTTTTTTCTTATGATGCCAAACTAATTTAAATTTTACCAAAATATATTTTAGTGGTTAAAACATTTGTTTGCTAAAATGTTTGTAGTTTTTGGTAAAATCTAATTTTAAATTACATATTCAAAATATATTGGATTAATTTTCATTAATGTTTATATATAATCTTTTATTACTGTTAATAATTTTGGATTAATTCTAGAATTGCAATTTTAAGTTATAAATTTTTAATACATTTGACATGATACTGAAACATTTGCTCAAGAAAGTCTTGAGAGATAATTTTATTTTGTGCAAAAATAGTATGTCAGCAAAGTGATTTTTTTTTTTTTACTTGATAATGTTTACTCTGTACAAGGCCCAAGAGCCACTCCAGGTATAAGGTTAAAGAGTAAGAGGTAAAGGACACACTTTATCAGAGTATGTGGGGAATATAACAGTTAACCCTAGACTTGAAAAAGATAAGATTGTAGTGATCAGGGAAGCATCCTCTTGAGAATCGGTTCCTCAATGAATGGTTTATGAGAAGCAGCTGTTTCAGAGAAACTTCGCTTTCACCAATTGAATGTGAATAAGGGTGATTCACTACAATGTGTGTGGCATGGTGGGTCTTTACTGTAAAAATTAGAACTTGTAAAACTAAGGAATGTAGTTCATCTGAAAACTTTCTATGGAAAAATTAGCATGAGCTGGTGATGTTTCATATGTGAGGAAAGAGTTTGTAGGGTGGAAAATAATTCATCACCCACAAGAACAGGGAGATGATTTTGAACTCTTGTAACACCTATCCTGACCCCACTGGATTGATGTACTTTACAAGACTGGCCGTTGGTCCTTTCCTGGTCGAGTATTATAGGTTCAAAGTCTCCGGTTCACAATGTCGATTTGATTCCCCTTTCCAGCCACATTGTGATTTCTTTTGATCCTGGAGAGTGATTAACAAATCGTACATCCCAGAAGATTCAGCTGGTCTACCTGCAAGTTCATTGGGGCAAGAATCGGGCCAAGCAGAAAAATCAAATATGAACAAGTTGATTCAAGTCCAAAGAAAAATTTGTGTATATAAGGAAGAAATTGGTACAAAAAAAATGATGCCTCTTTTACATGAAAGTAGTGTATATGAAATAAAGTCCAGAAAAAAAAAACAAATATTGCAAATAATTCTGAAAGAAGAGAAATAGTTTTTGGGTTCACCCTTTTTGTTCTTAGTAGTTGCCGTAATTATTTCATTATCAGAATTTAAGTCGGGGGTTCACTGGCAGTATTGCGCCAATATTGCAGATAACTTAAGTTCACTTCCTCCCTTATTACAGCAGCAAGCAGACACTTTTCACTCTAACTGCCTATCTCACTCTTTCTCTCTGGTCAACTACTTGTCACCTCCACCAAGACTTTGACTGCGACTCCAACTCTACTGTTTTTGCACAAATATGTGCTTAAATAAACCCTGTGGTAGCGGCAAAAACCTCGGGATGTTGGTAAACTTAGAATACAACCTGATTACTGACCTCTCCCCTCTTCATGATTAAATGATCAGTCTCTTCTTGATTGGTATCCCATAGTACATGTAAGCTCTATTATTTTGACATTTTATATTAATAATTCTGAAATATACTCATCTTGACTTCTACTTTGTGACATGTTCCCTCAGGACATAGACGATTATTGTTCTCCATAACATCCTCTCTTAATAAACTTTGTCTTTCTGCTATTTCTCTTAAAACCTGTTCCACCATCCATTTAGTCAAGCTCACTAAGTGTATTATGTGTTATTTTCCTCTTGCATTCTATCTCTCCTGTGAGTATCGGATTTTCCAAACCCTATTTCCTCACTATGTGCCTCAGAAACCTCAATTGTTTTTTCCTGATTTTAAGTATTAGTTTTCTATTTGTTTCCATTTTATCCAAAACTCACATGTGTAGTCCATGGTTTGAGAAGGGTGTATCAGATGTATGTAATACGGCCAGATATTTATGATATGTTGACAGGTTTTAATAAAAGTAGTACATAACCTTGTAGGGAGCACGTATTTCGAAATGCTTGGGTCGATTAACCCTGTTTGCTTACACTGTCTCCATCACGTTGGTTGGTATCAGACTTTAAAAAACAACCCTCTCAACAGCCAGTCATGATGTTGCCCCACTACACCCATTCATGAACAGAGATGCATAGTACATCAGCTCTTTG
>CAHIKZ030005433.1:4750000-4924749 GCA_903632075.3 Acanthosepion pharaonis | reverse complement strand
ATTTTAACTATCTTCCCTTATTGGTAAAATTTTAAAAAGTAATGATTAGAATTGTAATAAAACATGATAAAAGTGAATTTATATATTTTCTTTTGTTCTTGAGAATTTACAACAAAAATATTAAACACTATTTATTTATTTCTTAGATTGTTTATTTGCAAGAATAATTTTATATTTACAACATTCTAAAAACTAATGCAATTAAAACTCAAGCAATTTAAGCAAAGAAATATGAAAACAATATTTTATTCATAAATTTATAAACATTTATTAAACTATTTGTTATGGGACCTTACCCATAATAACATAATGGACTATTCCATACGTAATAAATACTGCACCTCAAGAGGAAGCAGTGAGTTCAGTCTGAAGTCTGGAGTGAGGTCCATCAGAAGTCAGTCAGTTGAGTCAGAGGCAGCCCGAACAGAGTCGTGTTCAGACAATTACTAGTAAACCTGATTGTTCGTACTAACGCTTTCTACTTCTCTGTATATATTCCTGTTTGTAATATATCTGTGTTATTCCATATCCGTGTTCGAGTTCTTCTTTATTGGTTCTATCTTGGACTATCACCGTGCTACAAGGAACCGGACCATAACACTATTAAAATATGTGATCCAACAATAAAGAAATCCTTATTATTTACCATTTTATAAAGTTTGAATCAATTTGCAATTACCCAATGTTTTGCCAACCATTGCAATAAATAATATCATCATCATCATCATCATCATTCGATCTCCTCGTGGTTGGTCTGAACTCCATTAACAATCCCTTCCCACGCTGCTCAGTCCTGAATTGCTGCTCTCTGATCTCTAATGTCCAACACTGAATCCCAAGCCATGGTGTCTGGGAAAATCAACTATCACAAAAAGACACCTCTAGAAGGATGCCATAGAAATAAGAATATGGCCTCCCAATCTGTTCAGTGGCAGTGGCTGGTAAACTGCAATCACTTTTGTTTGAGCTTAAGAGAGATTGGTCTCAGTTCTCCATAATTTTTTTAAGCATTGCATGGGATCTCCAACTGATGCTCTGAATTTTTCTAAGCAGAAATATATGTATATGTTCCAGCCAGTTGTCTTTCAAGATGAACAGATAATGTCCAACTTTCTGATCCATACAGTAGGATTGGTTCAATCATTGTTTGAAAGGTTTGGAATTTTAAAAATCTAATAAATAAATAGTATTTATTATTTTTGTTGTAAATTCTCAAGAACAAGGAAAATGTATAAATTCATTTTCATATTCATATTTAGACTTTATTACAATTTTAATCATCCTGTTTTAGAACAATAAATATTGCTGAGGAGTGAAGGTAGTTTAAATAATAGCAGTATCAAATATTTTATGTATGATGGGTCCCCTATCCAGATAGTTTACTACTTCTCTCAATTTACTATATATATATATATATATATATATATATATATATTATAATAAAGAGAAAGAACAGTAAGATATATAATCTGGTGTTCTTATTAATATTTTTATTTTTACAAAACAGTGCTCAATGCAAATCTAAAGAGCATAAATATTATAAATTTACTTATTTAAAAATATGTTTCCATCGCTACAGAGGAATTACCATGTTTCAATAACAAAAACTAGAACTTCAAATTCAATTATAGAATTAAATTAAAGTCCCTAGTTCTGTTTCATTTTCAAGCAAATTTTGGAATAACTTATTTTGAAATTTACTGAGTTTTATAAGCACATACATTCATAATATTAGTTTCTATGGATATGGGAAAATCCAATCATTTTAGCAAGGGGCAGTAGGGTCTTCTTTTTCACTGACAACTATTATATCAACATATTATTTACTTTCAAAAAGAGGTTAAGTCAAGGTGGGGTAGGGGTGCCTTTTCAAATGAATGATGACATCCGTTCAACGCATGTCGTCTGGTCTTTTTCAACAACAGAAAGTTTTTCAGCAGTTTTGTTTCACTGTTAAATTTGTACTTGTATACATAAAGATTTTTTTCTAAAAGGGTTGTTTGTATATGAATAAGTCATATTGAACTACAATTTTAAAATATTATTCTTAATTTTAATAATAGACTATATACAACTTTTAAAACAAATAAATGTAATAGAATTACTTAAATTATTTAAAAATTATTATTTAGATATTAAATATAAATATGTATATTTCATTTATCAGTTCATTTTTTAATTTTTAAACATTACTTAAGGAAAATTTTTGAAAATATCGGCAGAGAATAGCTATTTCATTTCTTTGATTAAGTAAATTTTTATTTTTTATAAACCTAGTAATATATAGTTTCTCATGTATGCATGAATGACATGGGTTATTTAATGACCTACATATTCTAGCTTTTCTTATTAATTTCCATTTCACAGTAGATGTTTTATTGGTTTCTTTTAAGTGCTAGAAATATTTGATAGGGACGTCTGATTTTGGTATTTATTTATCCTAAAAGAAATTTGATGTTGGTTAAACCGTTTTTTGAACTCATGTCTTGTGCCTCCAATGTAGACTTTTACATTGTCTGGATCTTCAATAGGTGAGATATTTCATTCCAATAAAATGCCTACTTTGTTTTGTCTCTGATATTGTTATTTTTTCTCATGTTTTGCCTGTTACACACACACAAACACACACACACACACACACACACACACACATATATATATATATATATATATATATATATATATATATATATATATATATATATTTGGACAGCAAACTTTCTTTTATGCAAGTTTTGCTGTAAACAACTAAAATGTGCTGACTGTGTTTGGAAAATAAAACATTCCTATAACTCTAGATACATATATAAAACAATCCAAATATTCAGTTAAAAGTAAAATAAAATCCATTCTTAATACTGGCTAAAAGTATGGCTAGGATATATAATACATTCGGACAATTTTTATATAATTTATGTGCTGAATAAAATTATATGAACACATGAAAAATTATATAAAATACACCTTGTCAGTTGTTTTTTCAACGATATTTGCATATATATATATATATATATATATATATATATATATATATATATATATATAAACTATATATTAGCAACCATATATATGTTCATTAGTGTACATACACAGATAAGCAAATAGATATTTATTTAATTTAATTCATGATGCAAACAAAAGAATGCTCAATGTAGTTAAACAGAGCTATGAATTATATCTTAATAAATACACATATACTTACGTTATAGTGCAACTTAAAGTTTCTTAGGTTCCCAAGTTGTCAGTCACAAATGCCAAATGATATATATATATATATATATATATATACACAAAAGTTTCATTAAAGATGTGCTGACCATGTTTGGAAAAGTAAAGAAAACATTCCCATCACTTCACTAACATAAAAAATCTGCACATTCAGTTAAAATAAAAAATAAAAAAAAACCTCTTTTACAATGTCTAATAGAATCACTGAAATGTCTTGAATATATAGAACATTTGAACAATTTTTACACACTTTATATTCAGAAAAGAAAACACTTATATGAACACAAGAAAAATTAAATGAAAAGTTTAATCGCAATACCTTGTCATTTTCTTTTTACTTTTTAAGTGTGTCAAGACTTTCTGACCAATCTAATAATTAAAATAATATAATTAAAAGTGTATTATATAGTTTTTGAGGATAAAAAAATTAATGTTAATTGTAAAGTTATATTCAGCATTCAACAAAAAAAAAATGTACTGCCTTTCCAATGAGCACAAAACATTTATCGGTTTTTGTAGTTAATTGTATTTATCTTATTTCTGATGTGTATTCATTGCATTAAAATATTTTAAATTTACATTGCCTTTATTTTCATAATTTTGTTATAGTTAACAATGCATTATTACGAAAGTTACCAAAACATTTGATTTTATTTCAATTATTCTCTTAATATTTTCCATAATGTCTTAATGCATTTGAAGACACAATTATTATCCCTCGATGAAAATTTAATTATTTTAATTTGTATCCATTCCTAACACATCATTTCTAAATATTTTTAAAATCAAACTCACCAACTGTAAGGTAGTAAAGCCACTAAGACGGAAGGTGTTATTGAATGTGAAGGAATTAGAAAAAAAGAAACATTATTAAGGATTGGTAACAATAGAAGTGTAACTGAGAAGAAAGCAGATAACAATTGACAATTTGTTTTGGGGTTTGTAGACATATCTCAAATTACTTTTCTTTCCAGAGTATTTGAAATCTTTTGATTCCTACCTCTGCTAGTCTTGTGCTATAGCTCTATAGAAACGGCAGTTTGCAAGATGGAGGCTAATAATACTGACCCTTGAAATATTTGAAATAATTCTATCATCACATGCAAATATGAGGAAAGTTACTCTTTCAAAAGATGACTGGTATGTTTAGCAATACTGCATTGAAAATTCATAGTCCTTTTACATATAACCTCATTCTGTTCTTGTTTTTGATATGACACTTTCACAAATGACACCTGAAAGCCTTAGTTGTTATATTGTGCATATACTAGAAGATAATTCCATTAATAAAAAGTAAGTTCCACTCAAACAGCTTCTTCTCAGTAACTGATATATGAGTGATATAATGGAATATGCATACACCTGTGTTCCCCCTCACTGGAATATGATTGGCTGGTGTCCGTCATAAATACTGATGGATGTGTAGGAGAGTCAAGAGCCTTAGTCTGAGAGCTAAGTCTATAATGAAGCACATTGGACTATGCCATTGATCTACATTTCTTACGTGCGACTATGACATGTACCAGTCGATTACTGCTGCCGTATTCTACTTAGTTATAGTAGCCAAAACCACTTAGCTACTTCATTCAAATATATCCCTCTCTGGGACATATCAGTGAGCATCAACAATTCTTTTTCTCAAGTCTAAACTAATTTCCTTTGTTTTAGATATGATGCTTTCAAAATTGACTACTCAAAACCTTATTTATGTTGTGTGTATATTTAAAAATAACCCTCTGTGTTAACTTCAATTAACTAGCTTAGAACATTGATAATGTAAAGCCCATCAGTACACGACAGTAGTTTGTGTTATGGTTCAACAAAATGGACGGTTCTTAAGTGACAAATAATAATATTGACCTTGGTAGTTTTTGGTTTGTTTCAAAAAATTCTTTTATTGTGTGCAAATAAAAAGAATTTAGTGTGATATTTATGTATCTGCAGAAGTGACTTTGTTTTTTGGTCTGTGATTTTGCAATTCATTCCTCTAAATGGTTCCAGTGACAGTCTTTTTTGAGACATAAATTCCAAACTTGGTTAAGTTTGTTCACTCGTTTTTTGGCATTTGTTCTTATGTCTTTAAATACATCTTAAATTACTTTTCCTTCCAGAGGATTTGAAATCTTTTGCTTCCTACCTCTTCCAGTCTTATGCTATAGCTCTACAGAAACGGCAGTTCGCAAGATGGAGGCTAATAATACTGACCCTTGAAAGATTTGAAATAATTCTATCATCACATGCAAATATGAGGAAAGTTACTCTTTCAAAAGATGACTGGTATGTTTAGCAATACTGCATTAAAAATTCATAGTCCTTTTACATATAATCTAATTCTTTTTTTGTTTTAATATGACACTTGCACAAATGATATCTCAAAGCCTTAGTTGTTATATTGTGCATATATTGGAAGATAATTCCATTAGTAAGAAGTAAGTTCCACTCAAATAGCTTCTTCTCAGTAATTGATATGTGAACATCAACAATTCTTTTTTCTCAAGTCTAAACTAATTTCCTTTGTTTTTGATATTTTGTTTTTTCAAAATTGACTACTCAAAACCTTACTTATGTTGTGTGTATATTTAAAAATAATCCTCTGTGTTAATTTCAATTCACAAGCTTAGAACATTGATAATGTAAAACCCATCAGTACACGACAGTAGGTTGTGTTATGGTTCAACAAAATGGATGGCTCTTAAGAGTGGAATAATAATATTGACCTTGATAGGTTTTGGTTTGTTTGAAATAATTCTTTGAGTACAAATAAAAAGAATTTAATCTGACTTGGAGGTATCACTTCTGTAGAAGTGGAATGTGGAATTATTTTGGTCTGTGATTTTGTAATCCATCAACTGTATATGGCTCTAGTGATTTCAAACTTGTCTAAGACATCCACTCATCTCTTGGCATTTGTCTTTGAGTCTTTAGAAACCTCTCTCATTAATTTTAATTTTAAATCAAATAAAAATTTTAACCATCTGACACAAAAAAGGATGAACTACAGGTCAAAAGTTGAGATATTCCAAGTTTTACGCTGGCCTGTTGAAACAATGAAATTTACTATTTGATGCTATCGTACTTTTCTCCATTAATACATTTTATTCTTGAGGATAGCTCGTGATTTGTCCATATTTAAAAAGTATGTGTGTATATTTAAAGATAACCCTCAGTGTTAATTTCAATTCACAAGCTTAGAACATTGATAAGTACACGACATTAAGTTGTGTTATGGTTCAACAATAAATAATGAATAATAATAGAAGAATTAAGAAGACAGAAGATAACGATTGGCATTACATTTAAATTTTAGATCGGAGAGCTAAGTCTATAACGACGCCCATTGAACTACGCCATTGATCTACACTTCTTACCTGCAACTACGACGCATACCAGTCGATTACTGCTACCGTATTCTACTTGGTTATAGTAGCCAAAACCACTTAGCTAGTTTGTTCAAATATATCCCTCTTTGTGACATATCAGTGAGCATCAACAATTCTTTTTCTCAAGTCTAAACTAATTTCCTTTGTTTTAGATATGATGCTTTCAAAATTGACTACTCAAAACCTTATTTATGTTGTGTGTATATTTAAAAATAACCCTCTGTGTTAACTTCAGTTAAGCAGCTTAGAACATTGATAATGTAAAGCCCAACAGTACATGACAGTAGGTTGTGTTATGGTTCAACAATAAATAATAAATAATAATAGAAGAAGAATTAAGAAGACAGAAGATAACGATTGGCATTACATTTAAATTTTAGAAGATCAAACTTGACTGGAAAGCAAGAAGCCGGAAGAAAGTTCCACAAATAAGAAGTGCTAGAAAAGAAGCTGTTAGCATCTGCCATAAAAACTGTAATAGAGTAGTGAAAGTGTTGCATTCACTCATCTGTGGAGAAGGGGTTGTATGGTAGAAAATAATTCATCACCCATAAGGCTGTGCAAATGCTTTCAAATGGGCAGGATTGGGCTGATCCCACCTAGATATAGCAGCAATATTCCATTTCTGGTATGATCTAGATAGAGCATGGCTGTAGGAGTCAGGTACTTTCTTTAAAAGTACATGGAACTGACTGTTTTTCCAGCATCTTTAGAGATGGATTGTATATACAAGTTCCATTTGTCTGGAGTGAGCTTGAGTTCTGACTGAGACTCAAGGCAAGAAACAACCATTAAGAGTACAACCATTCATCTTTTTCAGTACAAATAGTACAGTTCTCAATTTGGTATCTATGCAGCATAACACAAATATTTAATCCTGTTTTAATGGTATATCTGATCAGTTCGATCTGTTGTTAACTGGGGCAAGAAATGGCTTGTTAGTTTTAACACCTTCAAGACAAAACAGCTTTCTTTTAATAGTTGCAGAGAACTTTTTTGGCCTTCCATGAGCATGGCTGATGCTAACCTCCAGGAGAATGACTTCTGACATGAAATGAAAAGATTATATCAATAACTAGGTCTGCTGCTAGGAAATTTGGTTCACCATATCTTGCACGACAATATTTCTCACCAGAATCTATCATGTCCACCAATAGTCCATGCTTTGAATATTGCTGCCATATCTAGTCTGGTGCTTCTGTTATATATTTAGATATTCTTGAAAAAATACAAAGAAGAATCTGTAATTTTATTCATCCAGACCTTAAATGCCTATAATTGATAACAGAAGCCATTAGTTTATATCAACGGCTTCCCATACTTAATACTTCTTGTTTTCACTCTCGTATGGTCATGTGTGACGTCACGAGCTCTGACGCGATTTCCGCTTCCGCATCTCATAGACATGTGTTAGTCATTGCTTTGAAATTTTTTATGCAACAAAAACAGACGATCATTATTGTTCTGTGTATTGGTTGATATATTGAAAAGTAATTGTCATCTTTGATAATGGCTTATGTAAGTGTAAAGCTTAGATTGGATTTAAACATGTATCAATATGGTGATTTTCTTTCATCCTTCAATGATAATGTTATTAAACTTATCAGACAATATGAAAGGAACTTAAAATAAATAGACAAAACTTGTCTATATTATTTAATGAAACATGCATCAATATATATATATATAAGTATAGGATTGGTGTATACGGAATAAATTCCAATAACCAACAATTACTATTCTTAAAAGAGTGCTCAATACAGAGTAAAGCGAATATAATTATTTATTTAAAAATTATAACATAAATATGTTATAAAATCACTACAAAAATAGCCATTTTGTTTCAACACCTCTGGTGCCTTATCAAGTGATGATGTTGAATGTAGAATAAAGGGTTTTAAAAGGTTCAAATTAATTAACCACCCCTCTTAAGGGGAAATGCTGTTATATAAGCTGGAATGACCAATCAAAATACAAGTATATGAGAATTCAAAAAACTTGACAATGAAGTAAGGGTATAATAGCTATTAAATGCTTTAAAGTTAGGGTTATACTAAAATAGAATTTATTCTAACTAATAAGTATTATAACTAAATTAATGTCCTTATTGATTAAATCCTATATTCATCATTGGGAAGAGTGAGACAGAAATGAAAACATTGGCCATAATTATACACTGAGAGGAAATGTTAAAAGGTGTAAATATCATGACTCTTTTATGATTTCCAGGATTTCTAGAAAAAGTACTTTTTTTGGGATTTTGAATTAAGGTTAATATTTCTTTGTTCAGGATGTAGACAATCATAGTTTTCCACAGCTTCCTTTTCTTTATTATCTGTGAATTGCCATGAATTCTTGTGAAAGATATTTGAGCAGTTTTTCATTGCCATCTACAAGGTTTTCAATTCAGTGCAGTCTTTCTTTAGGAGATAGACAGCTAGAGCTCACCACATCTTTTTTCTTTTTCTTTCTTATCTGTGTATTATTTTGACTTCTTGGGAATGACAGTGGAGTGGTTTCATGACAGCTGACTCATCTACAGAACAATATATCATGAATTTTCAGCTAAGCCGGCAATGGAATGGTTTTGGAATAAAATATTAAAGTTATTTCTCATGATTTGAATTCCATAGAAAATTTGAGGTGAGAACTGAAAGTTTAAGTCCAAAAGAAGTGTCCAAGAAATCTTGCTGATCTGATCTGTCAGGAAAAATCAGTTAAAATATGGGCTGAAATCTGCAGAAACTTGGGGGAATCATATCCTAAGAGATTCAAAGCTGTCATTGCTTGTAAAGATTATATGACAATATATTGAATCATTTTTCCGGGTCTATTCAATATTTGTTTCTCCTATTATTTCTTATTTCTGTTCCTAATTGTTCATTAGTTTGTTTTTTGATTTTTCTATTTGTAATGTTAATAATGCTCTAAATTTTAATTAATTTTGAAATTTTATAAAATGACTTCATTGTATTAAATTAATGTTCTTATTGATGAAATTCTGTATTTGTCATGGGGAATGGCAAGGCATAAATGAAAACTTTCGGACGATGTGGGAAAGCTAAATTTAAAATTTTGAGTTTTAGAATTATTTTTTTTTTTTTAAATTAAATGTACTCAACCAGACTAGCTTCGCTAACCATAACATTACCTTTGAGTGAAATATCTTGTGTGCACACAGGAGAAGGAGACAGAGTATGTCTGTGTGTGAAATCAAGGCTCATGTCACTAGATTCCGAGGTGTTTATACATGCTTTCCCTCGACTAAACAGAAGTGTTCTTTTCTTTGTTTCTAAGGACATTCTTCAGTAGAAACACATCTTTTTCTTATTCAAAACATATTATTTTTTTTTAATCATTTTCTCCCAAGCAAGGCAATTAAGCTACTAAGGTGCAAGGAGCTACTGAGTGTGAGAGAATATAAAGTGAAAAAAAAAAAACACTATTAAGAGGAACAAGATTTAAGAAGATGGCAGATAACGATTGGCATTGCATTTAAATTTTTGAAGATCAAAGTTGACAGGGAAGCAAGAAGCAGGAAGAAAGTTCCGCAAGGGAGAGGTGAGAGAGAAAAAAATGTTATCACATAAGAACGATTGAAATCAAATTTTCTTAACATAGGTTCTGGCACCATTTGATTCCTATTTTATATTCAATTGAAAACTTCTAGTTGCTTGAACTGTAACTCTTCAACATATCATTCACAAAGATTTCAAGTTTGCTTTTGAAATCAAGGTTCCTTTCTAATGTCACTAATTGCTGGGTTTTTATACACACTCTCCCTCAACTAAACTGAAGTGGCAAAGAGTGATAAGACAGTAATAGCTAAAATTATTTTTATTTGCCAATATTATTATTATTACTTTTAATTATCACACTCCAAGCAAGGCAATAAAGCCACTAAGATGCTAGGTGTTAAGAGGTTACTGAGTGTGAGAGAATATGATAAAAAAACACGATTAAGGAGAAATAATAATAAACAAACAGGAATTAAGAAGATGGAAGATAACAATTGACATTGCATTTAAAATTTTCAAGATCAAAGTTGACTTGGAAGTAAGAAGTTAGAAGAGAGTTCCACAGGTGAGAAGTGTGACAGAAAAAACTGTTAGCATAGAATTTAGGGTTACATTTAACCATTTCAATTGCAAAATGATGAGATCTTTGGGCAAATCTTAAATTCATAAAGTGTAAGTACCTTTGAGGAAAGTTCATCAGAAGAATGACCATGAAAGTATTTATAGAAAAGGCGCAGGGAAGATACGTTACGTTAGTAATAAAGGCAAACAAAATAAATATTATTATTTTTGAACTGAGCTTATAAAGTGACATATTTCATTATCCAAATATGACAAATACCTTATTGATCTGACATTTTATTTCAAGATATAAACTTATCAGTTTGTATATATCACTTGCAAAATTTTGCTCAGAAATTGTTTGATCCAAAGGGAAAATATAACCAAAGATAACAAATGTCAACTTCTAACAAATAATTGTGTTTGAAATTCTAACAAATTCTTTAATCTTTTATCAATGAATTATGAAGGCTTATGAACCATGGAATTTAAAAATAAAAATTAGAAGATGGTTTCATTATTACTAATTATACTTTCAGGACTTTGTTGATAATGGCTCCCCACAACTTGTTTTATATCTCTGTAACATTCAACAATGTTTTTTGCCTCTTAAAAAATTGGAGATAAGAATGAAACAAGTACAACAATTTAAATATCTGGGAATTGTTTTAACAGAGTGGGGAAAGTGTGATACTGAAATTTGAAGGAGCATTAGGAAACCAAAAGATGCCTTCCAAAAGCTAAGCAAATTTTTAAGAAACAAAAAATTTCATTAGAAATATATTTATCTGCATACTTAGAAATATTGATCTGCATTTAGACAAAATTAGTTCCCAAGCAAAATGAACCATTTAATTAATCAGTTCCTTTATTCGTACATTTATTAGACTGCAATCTTATTTGTTCAAGCCTTTTATATAAGGCACACAGATACCTTTGTCTATTAAATGTCTATCCATGGTATTTAAAAATAAAAATTAGATCTCATTATTAATTCTTCTTTCAAGATGTGATCATGACTCTCCACAACTTCTTGTTTGTTATATCTCTGTAACATTAAACAATTTTTGCATTTAACAATTTGGAGATACCAGAATCAAACAGGTACAACTGTTTAGACATCTGGGAAGTGTTTCAACAGAGGATGGAATGTGTGGCTCTGAAATCCGAATGCGTATTGGGAGATTGAAAAAGTTAAACAAAGTATTAAGAAACATATAAATTTCATTAGAAAAGGAAACAGAGCATATATATTCATGGGTTAGTATGCACACAATAGAACCACATTTCTATTGCCTCAAGTCTCTTCTTCATCTGTGATGATATTGTCCAGCATTCATTGCCATAGAGAAGATTAGATATTACGTAACAGTCCAGCACTCTTTTCTTTGTTTCTAAGGACATCCATCAGTAGATCTGCATTTAGTATGTATGCAATTATGCTTATGTGTATGTGTGTGTGTGTGTGCATGTGTTTCAGTGCACAAAGAAGTATATGTGTGTGTGAAGCTGATGACACATACTGTTAATATACTAACCGGTGATATAATGACCACAATTTAATGAACAAAAATGTCCAACTTTCATATATCCTCAGGGATTGGGGAGGGAAAACTGTAAACATACTTGAATTTTATTGCATTTGTATATGGTAGATAAAGCATTGGGATCCTGAAAGAGGCTTTTCAAAATCTAAACAAAGCATTAAAATACAGGAAAATCTCATTAAGAACAAAGAAAAAATTAATTCGTAACAAACTGTTATATAATATTGGTCCTCTTATATGAAAGTGGATGTTTGACAGTCTCCTTACAGATGAAGAAAAGACTTTAAGCAACAGAAATGTGGTTCTACAGAAGGATGCTGAGAATACTCTGGACTGTACATGTGAGCAACAATTACATTTTTGAGAAAATGGAAAAAAAGGGGACACTTATACATATAAAAGAGTTAGAAATTTCTAGGGTACATAATGAGGAAAAAGGGCTTGGAAAATTTGATACTCCCAGGGCATATATATAAACAGGAACATTTCACATAGAAGTTGAAGACAATATGCAGATGAAAACTGAAAGAAAAGATATTAAAGGCAAAGAAGTGAAAGATAGGTAGGAACAGAAACTCACATCTTTGGCTAGTGTAGCAAAGGTCAATGGAAAATGTAACAGATAAACTTCAAGGTACATAGGAATTATATATCTAATTTCTAGCAGCCTTTATGGCAGTGAACTATAGACAATCTCTTCACAGATGAAAGCAGAGACTTGAGATAATAGAAATGTATATGTCCTTAGAAACAAAGGAAAGAATGCTGAACTGCTATGTAATATCTAATCTCCTCTATAGTAGTGAATACTGGACAATATCATCACAGATAAAGAAGAGACTTGAAGCAACAGAGAAGGCAAGAGAAGCAAGGGGTAAAAGCAAGTGACCTACCTAACAAGTTTGTGTGAATGGATGGCAAAACAAGTACAAATGTTGGATATTGGTCGAGGAAGACCTTTGACCTCACTTCCGCTGCATCAGAGGGTGAACGTAAATTGAAATGGGTAATAGGATAAAATAAACCTGACACACAGGTGTCCTGAGCCTTGAATAAACATGGTGCAAAGGTGTCTTGAGTAAAAGGAAATGCGTACTTGTGTGGGCGCATGCCGGAAGAGGTGTGGCTACACAAAGTTGCGTGGTCACATGGCCAGAAGAGATATGGCTACAAGTTGTGTAGGCAACATACCGGAAGAAGGTGTAAGCCCTGTGAAGTTGCATAGGTTTCCAAACGTTATAAAAACAGTTCAACTCTTGGCTTGCAGAGAGGCTGGCTAGAGTTTCACTGAAGATTGTCTCCGTCAGTTCATGTACGCACAATCCCAACCTGTTTGATTCTCCCTCATTATACCCAATTGCCGCAACCCAAACAATAAAGCTATTTATATATTTTTATATACAGTGTAACCCGGATATAAGAGAAATTGTCGGGACCGAAGAAGAAGTCTCTTATATCCAGGTTTCTCTTGTATCCGGGTTTGGTCTATTTTGCTTAGGTTAGGTAATTTGGGACCAGAGAAAATCTCTCTTATATCAGGGTTTCTCTTATATCCGGGTCTCTTATATCCGGGTTACACTGTATAAGTGTTTGTTGTTTTATTTGAGTCCATCAATAATATACAACATCCACAGTATACAAGTTCACCTCTGCTCTAGAAGGATTTGTATTAGGTTGTGTTTTTTTTTTTCTTTTGGTGTTATTTTACAAAATCCCCTTAGTGACAACATGGGTCTGAAGAAAGTAAGTGTAAAGGACAAATTAGGAGTTTGGAATGGATCGTGAATTTTCCCTTTAATTGCAAAGAAGAAAACTGATTTGAGATACGAGTCTTTTGAGTTACGAGCTCGGACTTGGGATGAGTTATATTCGTATGGGATGAGTTAAATTCACATTACCAAATATATATCGATTGAGGAAGACCTTTGACCTCACTTCCGCTGCATCAGAGAATGAGCAGAAGGAAAATGGATGCTTGTGTGGGCACATGCCAGAATAGGCATGGCCACACAAAGTTGCGCGAGGACATGTCTGGAATAGGCATGGCCACAAGCAGTTGCGTAGGCGACATACTGGAAGAAGGTGTAACAATGTGAAGTTGGATGGACATCCAAATATTATAAAAACACTTTGACTCTTGGCCTGGCAGAGAGGCTGGCAAGAGTTTCGCTGAAGATTGTCTCCGTCAATTACCATATGCACAAACCCAACCCCTGTGATTTTACCCAATCGCCGCAAATCAAACAATAAAGTTATTTACATATTTTAATATATAAGTGTTTGTCGCCTTATTTGAGTCCAGAAGTAATATACAACACAGAGAGATGGCAATGAATCAAAAATTACTTAGAGCAACAAAACACAGGAAGATGTGGAGAGTCATGATCATCTACTGATTATCTGCTTCTGTGAATGGATTGTAAAATAACAACAAAGGGGAATGGTAAAAAGTCAGATGTTAGTTACAGCAACAAAAGACAGGCAGTTGTGGAGAAGCATGATCACACCTGCCCTAAATGGACATATCAAAGAAGATGAAGAAGCAGCAGCAGCAGCAGCAGAGTTTTAGATTTTTTTTCCTTGTCAACTGGTCATACAGATATTTGATACTAGCAGTAGAGCCCGGCGTTGCCCGGGGATGTAACAGCAAGAGATAGATCAAGTATTGACCATCATAAAGACTGAAAAATAAAATTGACAAAGATTATTGTTTAAGGCTGACGGACACGCATGCCTTAATTAGTATTATTTTTTTTTCTATGAATTGGTCAAACCCAAACTCAAACAAAAACATTGTTTTCAATCGTTATGAGTCTACCGATTGAATAGAATTTTTACAATTTTATTATAAACAATTGTTTTGTAAATGGAATTTTTAAAGCATTCTGAATGTAAAAATAAAGAAAAAAGTGTGCAAGACAATAAGAAACACTACCTGACAAAACAAAGTGAAGTTTTGTTGAAATTGTTTGAAAAATGTAGGAAATCTGATCCCATATATAAACGAACACACACACACACACACACAAACAAACAACCTGAATTTTATAAATATAACTCGATATGAGTTGTCCCCCTTTCATTCTCGAAACAGCAATGCCTCTTAATCGTGTTTTCAAATTGATTTCGTGCAAAAACAATTGTGTTTTTCCCATTTTTGCTGCTGCCAGAACCACCGCAAGGTATCTTTATGTAGTCCTGTGAAGTTTTGTTGAAATCGGTTGAAAAATGTAGGAAATCCGATCCAATATATAAACGAACAGACACACACACACACACACAACCTGGGTTTTATAATAAGTATGATTAGCTCAAGTTACATTAGTGTTAAAAACTATATAAAAAAATTTCTTTAGGCAAATTTACTTGGGAACATTCCTAGAACAATAGTGAACAGCTATTGCAGATGATACCAATGTTTATAGATGCATTTCCAAAAACAACGATAGTCTGAACCTTGTCGCCAATATCTACTCCAACCTAACTCTAACAGCTCAATGGGAAAATAAATCTTGTTATTTTCAGTACATCAAAAACCAAGCTTGTATCATTTCATCACTGCCATTCAGATGCCAAGATTTCTCGAGTTCTAATGAATAGTTACAATCTCAATGAGGATCTATGTTTTGAATGTTTATTAGGTCTTAAGTTCATCCCAGACCTCAAGTGGAGCTCATATATACAATTTATTACTAAAGAAGTTGGAAAAAATGGTGGGATCACTCTATCATTTTAGGAAATATCCAATGCTTTCTGCCATGTTGTATCTTTTCAAGAGTCAGATCAGAACAAAAGTTTGGGTTTGGGCTGAAAGGACACTGCACTCCACAACTTCCTGTCTTTTCTTGCTTTTAATAACTCTTCCTTCCTTACAACACCTCCATATTTTTAAAAGAATTTAACACTTCCTTTATTTTCTTGCTGGTATTAATTTTTTTACCTACCATCACTCAATTTGCTGAAAGACCATGGCATTCCAAAACTTCCTGTCTTTTCTTGCTCTTAATAACATTTACCTTTTTACCACCTCTCTATATCCTGAAAGTACCAGGCACTCCACAACCTCCTGTCATTTTTTGTTCTTGATAACAGTTGCCCTTTTACCACATCTCTTTTTCTTGAAAGCACCTGGCACACCACAACTTCCTGTTTTTTCTTATTCTTAATAACTCTTGCTTCCTTATTACACCTCTATATTTTATAAGGATATGGCACTTCACATCTTCCTTTATTTTCTTGATCATATTGATTTTTGCCTACCACCAGTCAATTTCCTGAAACAACATGACTCTTCACAACATCCTGTCTTTTCCTGATCTTGTAGCTTAAAATCTGTTATACAGTCTTGACATATTTTCAACTATTCAATCTCTTTGTCACAGAGTCAAGCCTATCTCTACACTGTCACCAATTCCATGGTAAATCTTCAGAAAAGTGTCATTCTTTAGTTCCACCAGTTCAGCCCTTTACATGTCCTATGCCACGGTATTTTCGCAGAGGTGAATCACCCATATATTCCTTGGTGTTCCAAATGCAAAAAAAAAGGAAGTTGCTTTCTGATAGCTTTTTACCAAGAACTACTACTAGAAAAGATTCTGACAAGATTAATTCTTTTAATGCTTTAATCTCATCCTCTTAAAGGGAAGGGTCAATCATTATCTACCTTTTTATCCTCATAAACTCCATTTCCTCTCACCTTCTCTGCCATTCATATCTTACACCTCATTCATCATTAGTGTTTCAACTGTAACCCTCTATCTTGAGCAGCTTACAAGAATTGTGTTGTTTGGGTATAGTGTCCATTTAAAAATGAAGAAAAGAAAAGGAATTGTCAAGGGTCCGGAATTACTTTAATTTTTTTATCTTAAGGAGAACAGAGAATAGAAAGTAACTGCTGCTAACAATCAGAAGTAATCGGCTAAAGTTTTGGAGATGCATAATAAGGAAAGAAGTCTTGACGAATTTAACACTCAGAGTTCCTCAGGAAGAAAAGAGTGAGTAATCTGTTTATGAGTAAATGGATATCAGAACAAGGAATCCGAAGATAAAGAATTTGGTTAGTTTGTTGGTTTTCTTTAGCAGGATATCAACCTCTAAATAACTAAATATTTTGAAAACAATTTTATGTCTTCAACTAAATACAATTTGAACACAATTCTATGCATTCAATATCTATCTATAAAAGGCAGGATCTGTGTTTGTGTGTGTGTAACAAATGCATGACCCCAATTTTCAATGGATTTGCACCAAAATTTACATGCACATGCTCCAAGTTAGCGGGAAGGCCAAGACTGACTTTGCATTTCCCAACTCCCATCGATAGTGGAAATAATGGATTTTTTCATGCTTCTACGGCAGTTTTCATGTAGTTTGCGACCATTTTCTACTGGCCAGAGTGAGAGCCTATAGCTGGCTGCCACGAATAGGCAGGAAGATTCTATTGGTCAGTGAGAGAGCCAACAGCTCACTGACATGAATGTTAACTAGCATGCTAGCAAGCAAAAAAATCAATAGCTGCATTCGTAACAAGTTGGAAAAATTTAAGTCTGCATGGCATTTTACTCCAACTGGCTCATTCGCTTGCTTAAACTCAATGTTGATTCTGATTCTGCAGAACTGGGTTGGGTGTGAAGAAGTATTTGTTGTTAACATTCTTTTTTCATTCAGTTTTTCCTGTTACAAGTCTTTTTTTAAAGCTGATCATAGTATAGAGCTTAGAAAAAATTTACAGTGTGAGATAGGCAAGAAGTAAGGCATGTAGCAACATCAGCACGGCAAAGGGCACTCCTTTAAAGGCAAGGAAGGGCAAAAATATTTTAAGTCAAGTGATAACAATTGCTGTATGAGTCGTATGATTTTTTAATCAAGCATGGGCAACGTGAGGCCATGCTGCTAGTTACAGACAATATATATTGTTGGTCCTTTTACTATAAATATGTATTGCTTGTAATTTTTATACTTTCATAGTATTTTGTTTTTGTTTGAGGGCTCACTATTTGCCCAACAGCTGAGATCCTACCAAGTCTTATTACCCCAGGTCAAGATTTGCCTGAGAAAAACAGCAATTAAGAGGTGGTTCCACACTACACAAAACCTTCAATCTCCCAATCAAAGGCCTTGCTACTGGATGTAGCTTATCATCATATTCAAGATTAAAACTAAAAAGGAGTGATAAATAGAGAAGAGGTAATAACAGTAAGAAAATAATGGAAGCTGTGGAGTGCCACATCCTTTCAGAATGTGAACAATTATGGCTCTCCACAACTTCTAACTTAATAACTCTTGCCTCTTTACCAAAAGACAGATTACTCCACAACTTCCAGTTTTTCTTGCTTTTGATAACTGTTGCTTCTTTGCTACCCATTTTTTCTTGAAAGGACAGAGCACTCGAGGATTTTGTGTTTTTCATGTTCTTAAAAACTTCCCCTCTCCTCCACCCAGGTAAGACTTGTATCAATCAATCTTTATTATCTCCCCTAAAAATTCTTACAATCTAAAAATATCTTATGGCTTTAAATAACCTGCAAAGTGTTGATAAGCCATAAAAAATGAATCAATCAGTGTTTACCACTTGAAAGAACATCACAACTTTTATTTTTTGCTCTTACTCACTTCTCTATTTGCTGAAAGTATCTGGATTGCTACAACTTCCTATCTTTTCCTGCTTTCAATAGCTTTTGCCTCTTTTTTTCTAAAAGGACCTTGCTCTCCACAATTTCCTATCTTTCCACAATTTTTTGCCTTTTTTCTATTGCTTTTTCCTTTTCTGGCTCTTAATAGCTTTTTGGCCTCTTTTTTTTAAAGGACCTTGCTTTTTCCTATCTTTCCTGGCTCTTAATAGGTTTTGCCTCTTTTTTCTAAAAGAAACTCGCTCTCCACAATTTTCTATCTTTTCCTGCTCTTAATAGCTTTTGCCTCTTTTTTCTAAAAGGTCCTTGCTCTCCACAATTTCCTATCTTTCCTGGCTCTTAATAGCTTTTGCCTCTTTTTTTTAAAAGGACCTTGCTCTCCACAATTTTCTATCTTTTCCTGCTCTTAATAGCTTTTGCCACTTTTTTTTCTAAAAAGGTCCTTGCTCTCCACAATTTCCTATCTTTCCTGGCTCTTAATAGGTTTTGCTTTTTTTTTAAACGGAACTTGCTTTTTTCCTATCTTTCCTGGCTCTTAAAGGTTTGCCTTTTTTTTTAAAAGGACCTTGCTCCACAATTTCCTATCTTTTTCCCCACTCTTAATAGCTTTTGCCTCTTTTTCTGAAAGGTCCTTGCTCTCCACAATTTCCTATCTTTTCCCGCTCTTAATAGCTTTTTGCCTCTTTTTTTCTGAAAGTTCCTTGCTCTCCACAATTTCCTATCTTTTCCTGCTCAATAGCTTTTGCCTCTTTTTTTCTGAAAGGAACTTGCTCTCCACAATTTCCTATCTTTTCCTGCTCGCAATAGCTTTTGCCTCTTTTTTCTAAAAGGACCTTGCTCTCCACAATTTCCTATCTTTTCCCGCTCTTAATAGCTTTTGCCTCTTTTTTTTTTTTAAAAGGACCTTGCTCTCCACAATTTCCTATCTATTCCTGCTCAATAGCTTTTTGCCTCTTTTTTTCTGAAAGGAACTTGCTCTCCAATTTCCTATCTTTTCCTGCTCGCAATAGCTTTTGCCTCTTTTTTTCTAAAAGGACCTTGCTCTCCACAATTTCCTATCTTTTCCCGCTCTTAATAGCTTTTGCCTCTTTTTTCTAAAAGGACCTTGCTCTCCACAATTTCCTATCTTTTCCTGCTCAATAGCTTTTGCCTCTTTTTTTCTGAAAGGAACTTGCTCTCCACAATTTCCTATCTTTTCCTGCTCAAATAGCTTTTGCCTCTTTTTTCTAAAAAGGACCTTGCTCTCCACAATTTCCTATCTTTTCCCGCTCTTAATAGCTTTTGCCTCTTTTTTTTTCTAAAAAGGACCTTGCTCTCCACAATTTCCTATCTTTTCCTGCTCAATAGCTTTTGCCTCTTTTTTTTTCTGAAAGGAACTTGCTCTCCACAATTTCCTATCTTTTCCTGCTCGCAATAGCTTTTGCCTCTTTTTTCTAAAAGGACCTTGCTCTCCACAATTTCCTATCTTTTCCCGCTCTTAATAGCTTTTGCCTCTTTTTTTCTAAAAGGACCTTGCTCTCCACAATTTCCTATCTTTTCCTGCTCAATAGCTTTTGCCTCTTTTTTTCTGAAAGGAACTTGCTCTCCACAATTTCCTATCTTTTCCTGCTCGCAATAGCTTTTGCCTCTTTTTTCTGAAAGGTCCTTGCTTTCCACAATTTCCTATCTTTTCCCGCTCTTAATAGCTTTTGCCTCTTTTTTCTGAAAGGTCCTTGCTCTCCACAATTTCCTATCTTTTCCCGCTTTTAATACCTTTTGCCTCTTTTTTTCTAAAAGGACCTTGCTCTCCACAATTTCCTATCTTTTCCCGCTCTTAATAGCTTTTGCCTCTTTTTTTCTAAAAGGACCTTGCTCTCCACAATTTCCTATCTTTTCCCGCTCTTAATAGCTTTTGCCTCTTTTTTCTAAAAGGACCTTGCTCTCCACAATTTCCTATCTTTTCCCGCTCTTAATAGCTTTTGCCTCTTTTTTCTAAAAGGACCTTGCTCTCCACAATTTCCTATCTTTTCCTGCTCAATAGCTTTTGCCTCTTTTTTCTAAAAGGACCTTGCTCTCCACAATTTCCTATCTTTTCCTGTTTTTAGTAACTCTTGCCAATTGCCATATCTTTTAAAAAAGGTTTTGCGATCTATATTGGACTGTGCCTTCCACAATTTGTGGTGCTGTAATTAGTTCCTTTCTCTACACTGCCATTTGGAAGTTTCTTTTTGTGTTCATGTCACAGAACTGGCCCACTCACAAGAATGAATATTGAAATAAGATTATTTTTTTTTTATAAAGGAAATTTAATCAATTTTTGTAAAATAAAAGAAATAAAACAAGAATAATATACCCAAGGAAGAGTAATCATGGAAGAGTTCTGCTCTCTAAGAGAAGGTCTGCTGAAGTCAAGTTGATCAGAAGAAAAAGTAAAAAATTTGCAATCAATATCATTTACATTCCAAGAAAAAAAACCAAACACAACTTTGCAAATGAAAAAAATGAAATAAAACAGACAACTAAATAGTAGATAAAAAAGATATATATATGTATATATATATATATATATATATATATATATATATGAACAAAACCCAAATTAAAGAGAATGACAAAACCAGTTTAGTTGTTCATAGTCAGGCAAGCAGAACATATAGAATAAATATTATTTCTGTGAATAATCTAATAGTCATGCCACTTCCCTCAAAGACAGATTTGACAACTCCCACTTCATACATTTTGAATTTGTGCAAACACTATTAAACTATAGACAATTGGGTTTTTGTATAAAGAACGGTCAAAATCTAACATATATAAAAGAGTAAGACAATATAACTGCTTTTTTTCTGTGGATATCGATATAGTAATTGAATGACAGAATAAAATAAAAATCTAAACAAATTATTAAGAAACAGGAAAAATATAGTTAAAAACAAAGGAAAGAATGCTGGACAACCTCCTCACAGATGAAGAAACTTGAAGCAAAAGAAATATGGTTCTACAGAAGGATGCTGAGAATACCATGGAACAGTGATGCAGTTCTAGAAACAATAGCGATATAAAGCATGCTTATATCTAATATCAGGAAGAGAAAGTTGAAATTTCTGGGGTGAATTTTGAGGAAAGACGACTTGGACAATTTGATACTCACAGGACAGATTGAAGTCAAAGAGGGATAGAGTAAAACAATGCATTACCTACCTAGAAAGTTTTAGAGAAAATGGAAACAAAAAGCAAACTTATACTTAACATCAGGAAGAGAGAATTGAAATTTCTAGGGCACATAATGAGGAAAGAGGGCTTGGAAAATTTGATACACACAGGACAGATTAAAGGTAAGATGGACAGTGGAAAGCAATGCACAATCTACCTGGTGAAGTTGGAAGCAGATTTGGGAGAAAATGCAAAAGTTATTAAGCACAACAAAGGACAGAAAATTGTGGAGAGCCATGATCACCAACGTCCTGAAGGAACATGGCAGATAGAAAAAGAATGTTTTACTGATGGAATCATATATATGTTGGGAGAGGGGACATTGGTTAGAATTTGTATGTATAGATCAAGGTATATAAGTTTCAGATGTAGGTATGTAAGTTCAAAAACATTATGCTAAAGGTTATTTTAGAAAAAAGATGAGAAAGGTGATTTCGCCTAAACGAAATCTATCCTCAAAAACATTTATAATTCAAGAGAGAAAATTATTTTTTTTTAATGTCATATTCCTTCAGGACAAAGATGATCATGGCTATCCACAACTTCTTTTTTTATTATCTGTGAATTTCCATGATTTCTAGGAAAGATTAGTGGTTTCACATTGCTTTCCTCAGGGTTTTGAATTCTGTTTAATCTTTCTCTATTCAGGACATAGACTATCCGGGCTCTCCACAGCTTCCTTTTTTTTATTAACTTTATTACCATAAATTCTTGGGAAAGATATTTGAGTGTTTTCCCAATGTCTTCAGAGTTTTCAATTCAGGATAGTCTTTCTCTCTTTAGGAGATAGATGGCTATGGCTCGCCACACTTTCTTTTTCTTTATTATCTCTGTATTACAGTGACTTCTTGAAAGACAGTGGAGTGGTTCACAATAACTGACTTATCTACAAAACAATACATCATAAAATTGACAATGGAATGGTTTTGGAATAAGAATATTAAAGTTATGTCTCTTGAATCCCGGAGAGAATTTGAGGTGAGAACTGAAAGTTTAAGCCCAAAAGAAGTGTCGAAGAAATCTTGCTGATCTGATCTGTCAGGAAAAATCAGTTAAAATATGGGCTGAAATCTGCAGAAACTTGGGAGAATCATATCCTAAGAGATTCAAAGCTGTCATTGCTTGTAAAGATTATATGACAATATATTGAATCATTTTTCCGGGTCTATTCAATATTTGTTTCTCCTATTATTTCTTATTTCTGTTCCTAAATGTTCATTGGTCCAATCTTGTGTCAATTTTTTTTTTTTTTTTAATTTTCTATTTGTTTTATTATTAATGATCTTTTCTTTGAAATTGTATAAAACCAACTTTAAGCAAAATATTGAACTTATGGGGTGAAATGAATGAAAAAATTTTGACCTTTAAGACTTCATTGGATGTGATGTAAGTACACGTGTGTAGAAAATAGCAGGGGTGGCCAAACAGCAGCTTGTAAGCCACATGTGGCTCTCTGACCTTTAACATGTGGCTCATGCAAATATAACGGCTGAGCTCCTTTTATCATCACATTTAATATAAATGGTAAATAAGAAAAATTTCAATTTTGTCCATGTATTGCAGGTCTCAAACATTAAGCAAGTTTGGCCACCCCTGGTGTATATATATATATATATATATATATATATGTATATAAGGCAGGATGTGTGTGTGTGTAATGATTGCACGGCCGCAATTTTCGATGGATTTGCACCAAAATTTACATGCACATGCTCCAAGTTAGCGCAAAGGCCAAGACTGATGTTGCATTTCTCAACTCCCATCGATAGTGGAAATAATTGATTTTTCATGCTTCGAAGGCAGTTTTCATGTAGTTTGCAGCCATTTTCTACTGGCCAGAGTGAGAGCCTATAGCTGGCTGCCACGAATAGGCAGGATGATTCTATTGGCCAGCATGAGAGCCAGCAGCTGACTGACACGAATGTTAACTAGCAAGCAGAAACAAATTGATAGCTGTATTCTAAAAAAAAAACAAATTTAAATCTGCATGGCACTTTACTCCAATTGTCTCATTCACTTGCTTAAACTCAACGTTGATTCTGATTCCGTAGAACTGGGTTGAGTGTGAAAAAGTATTTGTTGTTAACATTCTTTTTTCATTTGGTTTTTCCAGTTAAGAGTCCTTTTTTAAAGCTGATCGTTTTGTGTTCATTTTGTTTAGTTCTTTTTTTGTAACAGATTTAATGTTTAGTATAGAGCTTAGAAAAAATTCTCAGTGTGAGATAGGCAAGAAGTAAGGCATGTAGCAACATCAGCATGGCAAAGGGCACTCCTTTAAAGGCAAGGATGGGCAAAAATATTTTAAGTCAAGTGATAGCAATTGCTGTATGAGTTGTACGATTTTTGAATCAAGCACGGGCAACGCTGGGCCATGCTGCTCGTATATATATATATATATATATATATATATATATATGTGTGTGTGTGTGTGTGTGTGTGTGTGTGTGTGTGTGTGTATGTGTGAACATTTCACTTTTCTTGGTCGATCTTTTATAATCAGAAAGTGGGTTGCCTAATAACAAGAGTGGTTAAAAACATAAACAAGAAAAATTGGCTTGATTTTATATTCCATTTTCTACACACGTGTACTTACATCACATCCAATGAAGTCCTAAAGGTCAAAATTTTTTAATTCATTTCACCCCAAGCAAGGCAGGAATGCCACTAGTATGGGGATATGGGGATACAGAGAGTGAAAGTGAGAGAAAAGTTAAGTGAAGATGGCGATTGACATTGCATTTCAATTTTTAGAAGATTGTAGATATCAGGAAGGCAAGTAAGAGGAAGGGAGTTGCACTGCCAGGAAGAGCGATAAAAGAAACTTTTGGAGTAGAAGTGTCTGTTACATTTAACTGTTTCAACAGTAAAAATGTGGAACCTATATGCCAATCTAGTATCACACTTAAATTTATGTAGTCAGGACACCAGGGAAAAAAGCTGTCAAAGTAGTTGCCATGAAAATATTTGTAGATAAGACAGACAGAAGCCACATCACATCTGTGAGAAAGTGACTGGAGTTGAGATGACAAGTCTGGATCGATTACATAGCAGATCCTTTGTTGGATTTTGTCAAGACCCTCAAGAGGAATATCAGGGTCACCAGACCAGATATGATAACAGTATTCAATCCATAGCTGATTTTTAGTTTTTTAAATATGCATCAGATGCAAAAAAAACTTCTGGCATGGCACAATGAACTGATTTTCCTTGCAGTAAATGCAGCAATTGATTCAATGTAGTTATTCTATTTCAGTTCAGTTGAAAACAAGTGGCCAAGAAGGTGGTTTAATGAGAGCAGTTTAGTTTTGGAGGCATTTTACAAGGCAAATTTACAAGCCATTTACTTCCCCAGTTAACAACTGATTGGAAACCCTTTTCAAGAGCAGTGGCCAGGTTAACTTTGTCAGCTCTGACGGATTTGCTATTGAGACAAGAGTAAATGGTAGTGTCATCTACATAAATGCCTACCTGGGAAGATCATTGGTGAAAATCAGAAACAGTGTAGGACCCAGGATAGAGCCTTGGGGAATAGCCATGTTCATGTGAAAGGATCTGGAAGTAAGAATGTTCAGATTTGCTAGGAATGATTGGATTAAATCAATCAGTCATCCTGTAATAGCCCTGAAATTTACATAGTAGACCAGCTTACTAACGCTTTCAAATGCTTTTGAGAATCTAGAGCCACAGCTTGAGCATGACCATTATTATCAAGAGCTTGATATACATATTTAGTGATGGCCATAAGCATGTCAATAGAAGACCAGGCAAAATGGTGTCCATATTGTTTGTCAGAGAGTAGGTCATGAGAGGTAGGATACTTAAACATGTTGGCATTGATTAAAGCCTTGAAGACTTTGCCAAAATGTGGTAGGAGACTAATAGGGCAATAGCTAGAGAGGTCAGAAGGTTTTTTAGAGTTCTTAAAAACAGGAACTACAGAGGAGGACTTCCAACAAACTGGAAAGCAGGAAACAGCAATGCAATCATTGTACACTTTGGAGAGAACTGGAGCCAGCTTGAGAGCATGTTTCTTTAGGACAACAGCTGGGTATCTTGTCACTACTACTTCCCTAATGGAAGTTCTAATTTAGAAATGATGTCTGAGATTAGTAACAGAGTTATGTGCATTTCACTCTGTAGAGCCTCTGTTCTAGGTGAGAAAACATGTATGGATACTCCAGATGAATTAGGTGTGGAGTTCAAAGAGAATTTCCAAGCAAAGCATTCAACCTTATCGACTGTAGATATCAGGACTTCAAATTGATTGAATAGAAGAGAGATTGATGATTTGCTGTTGTTCAGCACAGTCACCAATAATCTCTAAAACAAAACTTTTGAGATGCTATACTTTGTTTCATTCTAACAGCAAACAGTTATTTCGTTTCAGTAATAGCACATACTCGTTATGAGCAAAGACAAATAGACATCTGTTGCAATCAGTCTTGTTGGTCTGGTACAGCTGGGAGAAGTGATTCCTGTGGGATATAATGGCTGAGTATGCAGGCGAGAACCAAGGAGATGAACTCACTTTAACTTGGTATTTCTTTGCCAGCTTTCACTCAGAAGGAAACCTCAGAGGCACATTTTTGAACAGGATTCATTCCATGTGATGTTATGAAGAAAATCACAGAATGAGTTCCAATCTGCTCATTAATAACAGAAAGGTATTCTGTTGGTAGAAGATTCTTAGCTGGTGGGGGAATGGAAAGAGATAGTTACAGTCACTACCACAAGAGGGCAGAGCTGCGTAGTATGACAAGAGTCATCAAAAAGAGAAGAGTGCTCATCAGAGTTACTAGGGAAACACATGGGTAAGTCCACCACTTGTGTAAGAAATTGAGTGATTGAGAAGTTAAGAATTTGGATGCCAGTGATCGAGTGTTTAAGCCACCTGGTATGATGGGCATTAAAGTAACTGAACACGAATATGGGTATAGGGAGATGACCCTGTCTATATTATTGGAAATACTATCTTGCATGCAATAGTCTTGAGTGGAAGGAGAATGGTAGAGAAAGAAGAGATAGCTGACTGAATTAAGTAGAGAGAGATGGAGACACGTGTAAGAATGGTCTGGAGATTCAAGGGAGAGTTCCCTAGCCAGCAGATGTTCACAGAGATAAACTCCTTGGCCATGCATGTGGACATTGGCGTCCTTTCCAAGGAGAGGAAGGTTACCAGGAATTGAGAAATCAGGGGATGGAATTGAAGAATGAAGATTACTTTCACAGACAGCTAAGATGTCCAGAGACTTTTCAAAGAGGAACAATTCCACACGACAGAAGTTGGTATGAATAGCATGAATGTCAGAGAAAAAAGGTTAAAGGTTTTAGGTGTTTTTTGTTGAGCTGATTTAGGTCTATATTTTTGGTTGTTTATAGTCATGATGTGTTATTTTGATAAGGAAAGGCCTAGGGTATTAGTAACAGTCAGTCGTCTCATGTTACATGTGAAGGAAGGGAACTGGTGCAGACTGCAACAGTGTGGTTTAGGGGTTGCCCACTGGAGATGCTTGTAGGGACACCTTTCTATGCATGACATGGCACTGCAAGAACCACAGTATTATGCAACATTTGATCAGAGCAGTATCTCAAGACACTATGCAAGAGTTTGGGCTCCTAACTACCAGTGGAGAACAACAACCAGAAAACTGCCAACCTGCTATCCTCAGTATGAAGAGACATTGTCACCATCCACACATATCACAAAAAGTTCATCACAGCACCACTATTAAAGCCTAAGAAAAGGAAAGGAACCAGGAACCTTTTCCTGAACAGGAAACAAGGGATAAGCCTCTAGTCCTGTTCAAAAGAAGGCGGGTGTATGGATCAGGCAATAAGAGAGCCTATTTACTCTTATTAAAAAAAAAAAAGAACACAGAAAACAATGCTGGGTTTCAGTGACGTAGCTAGAGTAAACGTCACCTGGGGTGGTCCGCTCAAATGTCACCCCAATAACCCCGATTCACCCTATGCTGAATGGTTAGCTGTAGCTAAATTTTCATATATGCTCTACCTCTACTTTACTTTACTGACCGGTACGTTACTGTTTACATGTATGATCCAAGACAAAATCCAATACCACAAAATAATCAGTTCAAATCAAAAGCTGAAAACATTGCTATTTTTCCTACTCACAAATTTCCCAACAATTTATTAGAATATTTCTGACGGTGGGGGGACAAAACTGGGGGGGGGGTCATAAATTATTTCTGGGGAGTCATATGCCCGCCTGCGAAACCCTGTGTCTCCACCACTGTTTTCAGACTATTTTTGGCACCTTAGCCTGGTTAAAAAATTTTGTTGGGGGTGACATTGCATCACCCCTCCTGTGCTGGCACCCAGGGCGGTCTACCCACCCCCTCGCCACCCCTTAGCTACGCCACTGCTGGGTTTTACTTCCAGATAAATTATCTCAAGGAATGATCTTTCAGATAACTTATCTGGAGAGAAGAGTTTTGGCTCACAGATGTCCCAGCACAAACATGTATAAAAAAAGTTTTAAGACTAGATATCAACTTTTTCAAACTGCATTCTCATAATCCACAGTCAGTAACAACCAGAAAGAAAATCTTCATTAAATGCTGCAACCCCAATCAATTAACATTAGGTAAATAAATAGGATATATATATATATATATATATATATATATATATATATATATATTATAAATTAATTGATTTAAAATATGTTTTTTTTCGCTACACAGTTCTAACCATGTTTCAAAAATGGAATCGAAAAAACAATATTTTAAATCAATTAATTTATAATATTAATGCTCTTACACTGAGCACTATTTTGTAAAAATAAAAAATATCTATAAGAACACCGGATTATATATCTTACTGTTCTTTCTTTTTTTATTATATATATATATATATATATATATATATATATATATATATATATATATATATATATATATATCTTGTGGATTTATCACTTTTCAAAATTCTCACTTGATTGATTTGAATAAGAACTCTAGTGTCGCGGCATTGTGACACTATATATATGAATAAAGACAAAAGGAAAACTATATCTTAGTCCACACATTTCATCCTCCTCTATGGGACTTTATCAAGACAAATATAAGGATTTTATTTTTAACAAGTATTTACATCAGTCAGTCAGTTATGTGCCATGCGTGATACATGCTTAGGCGATCATGTATCTTTCGATACATGACTGACAAGGCAGCTTTTTTGACCCGTAGTAGGTAGCCATTTCTTTCTGCAGTAGACCAGTTGCCAAACAAGGCTATAGAACCAGGTCAGTCCTGCTATTTACCTATAGCTGGTGGGGAGAGAAGAAAAGGATTCATACCTTTCCCAAGGGTATTAGCACATAATGTAATGGATTTGACTGGAATTCAAATTCGGCTCTCCCATTCCTCAATGTGAACTGCTAACAATTACTCCACCAGTCCTCCTAGTGCTTATATACAAGAGCGAAAATATTATTCGTTTTTCAATATTTTTAAGTTTAGCAACACTCATAAATATTCATCAGCTTAGCTGAAACATCAGGCAAGCTGTAGGTGACATGAAGTCACACAATTCAAAATGAAAGTCAGTAAGTGATGTTTTAGAAATTATTTTTTTGTGCAAATTTAAAAATTTAAGCCTAACTCTGAACGTCAAAGTAAACTATGAAGGATAATTGAAGTGATTTAATAAACAAAAGGGAGTAAATGTTGTTACTGTTTATGTTGAATTTTTTTAAGGTATTTATTATTTATTTTTTATTTTTATTATTATTTTTATTTTATTATTATTTTTTTTATTATTTATTTTTTTATTTATTTTTTTTATTATTTATTTTTTATTTTTATTATTATTTTTATTTTATTATTTTTTTATTTATTTTATTTTTATTTTTATTTTTATTATTTATTTTTATTATTTATTTTTATTTTTTATTATTTTTATTATTATTTTTATTATTATTTTTATTTTATTATTTTTTTTTATTATTTATTTTTTAATGTATTTATTATTTATTATTTTACTTTATTTTGAGAATTTAATTTATGTATTCATTAATTTTACGCACATTCACAAGCAAAAATTCTAAATACACACACACACACGCACACACACACACACACACACACACACACACAAACCCATTCTTTTTTTTTTTTCTCCCATACATACCCACAAGTGCAAATTCTCTCTCTTACGTACATACATTCTCTCTCTCTCTTATGCAAAAATATGAGAACGAATTCTCTCTCTTTTATATACACATGCACACACACATACACAAAGCCACATTTTTTTCTTTTATTCAAACACACATTCTCTCTCACTCAGACACAGACATACACACACACACACAATCACATCCGTACATACCAATTACCTCTGGGCCTAAAGTCTGCTATGGACGTCAAGCTTTAAAAATGTGCATGTCAGATCAAGTATGATTGAATTATTGGTCTAGAATAAAATCGCTTATGGCAGAATATCTTTTCAAGTCTATTCGTCTTTCTGTCTATGTGCTTATAATCCTAAGAGCACATTAATAGTTAGTTTGTCTCTGGGGCAATTGAAGCACTATTTGCATTTCTGCAATGGACTGCTTTCAAATGTTGAATGTCATGGCAAACACTCCCTTCATTATATTCTCTTGCTCCATATTACTACAATCCTGCTAGTTAGCACTTTTGTGGACTTGTAAATGTTATCCTGGCAAAATTATATTAAGGCTTATTTACAGACCTATCAGTCTATCAAACTGTACATTCCTATCTACCAATCATTGTCTCATTTCATTGGCTTATTCTTCCTTTTGGTTTTCATTTTTTATCTTAAATAAACATGGATGAGCAAAAGAGATGAACCATTTCAGTCAGAAATCAATCTGCTTAAGTCTTACTAAGAAGCTGAAAGTAATTGACAATGTACTCTCAGAAGAAGAAGCTGCGGTCATTCAGAACTGGAATTAAAGTTGTAATAACATAAACGCAAATCCAGGCATGAATGCATTGTGATAGTGAAAATAAAATTATGAGCCAATTGACACAATTCTTTTTGCCATTGCAATCATTTTATTCAAATTTTATGTTTTCTTGATTTTAGTGAAATTTTCACTTTCCAAAACTATCTTATTATAATTGTACTTGTTCCCTACCTTCGTCAGTTTACACAACCATTATGCCCTGCCAATACCTCAAATAATGGACTATTCCATTTTGTTCACATGCAAAGAGGGAAAAAAACACTACTTGTTTTCATTGAGAAAAAAGAACGAAAGAAGATTAAGATAGAAGTGGGGAGAGAATGAATTAAATTAAGAACAGATACTACACTTTGATCTCAGTCAAAAGTCTGACAAGTGATTCTATTATCATGCCACCCAACAATTGCAGGATGTGACACAAGATCAGTTTAATGTTGGGAGGCCAAGTGCACGCACCCTGGGTCAGGTCAAAAAATAGAATGTCGGTATTACTAAAGATCCCCCTCTTTAGTGCAATAAGGGAAATACTGCCACAGACCAGGTACTTCTCCATAATGTTTTCAGTTGGGCAGATACTACACTTTGATCTTAGCCAAAAGGCCGAAAAGTGATAGAAGTGCTATTTTTCAGATACACAGTATCAAATGACAGAAAAACCAAGTAAGGTAATCGTCAAAACTTACCATAAATAAAATAAAATAGATGCAGATAAGATACTACACTTTGATCTCAGCACAAAATAGGATGGGACACAAGTTCAGTTTAATGTGGGGAGCCCGAGTGTGTGCCTCTCGTCCAGGTCAAAAAATAGTACAGTCACTGCAACCGTTGGTTGTGCTGGCATTGGTATTGCTAGAGATCCCCACTCTTTAGTGTGATGAGGGAGGTACTGCAGCAGACAGCTGCTTCTCGAGACCAGGCAACTCTCAATAATATTTTCACTTGTACTCTATCAGCAGACAGAAATACAACTGAATCATACTCTGTCCAGAGACACAACTGAGAGATCAAATGTCCAGAGACACAAATGAGAGATTCACTGTCCAAAGACACAACTGAGAGATCAAATGTCCAAAGACACAACTAAGAGATCAAATGTCCATAGACACAACTGAGAGATCAAATGTCCAAAGACACAACTGAGAGATCAAATGTCCAGAGACACAACTGAGAGATCAAATGTCCAGAGACATAACTGAGAGATCAAATATCCAGAGACAGAACTGAGAGATGAAACGTCCAGAGACACAACTGAGAGATCAAACGTCCAGAGACACAACTGAGAGATCAAACGTCCAGAGACACAACTGAGAGATCAAATGTCCAGAGACACAACTGAAAGAATCAAATGTCCAGTGAGGGATCAAATGTCCAGAGACACAACTGAGAGAAATCAAATGTCCAGAGACAAATGTCAAGACACAGAGATCAAATATCCAGAGACACAACTGAGAGATCAAATGTCCAGAGACACAACTGAGAGATCAAATGTCCAGAGACACAACTGAGAGATCAAATGTCCAGAGACACAACTGAGAGATCAAATATCCAGAGACACAACTGAGAGATCAAATGTCCAGAGACACAACTGAGAGATCAAATGTAGTTTAACACCTAAGGGCAGATACTGCACTTTTATCTTACCCAAAAGGCCTAGAAGCCATAAAAGCACAATTTTTCAGACACACACTCTCAAATGATGGAAATCAAGTAATCACCAAAACTCTAGTTACCATAAATAAAATTACATTGTCTGCTGAATTATTTTAAAATTATTATTAAGAGAAATGTGTGTAAGATGAGGATTTGGCTACAAGTTTATAATTATTGTTTAGAAAGAATGATAACAGTGTATTGAGATGTCTAATTACCAGAAAAACTGTTTTAAAAAGAAAATTTTATAAATTTCAATGGATAGTAACACTAACTGTTCACTCAATGAATGCCAAAGGTTACCAGTTTGGAAATGGTAAACTATTAGTGTTACCATATGGGAAAAAGAAGTCATCAGTTTAAACTGACTCCAGAAGGATACAGGTTACTCCGACACCATTTTTCTATATAGTGTGACCATGTTGCTTAAAGTTCATATTTTCTTGGAATTCAGATGAAAGCTTGAAAAAGTTCCCACATATTTCAGAGAAACTTTTACTTTCCAAAATTATAGTTTATAAGTATATAGTTTAGATATATTGTAAAAAGTAGACATTATTTTAACCCATCGTCTCCTGGTGTAAATTTAAAATGATGATTTCTTTTTTCCCATATATATTGGGACCATTTTGTTCATATTTTTTTCATTTCAGTTGAAATCTTCCAACATTTTTCATCAAAATTTTCACTTTCCAAAATTATAGTTCATCATTAGTAACATAACTGCAGGTGTTCTGTAAAAATTATCAAGACACCATTTTTTCCATACCTTGTGACAATTTTCCTGAAAGTTCATATTTTCTTTATTTAAGATGGAAACTTGGAAATTTTCCAACATATTTCAGTGAAGTTTTCGCTTTCCAAAATTATATTTAATAATTATAGTTTAGATATATGGAAAAGAAGGTATCAGTTTAGGTGTTAATATTTAAATCAGTTTCATACTTTACTGAATAACCTACAATTAGTCCCTATTTATTAAAGCAACATTTAGCAATGAGATTCATATTTTACCTGAGGGTAAATAAAATTAAGAAAAGATTTCTAATTTACATGTTTCTGTTCTAAGGACACAAATCTCGGCATTTTATACCCTCAGCCTCTTCATCTCTTTCTTGAAAGATAGCTGTATGGTATTATTAGTAAATGTTTTGGTACTTATGCTACCTTATAGTATCATTAAAAGTAGATTCTAGAGCAGTTATGGACAAATCAGTGTTTTCTGAATATACTACCAAATTCACAAGGGAAGCTACATTGGTTCAAATATTGTTTGTCTTCCTTCATTCTCACTTGTTTACTCACACATTCTCTCACACAAAAAAAGATTTAGGGAAGAACAATGGAGTAATGGATTGCAGCTTGGATTTAGGAATCAGAGAGCTGAATTCAAATTCCAGTTGAATCCATTACATTCATTTACGTGATAATACTCTTGGAAAAGCTATATATCCTCTTCTTCTCCCTCCAGCTATGGGTAAATAGCAGGACAGACCAGATTCTATAGCCTTGGATGGCAACTGGTCTACTGCAGAAAGAAATGGTGACCTGCTGCGAGAAAAAATCTGCCTCGTCAGTCGTGTATTGAAAGGCAGTACATAACTGATTGAGTGTCTAAGGGGAATAACTATTACATGATGCATTCATATTCAATATGAGTATAATATTTGTTATAATAAGCATATAGTAGCAAGAGAAAGAAATAATAAGGATTAGAATGAAACAACATTTATTGTTGGTAGAGAGTACAGGAATAGCAATTAGGTGTATGCCGAGTGTTGGGAGCTGAACCATTTCTTGGGACGGTATGGCTGAGGTAAAAGTTTCAGGATATTAAGTGTAAAGTTTTTTTTATTTAAATTGAAAATTAAAATTGAATTTAAGCACAAACTGGCTTAGTCAAGAATATATTTACAATGTAGAATAAATTATATTGCAAAAATTATAAATAAAAGTTTAATTTAATTTTCTAGTTTGTTAATGTCTTACAGAAGTGGCACTTTTAGCAGAATATACCAAATGCAACCCTTTCAGAAAGGTAAGACAACTGGAAAAATAGTCACCAATTTCTACATATTTATTCTAGTGTAAACTGAACCTAAGCTTACCTTTTTGAATCTTGTATAAAATGAACAGAAGTGAAGTTTTTTGAAACCTATCTAAACTGGACCTATGTCTGCTTTTTTAACTCTATAAAGTGGACGTTGGTCTAAGTTTTTGAAACCTCCTTAAGCAGGACCTATGTCTACTTTTTGACTCTAGTATAGAGCTGGCCTATGACTAGCTTTTTGAAACCTGTCTAAATTGGACCTATATCTACTTTTTAAACTCTAGTATAAAGTGGACCTATGTCAAGCTTTTTGAAACCTGTTTAAAATGGATCTATGTCTACTTCTTTTGTCTCTAGTATAAAGTGAACCTCTCTAGCTTTTTGAAACCTAGGTAAACAGGATTTTGTGGATCTAATATAAACCATACCAAAATCTAATTTTTGACTTGAGTGCAAACCAAACCTTTATCTATTTTTTAATTTAGTGTAAACTTGATCTATATCTAGCTTTTAGTATCTAGCATAAACTTAACATATGTTCACCTTTATTTTAATCTAGTGTAAACTGGAACTATGTCTACCTATTTGAATTTAGTGTAAAATGGACATATATCTACCTTTATAATTCTCTTGTAACCTAGAATAATACCCACATTTTGATTCTAGTGCAAGCCAAACCTATGCCTATCTTTTTTTTAATTTTGCATAAACCAGGCATATGCATCTCTTTTTTAGTATAGTAGAAACTAAAAACATGTCTGCTATTTTAAATCTCGTATAATCTAGTAAATCTGACGTCTTTTTTCTTTCTAGTCTAAACCAAAACTATGTCTCATAATTTATTGTGATTTTGTTCAATAAAACTTATATATAATATAAAAACAACCCAACAAGAATTGATACTTTTTACTATTGTTAACCCAATACAATTCCCAAGAGCCACTCAAGGTAGAGGGTTACAAAATGCTGATATTGTAAAGGCATACAAGGATTGCATATTATCATGATATGTAGGATTGATAATGGCTGAAGAGGTTAAGATTGTAATCATCAGGGAAGCCTTCTCTCGGGAGTCACATTGTAACAGTTCCGCAGAGAAATTGCTTGAGTGGATCTTAGTCTTTTTGAACGGAGTATGTAGAAAATGAGGATGAGTCAACTCAGTGTATGGGGCATGGTGGATCCTAGCTGCAAAGATCTGGACTGGTAGAACTAAGGAATGTAGTTCACCCCAATATTTGCTGTAAGAATAGTGATAGGCTAGCAATGTTTCATTTGTGGGAAAGGTTTTGAAGGGTGGAAAGCAATCCATCACCGACAAGGACATAAAAATGTTACTTTAGCTCAAGGTGTGAATCTGTGGCTTAGGTAACTCTGAACCAGGCATGGCAACAATAGTTCATTTTTGGTTTAACTGGTCCATGTAACGATAGAGCCCATGAAGTGATAATTTCTTGAGTGGTACTAGAAATTGACTATTGTTCCAGTGACTTTAGTGCGGCATCATATATACAAGTTTAGATTGACATCTGGAAAAAGGCACCTCATTGAGAGTACAACCATTTTACATGACTAGAGAAAATTCAGGGATTTCTCTGTGATAGGGAAATATTACTAGGCTTGTTTTGGAAGTGTTGAATGCTACAAGCCAGTTTCCTCTCCACTGAGCTGCGCAAGTTTTGTGATGTCAACGAATACTCGTTGTCACTTTTGTGATGCTTGTTGCAGTAAAGACTTTGTAATTGCCGATACAACTATAGTACATCGTTGAACAATGTTGGTGTCAGACACCTTCGAATACCACTCACACTAATAGTACTTGCTCGATAATACTCACTAGAATAGTAATCTGTATAGTGATCCGAATAGAGAAATAGTATAGTGAATAGAGTAGAGAAATAGTATAGGCTAGAAATAGTATAGGCTAGAAATAGAGATCATTTAAACATCACGTGACTTCCTATATACATGTTTCTTTTATGATCACATGGCCTACTTAATTCAATAACGAATATTTGCTGCTGTGCCATCAACAGCAATTGAAGAAATTTTTATATGGATAATAATTAACCTGTACTCTTATCATGCCATAGGTGAGTTTTGTGATGTCAAGAAACACTCATTACCACTTTTGTGATGTCAACGAATACTCGTTGTCACTTTGGTAATGCTCATTGTAGTAGAGACTTTGTAATCGCAGATACAACCATAGTACGCCATCAAACAATACTGATGCCAGACGCTTTCAAATAACACTAGCACTTATAGTACTTGCTCAATAAAACTAGCTTGAATAGTAACCACAGAATGGTAATCTGTGTTGTGATCAGTATAGAGAATAGTGCAAAGAAGAGAATCACAAACCATGTAGTAATAGAGGATAGAATAGAAATAGGGATCCAAATAGTAATAGAAGATAGAATAGAAATAATGATCAATTAAACATCATGTGACTCCCTACTTTGCATTTCTTCTATGGTCACATGGTCTACTTAATTCAATAATGAGATCTCCTGTGTTTGCTTATTGGTGATCTATGTTCATACACAAGTATCAGCAGTGACACTTTATTCCTATATAACAGCAAGCAAGATCAAATGAGAGATCAGCTAAGTTCTGCTATATTTGTAATGGTGCGCCCATAAACTGTTGTATCATCTGCATATATATTTACTACTGCTCTGAGAATATTCTTAGACAGATCGTGAATATATAGAAGTGAAATGAGTTTGGCTGAGGTAACAGTCTTGAGGGATGCCTGTATTGATCATATGAGTGTCAGAGGACTGGCTATTATCAATGAGCTTCATGGACCAACCCAGAGGAAGGATTTGATAATCAAGAAAGATAATCACAGAAATGCAAGACCTGAGGTTTTGTGTCGCAGATCCTATGCCACAAGATATAAAAAACCTATTGAGATATCTAAGGAATTGCTCTTGTGATGGATTTATTATGAAGTACTTCACTGATTCTATGCATAATAACATTTAAAACATTAGCAGTAGACCTAGAAGAGTGAAATCTGAAATCTATTTGTTGCTGAGGAGGTTGTTTCTGCTGAGGTGATTGACAACCTTCATGTTTATAGGCTCAAAAGGGTTGCCGATGACACTTAGGAGGCTGATAGAATGATATGGTGAGAGAAGGGAACTCTCACCAGTATTCTTGTAAAATGGGCATACAGCTTATACCTTCCCTGGACCTGGGAAACGCTTTCCCTTCAGACAGCAATTAAACAATTTTGCCAAAAAATTGATGATTCTCTGTTAATGTTTTAAGAACATCCAAACCAGTAGCTTTCATAGCCTATCTTTCCAAAGCTTTTTATAAGTCTAGAAACTAACCAGGATATTAAAAAGTTTGAGCCTTATGAGAGTTATGTAGTCAGGTAGGGGATAGAATTTGGCGTCTCATGTTGGAGTTAAAAATCTTTATCTTATCTGATGCAGATAAGATAACATTGGGATTATTTCACCCTAAGCAGGGTAATAATGCAAGTGGAGTAGAAGAATGTGAGAATATTTTAGTGAGGAGAAAGGACTATAAAAGAACAGAGTTCAGGAATACAGAAGATGGTGAGTGAAGCAAGAAACCAGAAGAGAGTTCCTCAGGTAAGAAATACAAATGAGGAAATTATTAGAATAGAACTTATGGTTAAATCTAGCTATTTTAACAGTAAAATGGTGAGACCTACTTGGCAATCTAGCAGAAACTTTAAATTCATGTTGTTAAAGTACCAGAGAAGAAAGCTAATTATAGAAAAGAGAGAAAAGACACATCAAGGTAATCGGAATGTGACTGAAGTCAAAATACCAGGTCAGGATCGATAACTGTTACATTCCGTGCTAATAGGAATATGGAATGTACAAGCATGGTGGATAAATAGTCACAGGTTTATTGTAGAAAACAGTACAACATGCAAGGAAGTAATAGGTAAGTGCATGGTCATTGCAGGTCAGTACAGTTGTGTGCATGCTGCTATCGGAAGGCTGCTAGTTCTCGCAGATCCCAGCTTGACACTATTTAGTAACTGCCCCTCGCAGTCACATATGGCACAAGGCCGAATTTAAAGTGGGGGTTCCTGAGCCCAGACGCTCGACCAAAAAATCCCGTAGACCCCCGCAGAAATGGAATCGGGTCTGTCTACCTCTTCCTTCAGCAGATCCCAGCTAGGAAAGATTGAACTCTGCTGTCTGCTTTAACAGATAACTGCCCACTCATGGGGTGGCAGGTTATTCCACATATGAAAAATCCACAAGGCCGAACTTTTCGAGGAGAATGACATCTTGCTTCTATGGGGGATGGGAGATGTACCAGGTGTTCTGGCATGGTAGTGGTGGTGCCAAACGTTGTACAGGACATCCATAGAATTTCTTCATCATCCTGTTGAGTATCTAAGTCTTAATTGGTTTATATGCTTTTTGTATACCCATCTTTTCCCTTTTACTGTATAGATAACTCTTCCGATTCTGTTTAAAATAACACCATCCTCCCAAAACCATTTTCCACCTTGATAGTTCCTAAAGAAAACTTTATCCCCCAGGCATATATTTCTTTGTAATCTCTTTATTATGTTTTGTTTTTTGTACCTCAACAATCCGTTGAATATCGCCCTTATTTTTCTTGCCCAACATTCAGCATATATAATGAGAACCAGACTCTGACAATATTCAATGGATGAATTGCAGGAAGAATTTGGCAGAAGCATCACTGTGAAACCACCTTTCTTTTGTTCCTGGTTGTTCCCAGGACTGGGAGTAGGATTTGAAAGCATGCAGCTGTTGTTCCCAGGGTATCATCACAGCTATGGGCCAATAGTGAACGCCCAAGCAAATCAAACACTATGAAAGTATAAAAATAAAATTTTATAGTAAAAATACCCGCAATACATTTTTACAAACAATATATTTCTATAGTAAAATTACCAAAATACATTTTTATAGCAAAATGGCAAGCAGTACAACACTAAAAAATATATGAAAGTATATTTTTATAGTAAAATTACCAGCAATAGGTTCTTTTTAAAAAATTACCAACAATAATTTTTATCATCTACAAACTATATATCTAAATATATGTGATCACCCAGAAAATAAAAATTATTTACAAACAATCTGTAGTTGAAGGTATAAAATTACTTGATACTTTGCTTAGTTTTTGGAGGGCATCTTTTCCTATGCCAATACACCTTCAGATTTGGGTGTTGCATTATCTATCATATATCAAAACAATTTCCAGATATTTATACTTCGGTATTTGTTTTATTTTGACATCATCAATTCATAGCTTGTGGAATGTTTCTCTTCCTAACAACCAAACAGTTCATTGTTTGTCCTTTCTTCTTGCTTTCCTTACCTACCTTGTGTAGAAGAACCTGCAGTTTTCTTTCTATGTCTATCATCAACATGGTATCATCTGCATACAATGACTTGAGGTGGAACATCTACATTGAATCAATAGCTGTATCTTATTCTAGGAAAGTCGGTTCAGCATGTCACGCCAGAAGGTTTTTCTCATCAGAGTTCATCTTACATATCTATAAACCTACCATTCGTCCATGAATTGAATATTGTTGCCATATTTGGTCTGGTGCCCCTGCTGTTCATCTCAAGGTTCTCGACAAAATACAAAGGAGGATCTGCAATGTAATCGGTCCTGACTTGACATCTCGACTTTAGTCATTTTCTCACCAATGTGATATTTCTGTCTTTCTACAAATATTTCCATGAGATCTTCTCTGATGCCCCGACTACATGAATTTAAGCATACTACTGGATTGGCATCTAGGTCCCAACATTTTACTGTTGAAATAGTTAAATGCAACTGCCATTTCTACTCTAACAGTTTCTTTTCTTACGTTTCCTGACAGTGAAATTCTCTTCCTCTTATTTGCTTCCATGATAACTACAATCTTAAAAAATTTAAATGCAATGTCAATCATCATCTTCTGTTGCCTTCATCCTCATTCTTCTTTTGTCCTTTCTTCAACCCCACCCCTTATACCCACTTTTTTCTCTCACTTTCACTCTCTGTAACCCCCTGCATGCTAGTGGCATTCCCACCTTGCTTGGAGTGAAATGCTTAAAAAAAATATCATGTTCTTTAGATTGTGTCCACCTATAATACGGCATCTAGTTCTCTTAGGATAACATCTATGCAAAGGTTGAAGAAATCCAGGGAGAGGACACATTGTTAAGATAAAATAATTCTGTAAAATTCTTGAGGGAGTTACACTTTAGAATATTGTTAACTGCTTTTTCTGCTTTCTTTTGTTTTCTTCGGATCACATCGCTGAAAAGGTTAAATAAATCTGGTAACTTCTAACACACCTAGTCCATGCTCTACTATCTATTTGCACAAAGCTATTAGGTAGATTATTCGTTGTTTTCCTCTGTCCCACTTTACTTTGATCTATCCTGTGAGTTTCAAATTTTCAAAGCCCTCTTTTCTCATCATGTATCTCTTTCTAATCCTAAGTAATAATCTGAGCGACTCATTTCTGCCTCCGACCAGCATGTCTGATTCTAACCTCCAAGAGAGTGACTCATTGCACCTACTCAGACTAACATTCTCTGCTGACATGAAGTGGAAAGATTATATTGAATCAATTGTTAGTTCTACTGCTAACTTTGTTCCCTGTGTTGTACTAGACAATTTTTATCTACAAAATCTATGTTACATATTTATAAGTCTACCATTCATCCATGTGTTGAATATTGCTGACACATATGCTCCAGTGCTCCCGCTATATAGAGATTCTTTATAAAATTAAAAAAAGTATCAGTAATGTTATTGGTCCTGACCTGGCATCTCGGTCACAGTCACTTTCCCACTGCCATAATGTAGCTTCCTTGTGCCTTCTCTATAAATACTTTCATGGCAATTGTTCTGATGAACTTTGCTCTATGGTCTCAAGACTTTATAAATTTAAGTGTAGTACCCTTGCCCTGTCCTGTGAGTTTGACATCTCTAATTCATAGTTTGCATCTTGAGCTACTTCTCTAGATGACAACTATATACACATTCTATCTTCTTACAATAGATGGTTAGTCCTTTCTTCTCGCTTTCCTTTACTACTTAGCAGTTCCTATAGATTTCTTTCTGTGTCTATCATCAACATCTTCTTATCTCATGCCATTAAGATCATGCTCATTGATAATAAATCCTGGTAGAAGTGCACCAGACAGCAAGGCATAATAATTATTAATAGTTAAAAAAAATAATAATAGTCATAATATTTCATGATAATGGTTATTACTGATTAACTAAAAAAATTGAAACTTTTTTCAAACACCTAATAACATAATGGCATTTGCATAGAATGCATTTTAACACAGGACAGAATATGTGACACTGAAATCCAAAGATACATTTTGATAGCAAAGGATACATTTCAAAGTAAAGCATAGTATTAAGAAACAGGAAAATCTCATTAGAAACAAAGAAAAGACTTCTATATAGTGATTTTCCAAGTGTAGCTTAGATGTGGCACAAGGCCGAAATTAGGGGGTACCCAGTGTGGATCGAACTCACTACTCAGTTGTAATTGTTCTAGCGAGCCAAGCTTGCTAACCATTACACCGCCTTGAGGTGCCCCCATATAAATCCTTCTATATAGCAGTGAATGCTGGACAATCTCCTGACACAGGAAGAAGAGACTTGAAGCAATGGAAATGTGGCTCTACAGAATCATGCCAAGAATACCATGAACTGAACACGTGAGCAACAAGAAAGTTTTAGAGAAAATGGAAAGATAATGGACACTTATACTTAGAATCAGATAGAGACAACTTAAATTTCTCATTCACATAATGAGTAAAGACGTCTTGGAAAATTTAATCTTCACAAGACATATTGAAGGCAAGAGAGACAGTGCATAATCTACCTAAAGAGTTTGGGTTTTGTTGTGGCTTTTTAGGACTAGAAATAGAGACACAAGAGAGGAATTGAGTTAAACAAATACATGCTCCATAAGCTTTCTGTGTGGTTGAGGTCAGGAGATTGGGGCGGCCATGTCATAACACTCACCTGCTTCTCATCAAAGTATTTCTTCATTAATTTTGATTTGTGACAGGAAGAATTATCCTGCATAAAAATGAGCTTGGTGGGGTCGATTTGCACCCTTTCAGCAGAAGGAAGCAGACAAGACTTTAAACTTCTCTTGTACTGCTCGCTCCTGAGGGTCTTTTCAGTAGGTTTCAAGAAACCAGTTCCATGAAAAGAAAAGCATCCCTAGAACATTATACTGAACAGATGCTTGACAGTACTTACTGCTAAATTCAAAGAGCTTTCAAAGCTTCTTCTTCGGATTTTAGATCGCTTATCCTTTGAATTTAGCCCAACTTTCGTTTCATCGGAGAAGAGAACATTTAGTAAAAAATCAGGTGAGTCACTTTTATCGAACAGCACTGTATATTAACAGTAATACAAACATATACAAACAAGAGTGTTACAATAAGAAAGTTTGGTCTGATTGTCAGGATTGACTGTTGGAAACTTCTCTCTCCAAAAGGTAGTACCTGATCCTATTTATAGCTGGGAGAGTCCATGTGTGTGTAGATAAATTACCATAACAGATTTGTAGAACAGGGATTAGGAAAGACAAATTTACTGATCTACAAAGGATAAGAAATTGTGTAGAGCAATGATCACGCACCTCCTGAAGGAACACGGCACATAGAAGATGAATCACAAAAATATTTTTTTTATATCATGGATTCTTAAATTTTCAATACAAAAAGTGACTTATTTCTTGATATTTCTAAGGATGCCATGCATGGCATCAAAGCTATTCAGAAATATCTAAACTGTCAGCTCTCTACAATCACTTTCTAAGATCCATGGTGAAAAAGGCTTTGAACGAGTAAAGCAAAGGTCCTCCTTCTTTGAACATTGTGGACTGGCACTAGAGAATGACAAAGAACTGTACCAAATAATAGAAACCGCTTCACTTTCAATAGCAGTAATAATGAAAATGGACATCACATGTAACTCAAAGAGAAAATAATGACATAAACAAAATGTTGACATTCCACACTACTTCAAGTAAAAAGTTAGGAAGGAAATCCCCATCTGTACTGGAAAGAGTGATAATAGCTACTAGATTTGAAAAATTATTTTTCTGAAAAATTGTTTTATGAGAAATATTTTATAAATTTCAACAAAAGCAGTGCTAGCTGCTGAGTAAATGAATCCCAAATGTTTCCTTATAAGGAAACAGCTAATATTACCATTAACATTAATCATAAACTGCCAAAATTTTAAATATTCATGCATTTCACTCAGTCTTAATTACTAACATTATTCCATGCTAGAAACTTTGACATTAATGCCTGAAGCAATCATTTGACAGCACCTGAGGCCTTATGGGCTTAATGTAAGATACTGAAAGTATGATTTAATTAAAAAAGTATTTAAGGAAACTTGTATGTGCATATACTCAACAACAAAATACTTTAGCATTAATCATTGTGTATTTTGCTTACTTGATGGTGTGAGACTGCAAATACAGATATGTGTGCGAATGTGACTGTTGTAGCCTAGGAAGGATTACTGAATGAGGAACGACCAAAACAGAGGTTGGAAATGAAATGATAATTTTTATAACATCAATAAAATACAATACTCGACAGCAGTGTGAAGGAGGTAAACCACTGCTAATGGTGGACTACTTAGACAGCATATTACCCCCACTTACAATAGTGTCCAACGTATTTATGATGATTGGGACACACCCATTAGTGTTCATAGGTACAGTATATAACAGTGACTTATGTGTGTTGTGGAGTCATTCACATCATAGCAGCAGAAATAGACTTGTGTTCACATGGATAAAATATGTACACCGAAATAACAGTAAAGTATGTTAAATTGTAAATTAAAATAATACAATTTATTTATTTTGTGTACTATTATGTGTGTATTATTGGTTTCAAGTGTTTTAAAGTTGCTTGTGATAAAAGGAAGAAGTCACTTTGTATTATAGCAAGCAATGTACTGGAGAGAGGAGTTGGACGTCTTGACCTTCCAAAGGTCAGTGGTAAAAAGAATGAATTCAACCTCATTTGGCAGAAAGTCCATTTTCCGGTAGGAACAGTTTCTGTTGCATGCTGGGAGAACTTTTTATTTTTTATTTAATTTATTTTAAATAAAGTGTTAATGTTATTTGTTTTATTTTATTTCATTTATTATATTTATTATTATAATTATTTTATATTTTATTTTTATCTATTAATAAATAATAATGTCTGTACAGTGTATGTGTCCATTATCATGTGTGAGCGGGAGTGTTCATTCAAGAGAATTCAAGAAAATACAGTTTCCTCTCATCATACAAAAGCAGAATATTCCTATAAAATGGTAATGGCAATGGCAATAATACATGAGCATTTTTAAACACGAATGAATCTAATTGCTAGAAAATTTTTAAAACATGATGAAGAACTAGCAGAACTAACAATGGTAATGGTGAAATTAACTAGTTTTCATCCAGAAGATGTTCAGCATTTATTGACGAAACAGTGTTGCTGTCTGTTGAAATTCATCAAATCGTTTACTTAAAATAGTTTTTCAGGAAAATAGACTTCTCAAGTCCATTGTTATTATTCCTTGTAGTATTAATGGAGTTTTTCTTCCTAACCTTTTGTTTAAGCTAGTGTGGAAAGTAAGCATCTTGATTATGTCATTATTTTCTCTTTATGATATATGTGCTATCCATTTTAGTTGTTACTACTTTGGGAAGTCTTCAAGTGATGTTGTTTTTGTTATTTGGTAAAGTTCTCTATTTTTAAAATAAAACTTCATACTTATAAAAAAACGATCTTTATTTTAAAATCTTTCTCTTATAACAGTCTTGTTTGTTATGCTTAGAGAGTTTAATTCATTCTAATGGTAAAGTATTTTCCTTTAACCTATATCTTCCTTTTTATTTTTTTTAAAGGAATTCACCCCAAGCAAGGCGGGAGTACCACTCGCATGCAAAGGGTTACAGAGGATTGGGAACAAGAGAAAAGAGGCTTGTAAAGAGGAAAGGAAACAGAGAAGGACGGGGAACAACAAGTTATCAAATGGTGATTGACATTATACTTGAATATTTGAAGATTATAGCTATTGGGGAAGCAAGTAAGGGGAAGGGAATTCCACAGACAGAAAGTGTGAGAGAAGAAGCTGTTTGAGTAGAAGAGATGGTTACATTTAACATTTCGACAGTGAAAAGGTGGGACTGAGATGCCAGCCTAGTAGCTCACTTAAATTCATGCAGTCTGAGAACCAGCAAAAGTAGCTCGTTGGAACAGTTGCCAGGAAAATGTAGAAGGGACAGAGAGAATCCATGGCACGTCTGTGAGAAAGCAACTGTAAACTAGATGCCAGATCAGAACCTATCACATTGCATATTCCTGGCATTAATTTAAAGTAATTCTTTTCCGTATATCTCAGGAAAGGAAAAAATTTTACCAGAAATAGATTTTTGATGAAACAAAATATTACCAGCAATAAAAATTTTGTCGGCATTACATGACCCATTGAGGTGTTGATATGCTGTAAAACAAAACAAACCAAACTTAAAAAAGCGACCTTTCTATTTTGGATTGTACTCCTGAGTCAGGCAGAGGGCTACACACACACACACACACACACACACACACACACACACACACATCCATGCACACTAGATTTTTTAAAATTTCTAAACCAGTTTTATTGAATCCTTTTTCTATGTACATCTTGTATGAAAAAAGACAAACCAAGGAAATAATTGACCAACCCAGTTGTTCTATTTTGGTGTTGAAAAATACTAATCCTGGAGTGTCTAAAAAGAAATATAAATGTATTTGACAATAAAAGATACACTCACTTCAACAGGATTCAAACTTAGCTACCAGTAACTTAAAAAGTAATTGTCTTCAATAGTCTATCCACTTTCACGGAGAAGCTTATACCCAAGGATACAGCTGAAAGTTCAATGGACTCCTGTAATTAAAATAAATATCTGCTCTATTTTTCGTGCAAATTAAAACAAAAAAACATATATTTATGTTTTTAATACTATTAGAATATTGATGAAATTAATTTAGGCAGACCTTTCACGTCCCAAAATAAACTTAAATAAGTGACAGGACCCAAAGAGTGTGAGTTCAATACCCGGTTAAAGCAGTGGAGAACTTGGAGAGGGGAATTAACAGGAGATAACTGATAACTGTCATCCATCAAACATGGCACGTGGAACTAGAACAGTCTACCCCAGTGAGTGAAATAAAGAGTTCAGTTTGACATTCCAACCACCTGAAGAAGGCCGGAGCGTACAATGGCCGAAACGTTGTAATAAATATGGCGACAAAGATGAGGACAATAGTCTGAATAATGTAAATAGTGTACATAATACCTCATCTCAGAAATATAGACAGTAACTTAAATAAGATTTTTACTGAGAGTAATGCAATGTAGAATTGATGATTGTAGAAATCTATGATTTGAGATTTTGTAAAAGCATGAGTGTTTAGAGATTCTCATTTAGGTGATTTTGAGTACCTTACAAAAAAAATATGATAGTAAAAAATAAATGAGGCTAAGCAATGAAACATCTTCTATGTGACATGTTCCTTTAGGATGTGAGAGACCATGGCTATCCACAACTTCCTATACTTCATAGCTCTAAAATTTGTTTGTTCCCTTAATATCTCAGTTCATGTTTGGCCATCTGTATAAATTCATTTACGGGGTTACTTCCTAACCTTTGAAGCAATTAGAAATACTTATCTGTAAACCTTCATATAAATGGTGTAAAAATCAGTTCATTTTATATCTTTAAAGGTTTTAATTTTATGAATGTTCTTTGTTTAAAATAATTACCATAGCCAATGGTATCCCGGCTATTGGGTATTCAGTGATATCAATCTGGATTTGGGAAAGTTTTTCTTACTTGAGGTGCTGGATCAGTAAGCAGAGCATCTGATAGAGACAGTTGTGTGGTATATTCAGCTTGGAAGCCATATTGTTTCAGATGGTTAAGCTGCTTATGCTGGAATTGTGGAAATCATTGTTATACTAGTTGTGATAATATTATATTTTGCTTAGTTTACTTACCATGAAATCATCAATTCTTTCTCTTCAACTGACACCAATGGACATCTCCTGACTCACTTTGAGTTCTTTACTTAAATTAGTTCATTTGTGTTACCAGGTGTGTCTTATTTACTCCACAACATACCCACTTTGGAGATTTTTTACTTTAGTTCTAAGTATACACTCTCTCCTCTTTTTGGCGAGTTCATCATATACTGAACTTTGTATTTCTTTCGTTTTGGGTCAGCTTCTAGTTTTTCCATGCATTTGCTTTTTCTGGCACTCATACTTGTACATTGAATGAATTATTGGGGTGTTGGTAGGTTAAAAATAATATACAGTACTTGCATAGGTTCTTCATTTCTTGCAGGCCTTTCATCAGTAAATAATTTCTTTAATTGATTCCAATGCCTTTTGTGTTTCCAATTTTTTTCCTTTTACCGTATATATAATTTTTCCAATTTGTGACCTTATTACACCATCTTCCCACATTTCTTTTCCATTTTTTTTTTCTGAAAAACACTTTTTCACCAATTTTGAAATATTTTGTTTTGACCTGGTAACAACTTGTCAGACACCAATTTAATTTTTCTTTTGAACATCAACTCCTTATAGGTCATTTAATGCCTAAATTTAATTTTCTTGTGAGTATTAGTTATTTCTTTTACAAAAATATATTGCTGGTAATTTTTTTTTTTTTTTTGCAAAAATGTATTGCTGGTACTTTTACAATAAGAATATATTTTTATACTTTCATAGGAGTCAGGATGGACTTTGGAACAACAGAAGTTAAGAGGTGGTTCCACACTCCTCAAATCAGAGGTCTTGCTGCCAGATATAAATTATCGTCTTACCCAGGATATTCGAGGAAATCAATCGCAGGACATACTCCCATGACGTTGTTATCCAGCAGCATTTTGTGGATCCTGATGATGACCCCATCCCTGCTCAGCACATGGAAAATCTTAAGATGTGTGTCTCATGTGTAAACTGTTTGGAACTTCTGAGGCAGTGTTTACATATCTTCATAAATCACTGGTACAAGATCAGCCCCATGTTTTCACTATTACATAGTCCACCACTTCCTACTGTAATAATGCATAATTGCAATAAACATATATACCTGGGTCTTATTGATTTTATTCTATTTATGAAATAGCAGGTTATTTTATGGTACTGAAGTGAAGGATTAATTATTTGTCTCTTACTATCTCTTCTTCCCTGTTCTGCCGCCCATTCGGTATGTTATTCAGTGTCTCCCTCTATCTTCTTTTCTTTTATATATATTGTGAGTGTTAAATTCTCCAAGCCTTCTTTCTTCATAATGTCCTTTTGGCTTCTATTTTTCTTAGAACTTCCTTGTTGCTTAGATACTGTATTTGTAGCATTCTTTGCATTTTTCTATAGAATCATATTTCTTATATTAAGTTGTATGAGAACAAATGCAGGAGAAAACTCCTTAGTGTAAAGTGTGACGAGTACGTCCAGTACTGTATGTCAGTAACTCTGTCCCAGCTTGTTTCACAGGGGCAGATAACTCTGTTCTCATCTACACACTTGGCATCTTCTATTGGGAACATAAAACCAATGAATTTGTACAGAAATGGATTGAAAGTTTTGTGGGCCACCAGGAACCAGGAACCTCTTCACCTCTCCTCACCACTGTCAACCAGAGAAAAATGGCATGGTTTGGAATGTTAGAAGACATTACAACCTGTGCAAGACAATCATGCAAGGCACCATTGAAGGTGAATGTAGGAGAGAAACCCAACATAAAACTGGTTGGACAATATCAAACAATGGACAGGTATGATTATACCAGAATTGCTGATGGATACCACTGATAGACTGTTGTGGAAGAGGTTCAGTGCAGCTTCTGCATTCAGATCCCCCCTGCAATTACAAAAATCTAGGGGATGATGATGATGATGAAGTCATGGCCTTCCACAACTTCCTATCTTTTCTTGCTGTAAGTAACTTTTGATCCTTTACCATTCCTATTTGTCCTACTTCTATGCATTTGCACCAACTTAAGTGGATGATCATGGCTCTCCCCAACTTCCTATCTTTTGTTACTCTAAGTAACTTTTGACCATTTACTCTCCCTCATTTTCCTTACTCTGCCAACTATTCCTGCAAATGCCTTAAGTTACTTACTTTTTCTTACTACTACCAAATACAGGCAGTTTTTCTCCCCTGGTAAATGTTCTAGATTATCCTAATATTTTTCCCTAATAAATCAAGTTTTCCTCTCAATTTAAGTAATTTCAAGTCTTTCAAATAAGCCATGTCAGATGACATAGCTCAACCTTCCCAATGTGACAATTTTGTAATCGCTCTATTTTTATATAGTCAGCTTTGTGCACTTTTGGGAGAAATGGATCACAGAAGCTTTCTTAATTCTCCCCAAAGCTTGCTTGCTGATTGGTCTATGCCACCCAATCAGATCGTCTGCACATGAAGAATAATCCTTACCATGCAGCGATCTGGAGCCTATAGTCACTTATTTAAGCAAGAATTTTTTACCTAATTAGTGAGAATTCAGCTGCCAAATGAATCCACAAGAGTTGAAACCATGTGCCAACCTTCTCACTCACAAACACCACTCATATGCTGAACATACCTTGTATATACTCACATAATCTTTTCTAACATGGCAAATCTTTTAAGAACAATCATTATAAAAGACTCTCATGAACATTATTCCAGTGAACTTTGAAATACTAAAATAACAGTTAAAGAGAGACAACTCTTGTTTATTTCAACCTTTTCTTACTTAAATGCATGCTTACTTTCACATCGTTGTTTGATATTGTACATCTTGTTAAATACATATTTTATGTGTAACAATGTCTTTGGCTTATCCTTTTCTGTGTCAGCCCTGTTTCCTAATTTAAAGTTAAATTAATGTGGTCAAGTCCGCCACAGATTCTTCGTAAAAGTTAAGAGGAATGAAACACACTTTGAAAAGAATATCTGTATTATTTTATGAATTTCTTAGATGAAGCATAGGCAATTAAGATAAAAATATTGATTTCTAAATTGTTTACCTTAGTTTCAATTTCATTTTATTGCAACTCTTTTCTTTTTTTTTAATTTTATGTCCATAAATTGCCATGACTTCTTGGGAAAGATAGTGGAATAGTATGGTTCCAAATTTAGGAATCAAGGCTTACTTCCAGACATAAGTGATATCTCCAAGGATTCTTTTTCCTGACTCTGATTCCACAATTATGCAATGCATTCAGGATACCACTGTTTCATAGAACACCAGACTACCAGCTGCATCAAATTCGTCACCTCAGCAACCTTGGAATACCAGACTTGCTACAGGCATCCCCATTGTAGTTGTCACCATGATCCCATTTTATTGAACAGGCCTACAAGCTATGCCAATCCCTCATTACCTTGATAACCAATGAATCGACCTACCACCATGACCTTAATTGACCAACATATGTGAACAACCATATCCTGTGACCTTGGTCAAATCAATACATGAAATCAGTCAACTCCTGGCTCTACCCTTACACCTGATCACCATCCTGGAAATCAACAACAGAAATTGACATTTCACTGATTTTCTGACAATTCTGTAAAACATCCTATATGTTAAACAACATACGTTCAAAAATATAATCCTTGTTATTCCTTTCCTTTCACAAGCAAATGCTTATTACAACAACGGCAAGAGGGTGAACAGGGAAAAACCTACTTAGTGAGATTGATAGAAGACATAGAAAGAAAACTGCAGAAACTCCTACAGAAGCAAGTAGTGAAAAGAGAGAAGAAAGGACTAAACATCAATTGCAAGAATACAGAATACATGGTTATTAATAAAAAGAAGAGCCTAATATGCAAATGACAAATTGGAGATACAAGTTAGTACATAAATTTAAATATTTCGGAAGTGTTTTAACAGAGTACAGAAAATACAATACTAAAATCCAAAGGTGCATTGGAATAGTGAAAGTACCTTCCAAAAGCTAAACAAACTATTAAGAAACAAATCAAGGATTATTTAATGTTATGTAATATCAGACTTGCTATATGGCAATTAATGCTGAACAATCTCCTCACAGATAAAGAAGAGACTTGAGGTAACAGAAATTTCGGTCTACAGAAGGATGCTTGGAATACCATGTTTGATGGAGGATGAAATGGATATATTCAATTGCATTTAATAAACAAGGAACACATGATGGACGTGTTGGATTTTTATTTCGGAAGTGATAAAGGGGAATGATATGGGGTAAACAGAAATTATATTAGTGGACATAAACTACACAGTGTATAAACCACTCTTCAGTGGTTTGTAACACATTATTTATCATTTCTCAGTTGCATCTCTGTCTTTGGGCAGAGTGTACTCAGGGGCAACTCTGTCAAAGGACAAAGTCACAACTGAGGAAAATTATACTGAGAGGTACCCAACCCTGGGAAACAGCTGCCTGAGGCCGTGCCCTCTCATTGCACCAGAGAAAGTGATCGGTGATCACACCAAGGCCAGCATAACTGACGGTTGTGTGGGCTGTGGGCAATTTTTGTACCTTGCCCGGATGTACACGTTCGGATCCCCACCTTAAAAAAGACCTTGTGTCACAACTTGTCTTAGTGGGAAGACAGAGTAAATACCTACTAGGGGATGTAAACTTTGTGTTTACGTGTGTATCTCACAATCCACCCTTTTTAGGAAAAAAAAAAAAAATTATTTCTTCATCTGTATATCTCACACCATGGACTAAACATGTAACAAAGAAGTTTTACAGAAAATAAAACCAAAATGGATACTTTGAATCAGAAAGAGATAATTGAAATCTCTAGGGTACATAATGAGGAAAGAGGGCTTGGAAAATTTGATACTCACATGGTTTACTGAAGGCAAGCGGGTAAACAGGAAATATCCAAACAACCATATACTGCTACTGATGCGGCATTCACCCTGGTCAGATTGAGCCGGCTTCTTCCTGTTATGAGAAGAAGATTCTTGGGATAAATTACAGAAGTAGGGTACCCAAGCCTACTCGGATAACGTTCTTGCTTGCCGTGGGGTTCCCACAGACGCAGAGACAGGAACGACCAGAAGCCGCCGTTACCGATGCAGACGCTTCTTGGATTTTCACCAGAGCCCTTGTTAGCCGGGCGTGTGTGTCAGACCTGTCCGCCTTGGGTGGCCCTACCAGGAACGAAGTTCCTGGCGGCATAGCTCTGACACTACTGTTTACACCCCCCCCACCGACTGTGAGGTAAGGGTTGGACTTTAGGGGCTTACAGTACCAGGTGTTACCAAGCAGTCCCCCATCTAAGTACTGACCTGGCTCTACGCTGCTTAACTTCGGTGATCGTACGAGAACCGGTGTTTCAGCGTGATTTGACCGTAAGCAACCATATGTAAAAAGTTGACAGAGCATAAACTGAGAGGGATATTAAGAGGACAAATATTTTAATAGAAAGGATAGAAAATTGTGGAGAGTAATGATTGCCCACATCCTGAAGGGACATTGCACATGACCATAAACCTGTATCTGTTTTGCAACCGTAGGAAAGGTTTGTCATCTGCAGCGCTATATAAACAACGGCTCCTGGAATGTTGGGGCAGTCTCTCACACATCACAGAAGAAGAATGTAAGGATAACATTCAGATGAAGGCTCCACAGTGGCATATACCAGTGACTGGTTGAGAATAACTGACAAAATATTAGAGTAAGTAAATATTAAGTAATGAAGAAACAAATTTTGTGTTATCTTTTCATCAGCATCACTTACTTTAACACCTCTGAATTCCTAGCTTTTTTAAGTTATTAGTGAAAAATCAAAAAAATTATCCATGATATTCCTGATAATGGTAATGGTAATATTTCCTGAAACATTCAACATTGATTGTCCAAGCAACATTCATTGACTGCACCAGCTTGAACTACTGTTGGTTGAAATCTTTGCTTCCTAAATAACTGCAAAATATAAAACCTTTAATTCAACTTTAAGCAAATTTGTATAAATAAGAAACTGCTACGCAAATACTCCAATACACATATTTACAACATTATTTCATGCTGAGTGATTTTTAAAAATGGGTGACTGTTTATAATAGTGTTCCCAAGATCTGTTGCTATACATTTAGTGATTCTTGATAAAATCCAAAGAAGAGTTAATTACTATGTCTTCTGCTAGGAAAGTTGTTTCACTGTATTGTTATAGATAATTTTTCTTGGCAGAATCTATCTTACCCATTTATAAGTCTACCATTCATCCATGCACTGAATATTACTGCCACTCAATATGAGTTGAAGTGCAGTACTAGTTTGGCAGGAAGGTCTCATCAATTTCGAGTTGAAATGGCTAGATGTAGCCATAAGTTTTATGTTAACAATTTCTTTTATCATATTTCTAACTTGTGGAACTTTCTTCCAGCTTCTTGCATTCCAGTCAAGTTTGATCTTCAAAAATTTAAATGCAATGTCAACCGTTATCATCTGTCTTCTTAATTCTTGTTCTTTTATTGCCCTCTCACTTAATAGTATATTTTTCTCATATTCTCTTACAAACAGTAACCTCTTGCATCTTAGTGGCTTTATTGCCTTGCTTGGGATGAAATAATTAGAAAAATTTCTATTGTTCTTTTCCTATTTTCTAAGTGAGTCAAAAGTTTGAAATGGTTTTATTCTTTTATTTATGAAATTATTTACATTTTGTAATTTTGTTACATCGGGAATGCTGTTCACCATGAGCATGAATGGTAATGGTAATTATAATATTAGCCATTTACTTATAAGGAATATATGAATTGTTCTCTTTACTGATTGGTCAGAAAAGATGAACAAAGACATTTAAATTCTTATTTGTTTCAAACAGAATTTATACTCAAATGAAAAATAGCATTTTCACGACAAGTAAACCAGCACTGTCAAACATGTGATAGATTCCTATTAATAGCTTAATATTGTCAATGTTATTAAATGAGAAAACTGTCTCCCTACAGATAGAAAATGGTGAACATAATAATAGCTGTTTCCTTCCAAGTAAACATTTGGCATTCATTGACTGAACAGCCAGTCCAGTTTTTGGTTGAAATTCATGAAATCTTTCATTTAAAAGAATTTTTCAGGAAAATAAGTCTTTCAAGTCCAGTTGCTGCTATAACTCTTCCAAAATATTTATAGGAGTTTATTTACCATATATACTTGAGTATAGTGCGAGTTTTTGTGATCAGCTTTTTTACATAAAAAATAGGAGGTTGCACTATACACAGGCAATTTTTTTAAAGCGGTTAAAAATCATGTTTTTTTGTGATCAGTTTTTTTGTGATCAGTTTTTTTGTGGAGGGTTTAAAATTTGTGCAAAAAATTCAGGACTCACATTATACATGAAGTTGGTTTATATATACGGTAGGGAGCAGTGAAAAAACACATTTTTTTTGAGTTGCGACCTGTACTTTTCAGTTATCGTCTGTATGACTGTAACAAACACCTGTGAAAAATTTCAGGCCATTTAATGCCCACGTTCATTGCAGCATCACGATCGACTTTTGTTAACTTTTACTGTACACCAAAAAATAGGTGCCATTTATTGTTTGCCAGGATAATAATAAAATGCGCATTGGTGTTGTGGATTCCGGGATGAAATCCGGTCTCAAATGAATGACAAATGCAGGAATGAAATATAGCAAATAAATGTATTGACGTAATAATACAATTGATAATATGGTTAGTAGATCCAGAAATGCGGTTAGTAGCAATAATAATATATATACAGTCTGGGAAATTCAGTATCGAAGTATGACTTCCTTCTGAGTCTACGTGCTCGCAACTGTGACTCCTACAAAGCGGTTACCTCACATTCCTACTCTCTCACTGTATCACTCCCCTCCTGGGTATTCACTGGCAGCAGTACAAGTACACAGTAGGTGAGTCCACTTGTATGAAAAGGGGTGGACCCCTTAACAATTGGTGATATCAATTTAATTCCAGTAATATTTAAGAGGTGCATCATATTAAAATATTATAAATTAATAGTGAAATCTTTTTTTTGATGCAGAATCTGGGCATCAGTTTCCTCGACAATATATCTATCTAATATATCTATCTCTCACTTTGTATCCCATTACTTGAGTGCAAGCTTCAGTTATCACTTTTAGCCCTCTTTTGACTGCCTGAGTACTGTTTGGACACTTGAACGCTACTAATGGTCTCTCAAGAATGTCATTAACCTGTTGATCTGATAGAGAAGCAATGTAAGGAGTTCATTCATCCAGTTAATCATGGAATGATAGTTTTTTGCTTGTTACTTTAGTTTGGGAGTCACCAGTTTTCTTCTGTTGACTACAGGAGGCACATCCTCCTTCCCATCCTCATCTTCACTGTCCTCTTCATCATCAGTGTAGTTTAACAAATCATCATCAACGGCAGCAGCAACAGAATCTTCATCCCCCTCATCAGATATATCAGTGCTTTCTTACACGTGCTAATTCTCCTTTCTAATTTTTCTTATCAGTGAGACAGAATTTTTCTCTAACAGTCATGTCCACATCTGCTCACATATCCAGAAGAAGTTGATGCCTGTGGCCAACATATGCATTTCTCTGGACAGTCTTCTTCCCTATCGACTTCTCCTTACTATTCAGATTTTTCATATAGAGCAGGGATTGGAATACATTCCTTGAGCTGGGTGTTATGCAAGGATGCATCTTGGTGTAGAAACACATTGGATCACTGAAATTTATAATTGCAATGACGATTCTTTCTAGCTCATGGCTGGGTGTTGATGTTTCCATGTACAGCCTGAGGATTCTACTCCATAAAGTATTCCACCTTGACATGCAGGGAGGACCTAGCTAAATACAAGCCAAGTCATCATCAACAACACCTGTAATAAATCCTTTACAAATCCTATACAGGTATTCCTGATTTCAGAACAAATCTTTCTCCACGTCTTCATTCAGGACAGGGAAATCTGACTGGCTGAAATGTATTAACTGGCAGCTCAAATGTTCCTTGATTTGCTTTCTAATGGGACCATTCCAGTGCTCAGGACCACTTGGTTTGCCGTCATAGAAAACAGTACAGAAATGTAGCTTAATTCTTCAAAGCTAAGAGATGAAATAATGGAGCAGGTGACCAAGTAACATTTCAAGATGGTGAATAAGTCTATTTTCTGATCCTACATTTTGACAATCTGCTTTCTGTGTCCAGTCTTGGGAGTCACGTGTGAGATATTTCTTTGCCAGGTTCAACCATGATGGCCTAATGATCTGGCACCGTCATTCTTGAACTCCATTTATTGGTTTTCTGTTTCCTTATCATCACATGAGTGGCCATCTTCTTACCATCAAAATACGGTGACATTATCGGTCTATATTTCTGAGATGAGGTATTATGTACATTATTATGTACATTATTAAAATTAATTGGACTATCATCCTCACCTTTGTCGCCATATTTAATACAACGTTTTGGCCATTGTATGCTCGGCCTTCTTCAGTTAGCTGGAATGTCGAACTGAACCCTTTATTTTGCTCACTGGGGGAGACTGTTCTAGTTCCACGTGCCATGTCTAATGGATGTCAGTTATCAGTTATCTCCTGTTAATTCTCCTCTCCAAGTTCTCCACTGCCTTTGGGTCCTGTCACTGGATCTAAACAATGCCTTTATCCACTGTGCCATGTACCCTTGTCAACATTCCAACCACCTGAAGAAGGCCGGAGTGTACAATGGCTGAAACGTTGTAATAATGTAAATAGTATATATATATTTATGCATATATATATGTGTGTGTGTGTGTGTGTGTGTGTGTGTGTGTGTGCATATTATCAGTTATCTCCTGTTAGGTGATAACTGATAACTGACATCCAGTAACTCGAACTAGAACAGTCTACCCCAGTGAGCGAAATAAAGGCTTCCGTTTGACATTCCAACTACCTGAAGAAGGTCGGAGCGTACAACGCCCCAAACATAATAAATATGGCGACAAAGATGAGGACAATAGTCTGAATAATGTAAATAATATACAGTGACATTATATTTTCAAAATTAGCCATTTGAATTTCTTACCTCTTCAGTCAGTATTTTTGTTTCTCATCTCATTGCTTATGCAGTCCAATAAGTTAACTCTTGTCATCCTTTGTAATAATACCATAGCCAGTTAAGGCAGCAGTATCAATAGCAGCTCCAGCATAGTCACTAATCAAGTATCACTCACAAGTGGCAACCAGTATGGGGAATCTTGTACTGTTCTGTGAGCTGGTGTCTGTCAGAGCTTTTGGATCAGGGACAAAATCAGCATCAATATTGACAGAAAGAATATCTCTTGAATCATCCAAATTATCCTCAACATAAGAAATATATCCATCTACTAGATCTCTATGTCTTTGCACTTTCAGTTGCAAATGCTGTAGATTAAACTTCGACCTGTCAGCTTCAAATGGAGTCTTAGATATGTATAAGGAAAAATCCATGTAGAGTGCAGCCCTGAGGAAAATTTCACTGCTCCCTAATATATGATATGCTTTTTTTCCTTCTAAATGTAATTGCTTATATATAAATTCTAAGTTGAATCACTTTCATGATTCACCAAATTGTTCAGGCTGATATTCATCTGAACCACTCATAGACTAATCGTTTATTTATATTTGGCAGCTGTCTGCATTATGTTATGCAAGCTGATAGCTAATTTATATTATGTGCTTTAGCAGCTGTAAGAGAGAAACTGATAAGAATGTACATTATAATCTAAGTCAATGAACTAATATGTTACTTTTAGCAACTATTATGGGTATTATATGTATAATCAAATTCTTTTCTTTCCAATTTCCAATTTTTTCAACTCTGATAATTCTGCAGACGAGTTTCTTAATTACCATTCAAAAACTCATTCTATAAATATGTTTTCTTTTCACTTTACTTAATATCATGAATTCTTTTCTATGCCTTGTCTTTTAGGACTAGAGCAACCATGACTCTCTACAACTTCTGGTCAGGCTGTTTTCTTAATTAAGAACTGAAAACTTATTCTCGATATGTTTTCTTTACATTTAACTTGATGCTATCAATTCATTTATAGCCATGTCCTTTCAAGACTTGAGTAATCATGGCTCTCCACAGCTTCCTCTTATCAACACTTTCTTTATGACTATTTTCTTAATTACGATGTAAAAACTAATTTTAAATGTGTTTTCTTTTCTCTTACTTGCTACTATTAATTCTTTTTATAGACATGTCCTTTCAGGACTTGGATAATCATGACTCTCTAAAACTTCCACAAAAGCTATTTTCTTAATTTCAGTTAATTTTCATTTTGTATTCTGTTCCTTTTTTTTAATCTATTCACCCGAAGTAAGACAATAAAGCCATTATGGCACAAAGGATTACTGAGTATTAAAGAATATGAGAAAAAGAAAAAATTATTAAAGAGTGAGAATACTAAAAAGGCAGAAGATGATAATTGATATTGTATTTAAATTTGTCAAGATCAGATTTTACTGGAAAGCAAATAACTGGAAAATAGTTCCACAAGCAAGAAGTGTGGTTTGGTTTATTTGCTTATTTAATGCCATATATAATGCTGAAATTTAATTTTCTTGGGAGTTTTGGTAATTTTTTTTTTTTTAATATTATATTCTATTGCTGGTATCTCTGTCTATAAAAGGCATGATGTGTGTGTATGTGTGTACCTAATGCACAGCCGCAATTTTCGATGGATTTGCAGCAAAATTTACATGCACATGCTACAAGTTAACGGGAAGGCCAAGACTGACTTTGAATTTCCCAATTCCCATCAATAGTGGAAATAATTGATTTTTTCATGCTTCTACAGCAGTTTTCATGTAGTTTGCGGCCATTTTCTACTGGCCAGCGTGAGAGCCAACAGCTGACTGACACAAATGTTAACTAGCATGCTAGCATGCAAAAAAATCAATAGCTGCATTCGTCACAAGTGGGAAAAATTTAAATCTGCATGGCACTTTACTCCAATTGGCTCAATCGCTTTCCTAAACTCAATGTTGATTCTGATTCCGCAGAACTGGGTTGGGTGTGAAAAAGTATTTGTTGTTAACATTCTTTTTTCATTTGGTTTTTCCAGTTATGAGTCCTTTTTAAAAGCTGATCGTTTTATGTTCATTTTGTTTAGTTCTTTCTTTGTAACAGATTTAATGTTTAGTATAGAGCTTAGAAAAAATTCTCAGTGTGAGATAGGCAAGAAGTAAGGCATGTTGTAACATCAGCATGGCAAAGGGCACTCATTTAAAGGCAAGGAAGGGCAAAAATATTTTAAGTCAAGTGATAGTGGTTGCTGTATGAGTCGTACGATTTTTGAATCAAGCATGGGCAATGCCGGGCCATGTGGGTAATTTTTATTATAAAAATGTATTTTTATACTTTTATAGAATTTTGATCCCAGTTTGGGGTATTCACTAGTTGCTCATAGCTAGGACCCTAACATATGCTACCACCCAAGGTCAGGGTGACCATGGGAACAACAACAATTAAGAGGTGGTCCCCAAGCTCCTCAATAAAACCCCAATCTGAGGCTTTGCTGCTGGACATAAGTTATCATCATACCAAAGCTGGCAAGATGTATGAGAGAAGAAACTGTTAGCATAGAACTTATGGTTCCATTTAACAATTGCAGATGCAAAATGATGAGGCATAAATGCCAATCTAGTCTTCTTCTTCTACATGACATGTCCCTTCATCATCATCATCATGTTGAGCAAGTTCAGTTCCATCTATTCCTGTTGTTCATTGCATTTGGGAGCTCATCCAGTCTGCATCCTGTGTTTTCAATCAGATGGTGGGTGGTGGCAAAATTTGAATAATTCCTTTCACTTGACCTTTGTCACCTCATTGGTAAGGTCTTATTATGAAATGCAGACTCACTAAGGATAAGAAGCTAAAAACTCATTGGAGGCTTAATTCTGTCCTTTCAATCCATGCAATGATAGAATGGTGTTCTATTGTTCATCCATATAAACAGAGGGAGTTTATTTTAATCATTTCATCCCAACCAAGATAATAAAGCCACTCAGATACAAGAGGTCACTGAGTGTGAATGAATCTGAAAAAAAAGAAGAACATTATTAAGGAGAAAAGCCAATAAAAGAACAAGAATTATAGAAGTGAAAGATGATAATTAACATTCTATTTAAATTTTTGAAAATCAAATTTATGGGGAAATCAAGAAGCTGGAAGAGATTTCCAGAAGTGAGAAGAGAAGAAACTGTTAGCCTTGAATTTATGATTACATCTAATCATTTCAAATGTAAAATGATGAGACCTATCTGCCAATCTAGTATTTTCTTTTTCTTGAAGCTGTTGATTCTTTTATATACCATATTATTTCAAGACTTGAAGAATCATGGCTATCCACAACTCCCTGTCTCCACTTCTGATCAGACTATTTTCTTAATTAAACTAATTTCAAATGTTCATTTAGTTGAAGTCATCTATTCTTTCATATGACATGACCTCTTCAGAACTTGGGTGACCATGACTCTCCACTATTTCCTGTCTCTACAACTTCTGATCAAACTATTTTCTTCATTAAAATTTAAAACTAATATTAAATTTTGTTTTTTTTCTCATTGCTCTTCTATCACAGTATTAATTATAATCTGAAAAATATTTTTCTTTTCATTTTATTTGAATTTATCGATTCTCTTTTGAAACTCTACTTGACTTTCATCAAGCTACTAACCAATATCTGCCTTATAAATAAACATTTTTGTGACACTAGATATCAAAGCACTCACTCATCAACCTAATCTAGTTCTTTTTTTATTCCAAAGTTTCCAGTAAAGAAAATCCTACCACCTATCTATAGACTCAAAACAGAGATTAAGTTATTTTTTTAACATGTTTTATTAAAGTTATTGGATTCATTATAAAAAAAAAAACTGTAGTCTGAAGTTATTATTCAGATTAAACTAGTTTAATACCTCTGAAATCTAATAAAAACTACATTATTTACATTATTTGGACTATTGTCCTCATCTTTGTTGCCATATTTATCACAACGTTTCAGCCGTTATACGTTCCAGCCTTCTTCAGGTGGTTGGAATTTCCAACTGAACCCTTTATTTCACTCACTGGGGTAGACTGTTCTAGTTCCATGTGCCATGTTTGATGGATGTCAGTAATAAGTTATCTCCTGTTAATTCCCCTCGCCATGTTCTCCACTGCCTTAACCGGGTATTGAACTCACACTCTTTGGGTCCTGTCACTGGATCTAACCAACGCCTTTATTCACTGTGCCATGTGTCCTTGAGGACATCTGGGTATGAATTTCTTGGTATTATACATCTAATGTCTTCAGCAACCATTTTTACCAGTGCTCATATTGCAATTTTGCTGTTATCATTCCATGTTTTTACCAGAGCTCATATTGCAACTTTGTTGTTATCATTGCTTTTCTCTGGCACTCCTTATTACTGGTTCCCATATTGTATTTATTTCTATGCTTGGTCAGCTCAGGAGATTTCTGTGGCCTAGCATATGTGCTGATTTCTTTAAGTTTACGAAATAAAGGGTTCAGTTCAAAATTCCAACCACCTGAAGAAGGCCAGAGCGTACAACGGCCGAAACGTTGTGATAAATATGGTGACAAAGATGAGGACAATAGTCTGAATAATGTAAATAATGTACATAATACCTCATCTCAGAAATATAGACAGACTAATAAAACCTATTTTAAAATTTTTCCATCAATTGAATCATAGGTAATGGAAATGCTGAAATCAGAAAATAACAAAATTATAGGGTGAGGGAATGTCGGCATTAGAGATATCAAAGGAGCTTTGCAGACATTGTTGAATGATAAAGAGGTCTGTTAAAAATATAAGTTGAGAACTAGAAGCAAATGAAAGGGCTTTAAGGAATTGCCTCCTGAAAGGGAATGTAAACTAAAGTGTGTTATAATAAAACAACCCATTTTGACCAGGATAGAAATGAGTCAAAAACAAAAGGTGTAGAATACTTTGCAAAATGGGATCTGTTATAAAAATCTCCTAGGCAAATAAGTAAAGCAAATATTTGAAAGGATCATCACTAGGCCAAGAAATTTATAAAAATTGACTTTTCTAAAGTCAAAGATTTTTTTTGTGGGGTGACACTCAATAAACCTGATGGATGGACCAAAGGAGAGATCTTATCCATTGTAGATGTGCCTGGGGCTAAAAGGAGGCAGCAGTGTGATGATGGGTTGGATTTCTTCACTAAACCATTATTGCACCATTTAAAGTCGATAACAGTGTTAGACTATCTATTGCAATTTCATGGACAAAACTTCAAAACTTTCTTTGAATAGTAAAAGTCTCAGCCTTGCAGTTTCAAAGTAAATTGTGTATTTATGCACAACAATGCTACTTCTCATGTCTCTAAGGGTATCCATGAATTTTTTGAGAATAAAAGGTTTATAAGAGAGAATATAATGGAATGACCATCATCATGTTCTGATCTGAATCCATTCAAAAATCTATGGTCAACTGTGAAGATGGAATTTTATGAAAGTGGCAAACAATATAACAGCAAATCAGGCCTATGGGAAGCAATTAAAAATACAATGTTGGAAATTGAACCTTGTGAAGTAAAATATTTATCAAAATCAATGGTTAATAGATTGCTGGCTGTTATTGAGAAAGGCCCTTATATTAATATGTAAATGCTTTAAAGACTTATGATATATGTTTACTATTTGTTCCGTTATAAGTGTTTATCAGTTGTTGATGATTGTATTACTTTGTTATTGAAGTAAAAAGTTATTTTCTGGTTTTGCATAATAACTTCAGACTGCAGTTTTTTTTACAATAAATCCAATAACTTTAATGAAACTGTCTACAAACTTAAATCAATTACAAATTGAAATCAAGGAAGACAGAAGATGGCTGACTGGCATTGCATTTAGTTTTGAAGATGTTAAGAACAGAGAAACAAGAAATTGGATGAACCCACTTTATCGTTCAACAATCTCTACAAAGTTCCTTTGATGTTTCCTATATATAAATTCCCTCACTCAAAAGCTTTGTTATTTTCTACTTTTCAGCATTTGCTAGATACTTTCCATTATCCATGTTTCAACAGATATTATAGAAAAAAAAATAGTTTTATTTGATTTGACATGCTTTAAACTAATATTAGTTTAAATTTTATAATAAATCTAATAAATTTAAAACATTCAAAGACTTATCATATATATTTGTTATTTGTTCTATTATAGGTGTTGATCAATTGTTGATGATTGTATTACTTTGCTATTGAAGTAAAAAGTTATTTTCTGGTTTTGCATAATAACTTCAGACTGCAGTTTTTATAATAAATCCAATAACTCTAATAAAACATGTTGGATATCCCTAAAAATTTAAGACAAACTTCATTTTGATGTCTAAATTAAATGTTTTAACTTTGGTAAAAATTTTTCAATATAACTTCAAATTATTGAGGCTTATGTGATTTGCATAATAACTTCAGATGTACTATATATACATGTTTGTTATTAAGAGGAAAAACCAAATTATTTTTTTAAATTTTTTATTCCTTTCTAGCACATTCAAAATTTAGTTAAAAATCTTGTTTGTTTAGAGTCAGCAAAATTTATGTAAAATCGATCATATCAGCCATTTTTGACAACTTTGTAAAAAAAGGTGAAATACTCCATTTAAAAATCTTGTAAAATTCAATTATACTTTTTTCAAAAGTTATTTTAGGAAATAAATTTAAAGTATACTTAATGTAATTTGAGACAAACATTTATTGGACAGAAAGGCAGAAGTGACAGTATTTTTGAATTTTAAGTGAACCAGCTTATTTAACTATAAAGTAATTGTTTTTATTAAGTTTGGGGCCTTTTTTTCATCATGCTATACTGTTTTTTTGGTGAATTATTGAACATACCTATATATATATATATATATATATATATATATATATATATATATATATATATATCTGTATATACAGGGTTATTCAAAAGGAATGAACTGATTTTATGATGCATTGCTTTAGTTCCCAAGCCTCATCATGGAATGAGTCAGTGACCATTGAAAGAGAAGTTTTCTAATTTTTGAATGGCTGCCACATGGGTACAGTAGTCCCATCATACCTCTGGCAACATTCAGTTGTTTGCTTACCCCTGAAATGGCGAGTTCTCAGCAAAAGGCATTCTGCATTCTTGCATTCACAAAAGCAAATATGGTTGTCATGTTGCAGTGTGCTTTTCAAAGGCAATTCGACATAAATCCACCATCTCCTACGAACATTCAATGGTCATTTAAATAGTTTCAAGAGAGTGGGTGTCTGTGTAATGGAAAATGTACAGGATGACCATGAGTTTCAGTGGAACAGATGGCAAGAATTTGTGCTGCATTTGAGGGTTGTCCATGGAAGTCTACAAATTGAGCTAGCCGTGAGCTTAAAATCTTTCAATTCACCATCTGGTGTGAGCTCAGAAGACTTCTACATTTGAAACCTTACAGACTACATCTTGTTCAGCCATTTAACAAGGCCTTGCTCTCTGTGTTTGGCCTGCAAGATCTCCAGACCTCACCATTTGTGATTTTTTCATGTGAGAATATGTAAAAGTTCACTTTTATATTTCATCACTACTCACTAAACTCGATGACCTTAAACATCAAATAATGACAGTGATCAACTCAGTGGACTGTGATATGCTGATGTGTGTCTTGCACGAATTCTCTTATCATATTGATGCTGTCTGTACTGCAGGTGGTGGCCATATTGAACACTTGTAAGACAAAAAATAAAAATTGACTGTGAGTAGAATACTTGTGACTTGGCTGGAGTTTTCTATTACTTTTCCTTATTAAAATATTGTGTAATGAAATTGGTTCATTCTTTTTGAATAAGCCTGTATATAACTCTGTCTCTCTTGATATATATATATATATATATTATATATATATATATATATATATATATATATATATATATATATATATATATATATATATATATATATATATATATATATATATATATATATATATATATATATATATATATATATATATATATATATATATATATATATATATATATATATATAAATATATATATATATAAATATTACTTGAGGACAGAAAATTATACCAGATGTCCTTAAGGACACATGGCACAGTGGATAAAGGCGTTGGTTAGACCCAGTGACAGACCCAAAGAAGGTGAGTTCAATACCTTGTTAAGGCAGTGGAGAACTTTCAGAGGGAAAATTAGCAGGAGATAACTGATAACTGACATCCATGGCATGTGGAACTAGAACAATCTACCCCACTGATCGAAATAAAGGGTTCAGTTCGAAATTCCAACCACCTGAGGAAGGCCGGAGCGTACAACGGCTGAAACGTTGTGACAAATATGGCGACAAAGATGAGGACAATAGTCCGACAAATGTAAATACTGGTATTTATGTAAGATTATATTGGACGTTTTTGGTGGCAGGTGTAAACAGATATAAATTCTAATAATGAAAAATATTTATGATAGAAAGAACTTATCTTTGATAATTTTGGTTGCATGGCATCTGAAATAGAAGGTGTCTACACATATGAACTTGGTTTAAAAGTACATCATCTTGAAGATTTCTCTTAATGCAAGCAAGTACTTGTCTGCACAAACCCTGTGCTCACTATTTTTAAATAGACATATGGATCTGTTTGCGTCATTCAATGATTCTCTTATCTTGAGAAGTTGTAAAATATCACATACAGACCCAGATTATTCATGGTATCTTCTTGGTGAGTAGTTCCATTGTAATGGAAATGGACGGGAATGTTTTCCTAAAATCAAATGAGATGTATGACAGGCAGTGGTGTGACAAAGAAGCAGATTTTAGATTTCATTTCTTTTTGTGGGCTTATGTAACAGGCTTTGCGATTCCTCCATAGAAATAGAAATGGATCAAAGAATAAATGTTGATGATGTAGAACTGGTTTAGGCAGACACTTGGCTAGATAGGTGTATAGAAAAATATTGATTTGAACAAATAGCAACAGGCTGAGAAAGATATGTATGTATGTATGTATGTATGTATGTATAGATATATATACATATATAAATTCAGATTTTAAAAGCAGCTCTGAATAGAGTCTGTTCCAAAACACCCTATATATGTATATATAGAGAGAAAGAAATACAAACTGTGATAGATACTGTGATAGATATATAGCTAGATACAGACTGTGATAGATAGATAGATAGATAGATAGATAGATAGATAGATAGATAGATAGATAGATAGATATGAACAGACTTAGATAGATAGATAGATACTGTGACAGACAGATAGATAGAAAGATAAATAGATAGACACTGTGATAAATATAGATATGAACAGACTTAGATAGATAGATAGATAGATAGATAGATAGATAGATAAAGATAGATAGATAGATACTGTGACAGACAGATAGATAGAAAGATAAATAGATAGACACTGTGATAAATATAGATATGAACAGACTAAGATAGATAGATAGATAGATAGATAGATAGATAGATAGATAGATAGATAGATAGATAGATAGAGACTGTGACAGACAGACAGATAGATAGATAGATAGATAGATAGATAGATAGAGACTGTGACAGATAAAGAGATAGATAGACACTGATAAATAGATAGATATGAACAGACTAAGATAGATAGATAGATAGATAGATAGATACTTCGACAGACAGATAGATAGATAGATAGATAGATAGATAGATAGATAGATAGATAGATAGATTCAACAGACAGATAGATAGATAGATAGATAGATAGATAGATAGATAGATAGATAGATACTGAGATAAATAGATATGAACAGACTAAGATAGATAGATAGATAGGTATGAAGAAGAACATAGATAGATAGATAGATAGATAGATAGATAGATAGATAGATAGATAGATAGATAAAAATGAAAGAAAGTTTTGGGCAGGAAAAAATGAAGTGTGGGAAGAAAAGTAGACTTGTGAGTAGAAGAATGAGCAGGTTAATAGAAGTTGGTTAGCAAGACAAAATAAAGGTGAGGAAAAGTCGTTGAACCATCGACTGGAATAGATGGGGAGATAGGCAGGCCAGAAAAGAAATCAAAAGATATGTACAACTTCTCACTGTTTACAAGCATGGGACATTCTAATCTAATGGCAATCTTCTTGGTCAAGAACATAGAAATTTCTTTCACTTGGATTTGTCTCAAAGATGGATCATATAAAACCTACAGAATTTGGCCAAGAATGATAAATCTTTGATTGAAAGATTTTGTTTTCCCTGTAGGAATATGTTTGGAACAACCAATCTTATTTCCTTGTAGTAACCTGGTGTCTCTGCTGCAGTCTTCAATTTTGTATTGTTTGTGCATGTTTTATCTATCAACCAGATTTATCTAAGATATTCAAGCAGAGGACTGGAAAATGTAACAAGTTGAAATGCAGTATTTGGAGACAAGGGGAAAAATTGCTTTGTCTCAGCATATATTGTTTGTTGGGGGATGATGGTGTTAGTTTTGTTGCTGACAGCTAAATATTAGAAAGGAAATAAAGATAGGGGAGAAGTGGAAGGAAAAAGAAGATGGAAGTAGGAGGAGGAGGTGAATAAAAAGGTTTGAGGTTGTAGATTGCAAGAGTGGAGTAAAAGTGAAAGTTGAAGTGGGAGGCGAAAATGAATATGTAAAAATGGTGAAGAAAGTGGGAGGGGAAAGAAGTAAAGGAGACAAAAGAGGCAAGGGTGAAGGATTGCAATAAGGGGAGTAAAAGCGAAAATGAAGGTGGTTGGAGAAGAGGTGGGGTGTAAAAATGGTGAAGAAAGTGGGAGGAGAAAGCAGAGAAGGAAATGAAAGAGGCAGAGGTGTCAGATTGCAAGAATGGAATTAAAGCAGAAGTGGAGGTGGGAGGAGAGGACGGATATGTAAAGATGGTAAAGAAAATTGGAAGAGAAAGAGATGGAATGAATTAAAAAGAGGTGAGGAGTCAAGGCAAGAAAGAAAAAGAAAGGTGAATAAGAATTAGAGGGCGAAAAAGCTGGACAGAAGATGTAAGATTTGGAAATAAGATGCAAAAGAAAGAAGAGAAAGAGAAAGAGTTGTCAGAATAAGAAGAAGGAAAAGAAAAAGGTTAGAGAAAAAGATGGAGTAGAAGAAAATGCAGAAAGAAGAGGAGAGCTGAAGAGGAGACAATAATTAAAAGAGAGTGGTTAAAGACAATGAAGAGAAGGAGGAGGAGATCAATAAAAGAACTAGGGGTAGGAGAAAAGGAAGAAGAGGAGGGGGAGGCTGTTGAAAGGGAGTGGGAAAAGAGAAAAGCAAAAATAAATGAAAAAATATCAAGGGAGAGTAGAATGAAGTTTGGGGGAAGATGAAAACACAAAGGAGAAATGGAAAAGTGGGAGGAGATGGTTATAGTGAATAAGAAAGAGGGGGTCTAGGTGATGAGAAGGAGAGGTTGAAATGTGGCAAATGGAAGAGAAAAAATAATAAAGAAGGAGAAGGAAAAAGGGAAAGCACAGAGAAGTCAATAAGGTACAGGTCAACGCGAAAGAGAAAAGATTAAATACAGTTAAAGAAAGAAAAAAAGAAAGAAAGAAAAGAAAAAAGAAGTAAAAAATAAAGGAAGGAAAAAAAAAAGAAGAAACAAAAAAAAAAAAAAAAAAAAAAGCAACAAAAATAAAAAAAAGGTAAAAGAAATTAAAAAAAAAAGAAAAAGAAAAAGAAAAGGAATGAAATATGAAAAGAAAGAAAGACAACAAGGAGAGACAAAGAAAATGAAAAGGAGAAAGAATAAACCAAAGGAATGAAAGAAAATGTAAAAAGAAAGGTAAACAGAATGAAAATGAAAGAAAGAAAAAAAAGAAGAAAAAAAAAGAACAGAAAGTAAGAAAGAAACAAAAAGCTTAAGAAGAAAGTTAAAAAGAGGAAAAAAGAAGTAAATGAGACAAAACAAAAAGAAAGAAAAAGCAAATGGAAAAGAAGAAACAGAAAAAAAGCAATAATGATAAAAAGAAGAAAGAAAAATAAAGGAAGAAAAAAATAAAGAAAGAAAAACGTAAGATAAAATTGAAGAAGCACACAAATAAAAAGAAAAATTGACAGAAAAAAAACCCCAAAGGAATAAAGATGAAACAGGAATATGTGTGTATCTCAGCATACGGCAGCAATGAAGTAAAAAGATGTTAAAATGTAAAGAAAAAAAAAAGTAGCATAAATAAAGAAAAGAAAAAGGTGGAAAAATGGTGGTGAAAAGAAGAATAAAGGAAAAGAAATGAATGAAAAGCAAAGATGTTCACAAGAAACAAAGAAGAAAAGAACGATGAAAACTGAAACAGAGGTGAAAACAAAAAAAATTACTCGCCTTTCATAATTACCTCCAGGTAACAGTTTACAACTACCACATACACCAAACTTTCAATAAAGAAATGTTACAAAATGAAAAAAAAAATTCTTTAGTGAATGCTCTCAGCATATGGCCTTGTGCCAATTCAGAGTGATCAAACAGATACAAAATAACATCTACAGAGCCTATTGGGGAACAGTATTATTGATTTTGTATTTGTTATTTTTGCTTTCAAATAATTTTAGATACATCTGAATTAGTCCGTGATTTTATCTTTTTCTTCCTGATTTATAATTTATGTTGCAAACTATAAAAATGGGTTTTATTCTTTGTTCTGAACAGCATAACCTAAATTGTATAAAGTCTACCCTAGAAACAATTGGAAACTATTTTCTTAGAGGGAAATTACACCTGATTCCCAGTGTCTATCATTGCAATTATAGTTTTAAGGTACGCTATATTTGTGGCATAAAATTACCCAATATCTGCGATTGAGCGTGTGTAAATATAAAATTGGATGCTGAATCAGGCCTGAAGATTGTGTTCTTGCATGAAACAAACTGTAAAGGTTTTGTATTTTTACAGCTCTATTTTGCTTTATTTACCCATGTTAGGTTTCTTGATTCTAAAGAACTATATCACTGTAGATATTTGTCTATATAGATGCCTATTCGTTTCTTATTTTGTCTTATGTTTTTTCTTGGTGGGGCAGGTTTGGTATTGGGAGGAGAAATTTGAGCAGCCTTTTTCTTCACCTATTACTTTATTTATTTTGGTATATATATATATATATATATATATATATATATATATATTATATATATATATATATATATAGATTTAAAACATATAAAACAGACTGTAACCACCAGGTGTTGACTTCTGTATCTTTTATATTTTATTAATGTAAATTTGGGCAGCAACCTTTCTTTTAAACATCTTTCATTAAATACTGCAGACAAGGAAGATTTAATTATTTTTTATTTAATTTCTCCAGTATTCTTATGTTTTTCCATTTTGTATGAGTAAAAGAGTACAGAAATTTGCCATAATTTTCTTTGTCTCAAATGCTTTTAGCTATTTCTTTAGTCATTTTAAAGGAAGTTTTGTTTTTGGTGTTGTTAGTTTTCCTCATGTTTTTGGCTGTTTAAGTTGTATTCATTTTTGTGTTGTTTTTGAAACCTATGAGCATTTCAACCCTTTTGTATTGACTTAGTTGTTTACCATGGGGTTTTTTCTTTGAAACCTGTATCTGTGCGATTTTTTTCAATGGACTTTCATGTTTGTAGAAACCTTTTTTCCCTCTCGAGATTGATTTGATTATTGGCAAATCAAAAATTTGAGGTTTTTCAAAATGAGTATAGTTATCTATATTTGTATATTTATATATATATATATATATATATATACTATATTGATATTGTCGTCCACATTACTGGTTTTTGGACCATGGCTGAATTTCAATAAAATGTGAGCATCTTTTATTTTTAAAAACCACTAAGCTAATTGGCACACGGCAGGGGATATGCATATTTACTTTTTTAGATATATATATTCATATAAGAGTATTATATATATATATATATACTGAAATAAATTTTTGGATATATAGATAAACAGCTCATCAAGATGTCCGGTTGCCTCTAGCTAGGATCGAAACCCAACTGAATTATGTTTCATTAAATGACAGATGACCAGGTACTACGGTTAAGCTTTTTATTTAATTTTTCTTGTGTTTCAACAAGAGCTTACATTGCACCTATCTGATCATGGCTCCATTAGAGCCCATTTAAACACACAACTTTCCTGATGATCCGTTTAAAAAAAAAGATTAAAAAATAATGGAAGCTAGGTAGGTTTGTCAACACTTAACAATATTAACTATGAACAAGTTTATCTAAATCTGCTCTAATGGTTAATGTATTGACAAACTGAATCATCTTTTGTTAAAGGTATAGCTGAAAACATTGTTTAAAACATTTGGACAGTTTTATCGTCCAGGAAAGTTTTTTAAATTTAAAAAGCTAACTGGGTCTTCAAACCTGTATCTGTGCAAATTTTTCGACAGATATATATATATCATGTTTATATATATATGTGTGTTGTTTTTTTTAAAATATAGAAAATAGGGAAAGAACTTTTTAATTATTCTTTAGATTATATATATTTTTTAAAGGCAAATCAAAAAATCGAGGGTTTTTCAAAAGAGTATAGTTATCTAATATTTTTATATATATATATATATATATATATATATATATATATATATATATATATATATATATATAACACTATTTCTGTTTTATATTGAGGCCCATATATAAAAATTGACAAAACATCCAAAAAAAGTATAGACTGTTTCACTGCTGAGCACAGCTCATCAGCACAGAAGATGACCCTCAGTTGATGCCATTCACTATATGGTTTTGGATAGATGTCTGGTTGTTCTGTAATAGGTAAATCCATCGAAATCTGGTTTGGTCCATTGAATTGTCATCAAAGTCAGAAGATTCCAAAGAATGCTGACCAGAAGCTAAGCCGTTGACTGGCCCCTGAGAATTTCCACCACAGATTAGTAACTCAAGATGAAACCTAGGTTCAACATGGATGAAGGTTCTCCACCCTTGAAGAATTTCATCTAGGTAGCATCTGTTGGCAAAATGTCTTTCCAGAACATTCGCCATAAATATTTTTGCCGTAAGACAATTTTGACACATTTTTTGATATTTAATAGTTAATTTATAGTGAATTTAAAATAGTTTAGATTGAAAAATTTGTACACAGTGACTGAGAGAAGAACTATTGGAAACGATTCAAAGGTTTAACGTTAAGTCTGAAATATGAATTGCATGATGTAGGTTCTGATGTCATTGAAATTAGCCGACTAAGAGAATGAATGACGTAGGATTTTGATCCTATAACTTCGCTTGAGCTGGCAAAGTGATGGCTTATTTTTTTTAATCTGAAGGTAATTACAAACTCTATCCATCACCACTTCTTCCCCAAAATAAAAGATGGCAGGTGTGCACTGAAATAAATTTTTGGAAGCATATATTTGATTGTCATCCACAGAGACTTAGCTGTTTTTCTGTTTCACAGCTCATCCCAACTGTGGTTAGATGTCCGGTTGCCTCTTAGCTAGGGATCGAAACCCATGAATGGAATTATGTTTCATTAAATGACAGATGACCAGGAATACATACATATTATATATTTTTATTTAATTTTATATATATATATATAGTTTTCGACTGTGTTTCAACAAGAGCTTACATTGCAATGACCTATTTGATCATGGCTCGAATACATTAGAGCCCATTTAAATATATATATATATATATATATATATATATATTTATATATATAGATAATACATAAAAGGTGAATGGTCGGAGTTGAATGAGACCAGAAACTCCATTAAAAAAATAAAATAAATGAAAAATAACATGTTGAGCTTTTACTTAAAAGTAGAAAAAAAAATACAAATAAAACAAAAGTATATATATATAAAAAAATATATATATATATATATAAAATTATTTTAATGGAAGTTTATACATTATTTTTATAGATACAAATAAAAAGAAAAAGAAATTTTGTAGAAAATATATGTCCAACACAAACCTTAACAATATTAACATGAACAAGGCCACATTTATTCAAAGTATAATTGTACATGTATTTATTATAAATTAAAAACATCTCATATTTAATTCACAATATTTCTTAAAATAAACAACATACATAAATGCCACACAAAAAAAAAAAAAAGGTAACAATTAACTGGGGCTGATCAAAACTGAATCATCACCCTGTATATACAGTGATGTGTAAAAGTAAGTGAACATCCAAGATAATATTTAAAAATAATTGCCTTTTTCCAGATAACAAATCTAATTAAACTAAAGGCCATTATTAAATGAATTACAACTGAAAATTTTCATTCAGAACTATAAAACATTTGGACAGTTTTTTGTTTTAAATGGTTGCTTTGTCCATGTAAAAAAAAAATGACACGTTTCTTTTTTTCGAACAAAATATTATAACTCAAGAAAAATTAAAAAAAAAATATATATCCAAAGATAACTTCCTGAAGTAAACATGTCTGTCATTTTAATGAAAACATGCAAATAAATGAAGGATTGGCTGTCCATAAAAATTACAAATATACATATATATATATATATATATATCTATATATATATATATATATATATATATAAATGTGTGTAAAATATAGAATATAAAATAAAGAAACGTCTATTTAAGAGGACATTTTCAAAACATAATCCAACTTATAAAATTTATTTTTTTAACAGTATTTGCATTTCAGATTTTTTTTTTTCTGTAAAATAGGGCTATATATATATGTATAAGTGCATAGGTATGCATAAATAAAAAGAACACAGTGATACAAAAGTTCCCTAGTATTTTTGTTTTATTTTAAGAAGACAGTTTCCAGACAGAAGTAGAGCTTAAAATATTTTTATTGTTTAAAATTTTTTTTGTTTATGAAGGAATCATATTTTTAAACAAAAATAATAATTATATCTCATATATATATATATATATAGAATATATATATATATATATATATATATATATATATATATATATATATATATATATATATATATATATAAAATATATATATATATATATATATATATATAGGTCATTCAAAAAGTTCCACTTTTTTCTAGACAATCAACAAATCTTAATTAAACTATATATATTCATTAAGAAAAACCTTTATTAAAAGAATTAGTTCAAAGATTTTTATCCAGCTAAAAAATTAATTAAAAAATTAAGATGTGCAAAAGTTTTGTATTTTTGTTACCAGACAATTCTTCCTTCAAGCCCCCACCATATACACATATATACATATATAATAACTTATAACAAACAGGAATATAAAAACTAGTTCAGACACGACTTCTGTTTTCGACTGCCTCAGACTTGACTGATTTCTGTGACAGAGGCCCCTCATATGTGGCAAAGGCTGGTTTAGCTGAGCCCAGGGCATGCAGAAAATATAAAAATTTTGCCCTGATAACAACACCTCCTGCTCAAAGGCTTCAACCGAACAGTCAGCCGTAGAAAAACTAGTTCAGATTTAATGTGGGATCTGAGCCCGTGAGGCCTATTATGCAAAACCTGTAGAAACAGGTTCATGGTCGGTTTATGCAGCAAGCCTCATATAAAAATTCAACAAAACAGACATCCAAAATTATTTATTGCGTATGTCCATTATGTTAAGGGTATCAAAGCAGAAAAAGATAAACGTCTTAACTTCATGAACACCCAGTCCATGTACAGCAAATTAAAAAGAATGGTCCTTAAAAGAAAAATAATAAGAAAGAATTTAGTCTTAGTTGAGGACTCCAAAGTTTTTCCTGGTTTATGCAACTGTGAAGAAGTGGTCTTATTCACTTATGAATTAGCATTTGTTCTATAATCGAGGCAGAGACATTTTCAGTCAGAAGATGACCCTCAGTTGATTCTTCAAACTATATGGTTTGGATGAGCAGATGTCTTACTGTTTTCTGTCGATAGGTTTCAAAATGACCATAGATATTAGTTCTGGTTTTGGTCCATTAGTAAAAAAAGTTTTCCACTGAGATCTTTCCAGAGATCAACAAAGCTGTCTCCAAGATGGGTCCAAAAAACCTTACTTATGTTGTGTGTATATTTAAAGATAATCCTCAGTTTTAAAATTCAGAAGAACTTGATAATGAAAATCAGTACACGACAGTAGTTTGTGTTATGGTTCAACAAAATTTCCAGGACACTTGAGGACACTTAGGTTTTGTTTGAAAACATTTTCTGTGTTTAATAAAAAGAATTTAATCTGGCCTTTTGTTGAAATCAATGAAATTTAATATTTGATGCTATCATACTTTTCTCCATTAATACATTTTATTCTTGAGGATAGCTTATGATTTTTCCATATTTAAAAAGTATGTTTCACTTGAACAACTTCTTCCTGCTGATTTGTGAGCATCAACAATTCTTTTCCTCAAGTCTAAACTAATTTTCTTTGTTTTTGATATGATGCTTTCAAAAATGACTACTCATAACCTTACTTATGTCATTTGTATATTTAAAGATAACCCTCAGTATTAACTTCAGTTAAGAAGCTTAGAACACTGATAATGTAAAGCTCATCAGTACACGACACTAGGTTTTGATATGGTTCCACAAAATGGATGGTTCTTAAGAGGGGAATAATAATATTTGTTCTAAGGTCTTTAGAAACATCTCTTTAGTCTTTCACTTTCTTCTGTTAGTCTTGTTCTATAACATGTGACTCTCTTTGAACTTCTTCACTCTTGGGAACACTTTGATAACTTTGTAAATCCCATCTCTTGATTTGTGGGCATCAAGATTTCTTTTCGTTAAGTCTGAACTTTGTTTTTTATATAATGCTTTCAAAAATGGCAACTCAGTTGTGTGTATATTTTAAGATAACTCTCAGTGTTAATTTCAATTCACAAGCTTAGAACATTGATAATGTAAATCCCATCAGTACACGACAGTAGGCTGTGTTATGGCTCAACGAAAAGGTAGTTCTTAAGAATAATTATATTATATTGACTTTGGTATGTTATATTTTGTTTGAAATAATTCTATAATTGTCTGCAAATAAAAAGAATTTAGTCTAACTTGGAGGTATCTCTTCTGCAAAAGTGGAATGTAGAATTTTTTTTGGTCTATGATTTTGCAGTTCATTTCTATATGACTCGTCACTGTTTTATTTGAGACTTCAGTTCAAAACTTGGTTAAGTTATCTCTTATGTTTTGGCATTTGTTGTAAGCTCTTTAGAAACATCTGCCATTAGTCTTTAAAAAGATAAAGTGCCCCTTTTGCAGAAGAGACATTTCTAAACCAGACTGAAGTATGTTAAGGAGAAAGCATATCATAATATCGAATAAGATAAAATTCTTTTTCTTCTGTCAGTCTTGTTCTATGACATGTGGCTCTCTTTGAATTTCTTGATAATTTTTCTCACTGCAGTTCTTGATGCTTGGAAAGTCTCTGATAACTTTGTATATCCTTCTGCATTGTGAACATCAACAATTCTTTTTTTCAAGTCTAAACTAATTCTTTTCTTATTTTTGACATCATGTTTTTACAAATGACGTCTCAAAGCCTTAGTTGTTATATTGTGCATATGTTGGAAGATAATTCCATTAGTAAAAAGTATGTTCCACTCAAAGAGCTTCTTCCTACTTTCTTTGAGACTTCAGTTTGAACCTGAGTTAAGTTATTCACTTATGTTTTGATATTTGTTCTAAGTTCTTTAGAAACATCTCTCTTTAGTCTTTCACTTTCTTTTGTTAGTCTTGTTCTATAACATTTGACTCTCTTTGAACTTCTTGATAATATTTCTCACTGCAGTTCTTGACTCTTGGGAACTCTTTGATAACTTTGTAAATTCTCTCTCTTGATTTGGGAGCATCAACAATCCTTTTCCTCAAGTCTAAACTAATTTTCTTTGTTTAATATAATGTTTTCAAAAATAACAACTCAAAAACTTACTTAAATTGTGTTTATATTTAAAGATTTCAATTCACAAGATTAGAACATTGATAATGTAAAGCCCATCAATTCACTATCCATAGGTTGTGTTATGGTTCCACAAAATGGATGGTTCTTAAGAGGGGAATAATAATATTTGTTCTAAGTTCTTTAGAAACATCTCATTAGTCTTTCATTTTTTTCTGTTAGTCTTGTTCTATAACATGTGACTCTCTTTGAACTTCTTCACTCTTGGGAATTCTTTGATATTTTTGTAAATTCCATCTCTTGATTTGTGAGCATCAAGAATTCTTTTCCTCAAGTCTAAAGTTATTTCCATTGTCTTTTATATAATGCTTTCAAAAATAGCAACTCAGTTAGCCCATCAGTACACAACAGTAGGTTGTGTTATGGTTCAACAAAATGGATGACTCTTAAGAATAATTATATTATATTGACTTTGGTAGGTTTGATTTTGTTTGAAATAATTCTATAATTGTCTACAAATAAAAAGAATTTAATCTAACTTGGAGGTATCTCTTCTGCAAAAGTGGAATGTAGAATTTTTTTTTTAACTTCTTGATAATACTTCTCCCTTTATTTTTACTGCTAACTGCTTTCAATATTTTTCACATATATTCCTTTCTTTAGCATTCTCTCCACTCTCAAAAGATTTCCAGTTTGGGACACATTGTAAAAACCCAATGCGTTCTACTCCCACCTTAATGTGTCACTATCTGGATTGTGTTCTTTGGGTTATATGACTATCTTTTCTTTCTCCAAACTTAGGATTGTAAATCGTATGATGGTAAACAACATCCAGTAGCAAAGCCTCTAATCAGGAGATTGAAGGCTTTGAGGAAGATGAAACCACCTCTTAATTGCTGTTGACCTGGGATACTATCACCCCAAACAAAAATTAACTACATTTTTATAGTAAAATTACCAACAATAAAATTTATGCTTTACAAAATATATATCTAAAAAACATAACTTTACTCTAAAAGTGTAAAATTATGTACAAAATATCTGTAGTTGAAAGCATAAATTATGTACAAAATATTTAGATTTTGACATTAAATAACCCATAGATGTTGACATGTTCCCATGATATTAATCCATATAATATCCTACAATTTCTTAAAGAAATCAAACTGTATTTCAAAATATAACTTCAACAAAACTACATCATAAAACACACATATCACTGTCTCTAGTAATTATGTTCACGCAAACATGTATATGCATAAAAGCTGAGTATTATCTACCATGTATTCAATTGTGAAAGCAGAATAACATATATAATTTTTATTATTTTAAATCTTCCAAGAAAATTAAATTTTTGAATTAAATGACCCATAAGGTGTTGATATGCCTTTAAACATAAAATCAATTAATCAATCTAATTATAGGCAACATCCCAAATCAAGTTTTGTCGCATCTGATAATATGATATGCTTTCTCCTTAGCATACTTCATTCTGGTTCAGAAGTGCCTCTTCTATAAAAGTGGAGGTTTTTTTTTAGTCTGTGACCTCACAGTCCATTCCTGGATAGTGCTCTAGTGACTGTCTTATTTGAGACATCAATTCCAAATTTGGCTAAGTCATTCACTGTTGTCTTGGCAGTTGTTCTAAGGCCTTCAGACATTTCTTACAAGTTTTCTTTCCAGATTCTTTGAAATCATTCACTTCCAATCTTTGCTTGTCTTGTTCTCTAATGTGTCACTCTCTTTCACCTTTTCTTAATAATATTTCTCACTCCAGTTTCTGATACTTGGAAACTGTTTTATAACCTCTTTTATAAACTTGTATATCCGTCTTCTGCTTTGGGAACATCAACAATTCTTTTTATCAAGTGCAAACTAACTTTTGTTTTGGTTTTTAACATGATGCTTTCACAAATGATAGCTGAAACTCTTACTGAAATTGTTGTATCATAAAAATATTGTAAGATCCCCCTTGTTGTTAACTTCAAGATGACATCAAAAACAGCACAACACATAACCAAATAATCCCTGGACGTCTCATGTCACTCCTTCTTTTTGTCAACATTTAGAGTATTGATGTTGGGGTGGCATCTTGTAGTAGACATTAGCATCTACCTTTTCTTTAAGCTAGTAGTAGAATGGATGTATATTGTTTCCCTTGGAGACCTCAACACCCCAGACCATAACTTGGGAAAGATGTTTGCTCCTGAAGGACCCCTTGACATCAGATTTTGACTTTTGAGAGATAATAAAAATTTTGGCAGTTCAAAACATGCTTAACTGGAACGATTTTCTTGTCAGAGAATATTCTATATGTGGATCCATAATTTTTTGAAGTACCAGGGTATTTACTTGCACTTTCCAGGTTCCTGGCCTTTATGGATAACATGAAGAGTTGCTTAGGGGTCTTTGTATAGCATTCTGATGGTCTTAAGTTCAATTTTAGCTCTGCAGATAAGCTATTTTACACATCAGTGTTGTTGGATTATTTGCAGATTTGGACTTTAGGACATTAACATAATCCCAATTAATCTTCTTGATTTCTGGTTTTTGTCCAGATGCCATTGCCCACATCTATGGTCTTCTTGATAGTGTAGACAATGCATAAATATTAGTAGATAGTACAAAAAAGAAAATTTTCAAATGGCAAAGAAAGAGGTTTTGGAGTAAGAGTCTGATGATATAAAAAATGATGGTTTAAGAAAGCTGGCTAAAATTGATAATAGCTTAAATAATCTGTCTATATTTCTGAGATGAGGTATTATGTACACTATTTACATTATTCGGACTATTGTCCTCATCTTTGTCATCATATTTATTACAACATTTCGGCTGTTGTACGCTCCGGCCTTCTTCAGATGGTTGGAATGTCAAACTGAACCCTTTATTTTGCTCACTGAGGTAGACTTACAACACCGAGCAAAAGTCATGTGGCAACCCAGAGACATTAGATAAAGAATTGGTCAGTATAAGTAGTACCCTAAAACATAACAACTACACTAGGTACATGGCAGCAGCCCCCAAAAACTGGGATAGGCGGGTACAAGAGGAAGACAACAACACTCAGAAAGCAGTTTGCCTGCCTTATGTGAAGGGGTTATCAGAGAAAAATACAAAGGATCTGCAGTCTATATAACATTAGGACAGCCTTCAAAAGCTGGACAACACTTTGCAGATATCTCTCCCAAGACCCTCCCCCCATAGAGGAGAACATGACTAAAGACTGTGTGTACACTATCCCATGCAGCTGTGGAAAGAAATATAAGTAGGAGATAGGCCGCCCCCTTAAGGTAAGGCTTCAAGAATACCAGAAAGCTGTAACATGAGGGGAAGTGGAAAAATCAGGCATGGTTGACCACATATGGAGAGAAAAGGGAGATCACCACCCTCTGTGGGATCAGGTTGAGATCAGAGACAAAGAACACTGCTGGAAAATTCGTAAACTAAAGGAATCAGCACATATGCTAGGCCACAAAAATCTTCTGAGCCGACCAAGCATAGAAATGAATACAAGATGGGAACCAGTAATAAGAGAAAAGCGATAAAAACAACAAAAATTGCAATATGAGCTCTGGTAAAAACATGATATGATAACAACAAAAATTGAAATATGAGCACTGGTAAAAAATGGTTGCTGAGACATTAGCTTTATAATACCCAGAAATTCATACACAGAAGTCCTCAAGGACACATGGCACAGTGAATAGAGGTGTTGATTAGATCCAGTGACAGGACCCAAAGAATGTGAGTTCAATACCTGGTTAAGGTAGTGGAGAACTTAGGAATTTACAGGAGATAACTGATAACTGACATCCATTAAACATGGTACGTGGAACTAGAACAGTCTACCTGAGTGAGCGAAATAAAGGGTTCAGTTCGTTATAGAGAAGGCTGGAGCATACAACGGCCAAAACGTAATAAATATGGTGACAAAGATGAGGACAATAATCCGAATAATGTAAATAGCTTAAATAATGCCAAATACATCCAGTTACTGAAGGACTATTTGATACCAGAAGAGTTCTGAAGAATCCATGCAGTCTTGAAGAGCTATACAAGCTCAATCACAGAGAATGGCATCTCATACTTTTGAAGATACCGAAAAATGTTTTATGTTTCTTTTCCAGGTGTGTTGAAGCAATTATCAAAGCAAAGGGAAGCCACACAAATCATGAACCTTATGTAATAAATTTTTCATTATAGACATTTTTTCCTGTTTTAAAGCACTCTATCTGGCTTGCTTTCTGTGAGGTGACCTCTGCATGCATATTTTGGGAGGTTATGTCACATTTCCTCTCTTGTTCAGAAACCCTGCTATGAAATATTAATAATTCCATTAAAGCCCGGCTGGCATAATAGATATTGGCACAAAAGTGGAATTGGTGAACTGAGCTCAAATTCCAAGCACCTCTTTTCAATCAATTTCACACATGTGCTTCTGGTAATGGCATACATCTGTCACTTCCTCCACAGTTACAGGTTAAATAGCAGGTAACTGAACTTTCTGCCCTTGGCTAATAGCCAGTATAAGTGAAGGAAACTCACAATTCCAAACGGCAACCAGAAACCAGTCCAGTAACTTTCCAAAGAATACATGGAAATTCACAGACAATAAAGTAAGGGAGCCTGTGGAGAGTCATGATCACCTTTGTGCTGAAGAGAGAAAAATGCTCTGAAAGAAAATAATGGGAAATCACTGCACTATCTTTCTCAAGAACTTATGGCAATTCACAGATAATAAAGAAAAGGTATCCATAAGGAGTCATGACTCATTAAGTTCTGAATGTTTATTGATTGATTCATTTTCTATGGCTTTGGTAGGTCATTTAGAGCCTGAAAAGATTTTTAGATTGCAAGAATTTTGATGGAGGTGAGAGATAATAATAATTTATTGATACACGTCTTACTAATTAACTCTTAGATGGGAAGAGATGTGGTGGATTCATACTTTTTCCAAAGGTATTTCTGCATAAACGGAATTAGAACTCGGCTCCCCGATTAACAATTCTGAGCCATTATCCATTACACCACCCGCATATCCAAGCTTACAAACCCTGTTATTCCAAGTGGTCACTCATATTGTCCTCCTCTTGTACCCGCCTATCCCAGTTTTTGGGGCTGCTGCCATGTACCCAGTGTAGTTGTTATGTTTTAGGGTACTACTTATACTGACCAATTCTTTATCTAATGTCTCTGGGTCGCCACATGACTTTTGCTTGGTGTTGATGGTCAGAAATCAAGTCTTCTAACAACTTGTACATGCACACAAATATATGTATATATATATGAAGAAAAATACAGAAAACACAAACAAAAATCTTAATATGCAATTATGCTGTATTAATGTTAATATAAAAGTTGACGATGACGTTTCGGTCTAGTTAAGACCATCTTCATGGACATTTCATTTAAACATAATTAACATTAGAACATATAAAAATTTAACACAAAAGACGATGGACATAAGAGCACAACTAATCCAAACAGATAACTGAAATTTTTATATAAGATCAGTGTACCGTTTAAATATGATCACGTCGTCGTCACGTGGGCGATGTTAACATTTCAGTTATCTTTTTGGATTAGTTGTGCTCTTATGTCCATCGTCTTTTGTGTTAAATTTTTATATGTTTTAATGTTAATTATGTTTAAATGAAAATGTCCATGAAGATGGTCTTAAATAGACCGAAACGTCCGACGTCGACTTTATATTAACATTAATACAGCATAATTGCATATTAAGATTTTTGTTTGTTTTTTCTGTATTTTTCTTCATACTGTCGGATCTATATCCATATATTTGCTTACATATATATATATATTTATGGATAAAATGACAACACCACCACCAGAACTCATATGTTCTGGTGATGGTGTTTGTGATGGCTAGGCATCAAAAAGCATTTGACGAAGTCATTTGTATGAATTTGATTTTGGTGGACAACTCTGCGTGATAGAATAGCCTACACATTTGAGCAGAAGCACCTCCCTCATGGCTCAGACTTGATAATGCTTAACATTTGTTATTGCATGGGAACATGTGTATCAACATGATGTGGCTGTATACACAAGTTCTAAAGGGACACAGCACTAAAAAAATAACTCATCTACAGAAACACAATGCAAAGATTTACTTACAACTGGCAATTGTTAGAAATTTACAATAGTTTAAAGTCACTGAAAAATTAGGCAAACTAGTATATATATATATATATATATATATATATATATATATATATATATATATATATATATGGATAGCTATTCTTCTTTTCTAAGCACAGCTATCTAGTATGGTGGTTAAACGTTCCCTGTTGCAGACAGCTGCTCAGGCACATTTGTGCTTGTTAAACTCCCACAGAGCATGTATGCAGTCCATACTGCAACTATGCTGAGTTGGCCTTAGTTACATTTTCTAGGAGAGAGGAAATATGTCATTATCATCAGTTTGTACAATACCAGTATGTGCAAACCCTCAGTCACGATGACTTGTGACTGCATGCTAGCTCAAGCATCAATGGTCTCCAAAAAAATCTGTCTACCTAATTTCGCTCATAAGGTTTGGATCAAAGTGTAGTTTGGTTTTCAGACACTTTCCAAAGGTGATGGACACTGGAATTGTCTCCCCAAATTGGTAACATCAAGAATTCACCTTCCAGACAAATCAGCCATGGTGAGATTCAGACATGTGTTTGATGGTCAGAAATCAAGTGTTCTAACAATTTGTTCATGCACACACACACACACACAGACACATTGTTATGGGACATTACCCATAATAACATAATGGACTATCCCATGCGTAATAAATACTGCGCCTCAAGAGGAAGCAGAGAGTTCAGTCCGAAGTCGGGCGACTGGCTGACTGGCTGATCAGTTGAACTCACTGCCTTCGCGCGGGGAGGAACTCGAACAAGGCTACGCTGAAGGGCGGAGTCTCTTTCGGGGAGGTAAACCGACACTGAACCTGTTTATAGGGCATATTTTTGGCCGAGCCCACCGGCTAGGAGATCCCACGTTAAAAAGGCCCTGTTGCGACATGACACCCTCATGGAAGGGTGACTGAATATCGTTCAGTCTGAAGTCTGGAGTTAGGTCCATCAGAAGTATGTCAGTCAGTCAGAGCAAGTCAGTCAGTCGAGTCAGAGGCACTTCGAAACAGAGTAGCATTCAGACAATTACTACTAAACCTGATTGTTTGTACTAACACATTCTACTACTTTGTATATATTCCTGTTTGTAATATATCTGTGTTATTCCATAACCGTATTCGAGTTCTTCTTTATTGGTTCTACCTTGGACTATCATCGTGGTACAAGGAACTGGACCATATTATTTTAAGACATTTTTATGTTTGTACATTCTTTTTTATAGATACAAATATTTAAGTAAATGCTCTGTTTATAATAAACAGTATTAACAACATTTACCAGCCTGAATATTCAAGAAATTGTCATAGAAAATGTGTCCTCTGACAGGAATCAAACCTGTATTCTACATGGAATCATCATTTGACCTGATGTGCTATACCATTTAGCTACAGAGGAAGTGTCTAGTATGTATGTATATACGCATTGTCTCTGTCCTTATTCCCTTTCTCTCCCCTGGTGGTGGTGGTGGTGGTGATGGCTAGGCATCAAAGAGCATTTGATGAAGCCATTCGTATGAATTTGATTTTGGTGGACAACTCTGCATGACAGAGTAGCCTACACACTTGGGCAGAAGCACCTCCCATATGGCTCAAAGAGGATTGCGACAGGTGAAATCTGGCAAACTTGATTGTATCAAGTTGTTGGATGCTTGGTCGGTCAGTCTTCACCTTTGTTACCCAGCCAGACTGGCACTGCCCTCTTACACTGGTTTGGCCATTGAGATCATGTAGATCTTTGCCTATTCTGCTGTAGGAATATTCGGGACTGCATCATGTTCAGTCTAGTCCCTTCTCCTAGACTATAACACCATGGATGGCCCTACAGGAGTTGGAACTCCAGATGGCTTCACTCTTCGGATCATTGAGACATGCAAGCCCTCTAGCATGGCAAAGGATGACTATATATATTTTAAACTGGATGCTGGAGTGAACAGTTCATTATCAAATGTACTACTTTAACTTATTACTTTAATGACAATAATAGAAAAAATCTTTATCTATAAAAGGCAGGATGTGTGCGTGTGTAACGAATGCACGGCTGCAATTTTCGACAGATTTGCACCAAAATTTACATGCACATGCTCCAAGTTAGCACGAAGGCCAAGGCCATTTCTCAAATTCCATCGATAGTGGAAATAATTGATTTTTTCATTCTTCTACAGCAGTTTTCATGTAGTTTGCGGCCATTTTCTACTGGCCAGAGTGAAAGCCTATAGCTGGCTGCCACGAATAGGCAGGAAGATTCTATTGGCCAGCGTGAGAGCCAACAGCTGACTGACATGATTGTTAACTAGCATGCTAGCACGCAAAAAAATCGAGAGCTGCATTTGTCACAAGTGGGAAAAATTTAAATCTGCATGGCACTTTACTCCAATTGGCTCATTCGCTTGCTTAAACTCAATGTTGATTCTGATTCCGCAGAACTGGGCTGGATGTGAAAAAGTATTTGTTGTTAACATTCTTTTTTCCTTCGGTTTTTCCAGTTACGAGTCCTTTTTTAAAGCTGATCGTTTTGTGTTCATTTTATTTAGTTCTTTTTTCGTAACAGATTTAATGTTTAGTATAGAGCTTATAAAAAATTCACAGTATGAGATAGGCAAGAAGTAAGGCATGTAGCAACATCAGCACGGCAAAGGGCACTCCTTTAAATGCAAGGAAGGGCAAAAATATTTTAAGTCAAGTGATAGTGATTGCTGTATGAGTCGTACGATTTTAGAATCAAGCACGGGCAACGCCGGGCCATGCTGCTAGTGGTTAAATAAGAAAAGAATAAAAGAAGAAAATTATCATTAAATAGTTTGATTTACTTTGTTTAACGGCATATCAACTCCTTATGGGTCATTTAATGTCACAATTTAATGTCTATGGAAGATTTGAAATTTTTTTTTTTAACTATTAAACTCTATTACTGGAATTTTTGACTATAAAAATGTATTCTATAGTTTCACAGGGTTTTGATACCAGGTTGGGTGTATACTATTTGCCCATAGCTGATACCCTAACATGTTCTAACACCTCGGGTCAGATGAACCTGGGAATAGCAGCAATTAAGATGTGGTGATACAATCCTTAAAACCTCCAATCTCCCGATCAGAATCCTTGCTGCTGGATGTAGTTTATAGTCATACCCTGAACACATCATTAAATATATGAGAATGATTTTTATTATAGTTCTTACTAAAAGTATTTAAGAAATAAATAATAAAGGAAGAATTTTTGCCATCATATATGTATATATACATATATATATATATATATATAATGACATAGAAGTTTCTTTTCACTTTAAAACTTAAATAACTCATTTATATAATAAAGTTAAACAAAATTCCCCTTAAGATATAATTTATTTTGAAATCTGAAAAATTTGCAGATTCTCATTAATAATATATAATGAAAGACAAGAAATAGATAATTTGAAATGTCATTAAAGTTTTCAAACAAACAGTGACTTTTGTACTACCCTATATATATATATATATATATATATATATAAAAATATAGTCTTAAGGTGTGCTATATTTATGGGATAATGTGCTAAATATCAGAGATAGAGCGTGTGTAAATATAAAAGTGAACATAGAAGTCAACACTTAGAGGTGACAGTCTGAGGATTGCATATAGCATGAAACAGACTGTCGCCTCTAAGTGTTGACTTCTATGTTCACTTTTATATTTATATATATATATATATATATATATATTGTCATCCACAAAGAGACTTTTTCACTATATCACAGCTCATCAGACATTTCCTTGCCTCATGCCAAGATCAAAACCTGACTGATTTGACATCAGTCAGAGATTTTTCCCCCAAGCTATCAGCTCCCAGCAGAGAGGAAAGTGAATTTTTACGTATTTATTATTGAATAAACATACCAATGACTCAGAGTGCTTGATTCATAGAAGACCTCTAGATTATGAGTAGTAACAGTCACTGTTTAAAATTTATGCTTTCCCTCTAGAGTGCTCAACTGAATTGTAATTTGGTTGGGGGCATATATATATATATATATATATTTGGTTGGATTGATGTGAGATGTGAAATCCAGTCACAAACTCACATCAATCCAACCAAATATGTTAGCTCTATCTCTGATATTGAGCACTTTCTAATAAGTACCATGCATATAATATATAAATAATAATATATATAATATATTATATATACAGTGTAACCCGGATATAAGAGAGTTGTCGGGACCGGAGAAGAAGTCTCTTATATCAGGGTTTCTCTTATATCCGGGTTTGGTCTATTTTGTTTCGGTAAGTATGGGCTCTAATTTGGGACCAGAGAAAATCTCTCTTATATCCGGGTTTTTCTTATATCCTGGTCTCTTATATCCGGGTTACACTGTATATGTATATATATATATATATATATATATATATTTATTTTTATATACACACACTTTTCACACACATATATATATATATATATATATATATATATATATAAAAAATATCATATAAAACTATATCTGAATAACAGTGAGAAAATAAATGACAAATTGGGTCAGACAACATTCTGCAATAATCAGAAACAATAAATTTAAAAGCTTTGAAATGCTGAGTGAGAAAGCTTTCTTCTTTGAGGTACCATGTCTTTTTAGTACCAAATAACGGAAACTACATCACTATCAATAGCAGCAACAACTAAAATGAATATCACATATAGCGCAAAGAGAAAATAATGACATAATCAATGTTGCTTGATTTTGTTTAGCAGCTATGGATTATTTAATGCTGAATATCTAAATATTCTGAACACAACTGCATGCTTTCAATTGAAGATAAATTCTGTTGCTCATCATTCAACTATTAATATGCATTTCTGGCATTTTTACTTTAATTGTTTTGAGGTTTATTATTTACCCATAGCTGAGACCCTAACAGGTGCTACCACACCAAGACAGAGTCAACCTGGGAACAAAAACAATTAAGAGGTGGTTCTACACTTCTCAAAACCTCCACTCTCCTGATCAGAGGCTTTGCCAGGTTTAGTTTATCATCATATTCAGGACTATGACATAATAAAGATGTGTACATTTCACACTTCAAATAAATCAAGGAAACTTCCATCATTACTGTAAAGTGTGATAAGAACTATTAGACTTATGAAAGCTATTTTCCTGAAAAATTGTTTTAAGAGATGGATTTTCTAAAATTTTGACTGAAAGCAGAACTGAGTGCTCCGTCAATGAATACCAAATGTTTCCTTGTAAGGAAACGGCTAATATTACCATACTTTGAATTTATGACACTTTCCATCCTCCACATGTTTTGAATGACCTTTCAACCATGAATGTTCTCAAATTTAAAAGCCTTTATAAACCAATGACATCCTTGCTTCTGTATATAAATACATGCAACAAAATAAATCCTATATTGCCTTGATAAATTTTGGGATTGGATTCCAGTGCTATTTTATGTCAGTGTTTTTACTGGAAATTTCTAGATTATTAAGCAGTTTAAAATTCTTACATTTGTCTTTTTTTCTTTTCTCCAGTGGTTTAGGCTTGGTTTGTTTTTTTTTTTTTCAAATATAGGGACATATAGATAAAAGTACATATATTTCAGATACAGACAATTTATTCTTTTCAAAGAACAGTGTGTGTAGATATATTTGTCCTAACGTTCTGTGATTCCAAGCAGTTTTGGCTGTACTTTTAGACATTATCAAGGATGATTTTATTTTTTACTTTTTAACTGGGTGTATGTGTTGTGTGTATGTTTCTAGAGTCATAGTTAGCACATTCTGGCCATGTTCATAGTTGATATTATTGAGTATTGGCTTTTTTCTTTTTTATTATTAAGGTTTCCAGTATTTTTAATCTTAATTATCTAGTATCTGTCTACATGGCATTAGTTAGATCTAGTGACAGGACCCAAAGATATAAGGTAATATGAATATATATATATATATATATATATATATATATATATATTTTTAAAGAAAAACAGACCACTTTAAAATATTAGCTCTGGATTTACATTGAGCTCTAAGGATTTCATCCTCCTTGGGATTACCCATATGGATTACCAAGTTCTTCATAACTTAAATGTGTATATATATATATATATATATATATATATATATGTATGTGTGTGTGTGTGTGTATGTATGTTTCATTAAATACACCAAACAAGGTAATGTGATTAAGCTTTTTATTTAATTTCTTTTGTATTAACTTGATGTATTAGTTGTATATTTATATATACACACAACCAATACATCTAGTTAAAAAATCAAAATAAAATCATCCTTGATAATGGCTAAACGTATAGCTGAAAGCCTTTGCAATCACAGAACATTTAGGCAGTTTCTGAACCCTGTGTTCAGAAAAGAAAACAATTGTTTGAATACAAAAGAAATTAAATAAAAAAGCTTAATCACATTACCTTGTCTGGTGTCTTTAATGAAACATACATACATACATATATATATATATATATATATATATATATATATATATTAATAAATATTCATATTAACTTATGTTTTTCAATTTTACATTTTGCTTTCAAGCCAATGATTTTCTTCAAAAAAGACAGGACCTTTAACTTGTACACACCCAAGTTCACTCATGATGGAACACACACACACACACACACACACACACACACTTTCTTTAACCACAAAATCTGATTGTCTCTGTTTTGATGCACTTTTATATAAAATAAAAAAAAAAATGAATAACTTATAACTTTTCCTTCATGCTTGTGAACATTGGAATGTCTTGCATTCACTTAAAATGATTCTATTCTTCTGAGGATGTCTTGGGTTTTATATGTTTTCCATATTGAATTATATACAGGGTGCAATGGATAAATTGTCATCTAAATGATGCTAAATGAAAATAATACTCACATCTCATTTTAACAGATATAGTTACCAGAATTACACAAAAAAATATCTTGAAATAATAAAATAAAAAGTAAATTTATTCAATAAAATCACCATTGGCTTCAACCACAGCCTCTTTGGATTCTCCAGCATCTCTTCAGGATGGTCTCCTTGTTCAAGTTGGTGAATGCTGCTATAACCCTTGCCTTCAGTTCATTTTTGGTATTGCAAGGAATTTTGTTGTCCTCTCGCTCAACGGTGCCCTCATATAATAGTTGTAGTCTGGGGAGTAGGTGGCCAGATGTAAGGGGTCTCAGAAATTGTCTAACACTCATGACTGGGTTCTACTGCTAGCGTGGCACAGTGCAGAGTCTTGTTGCCAGATATAGGTACTTCTAGCAGCCACCCTCTTGACCCAGGGCAGTACTACCTTCTCAAAGTACATGATGTATGTCTTCGTGTTGAGTTTGAGGCCCTATACAAGCTCTTTTCTTATCAAAACAAACAGAGTGAGTTTTTTTAGCTGCTGTACCTGTGTAATCACCATTAGACTCATTCATCTCTTTCTGAATCCTCTGCACTCTCCTCAAATTGACACCCAAACACTCTGAAATACTCGTACAGCATGTTGCTTCCAGATTTCTGGTGGAGTGAATTGTGTCATGGTATTGATACTGACCCTACTATATTGTGCAGTTGACAAAATCAAAAATAAACAACTCGAATGTGTGAAAATAAAAATATAAAATGCCGACAATCTACCCATCACACCCTGTATTTCAAATTTAAAAGTAATAAAAATATGTTGGATTAAAAAATAAAATCCATTGTTTAGAAATATATATATATATATATATATATATATATATATATATATATATATATATATGCGTGTGTGTGTCTATATGTATGTATGTATATTTAATGGTTGTTTGCCTGTCTTCTAGGGTTGCTAGCTAATCCCCATTGCAGACACCTGCTCAAGTACATTTATGTTTCTTCAACACCTGCAGAGCTAACTTATGGTTTCTATAGAAAGTATGCTGAGCTTAGTTATGGTTTCTGAGAAAGAGTGCAGAATCTGACATGGTCAGAATTTGAAAATGGCAAAAATGCTCAAGCCCTCAGCAAAAATGACTTCACGCTAGTACAGCCACAATGTTAACTAAAGAATGCCTTTGAGAATGACTCTGTAACAGGAAGGAGCTATGGAATAATGATTTATTCTCCCATTTGTGTTTCTTCCATTATGGGCATTATTAAATCCATGATATAATAACACCATAGTTCATGGGCAGAATGGAATGGCTAAAAAAGAAAGGGAGGAAAAAAAATGCTTTGTTCTCAAAGAGTCTTTTATTCACACACACAAAATTATACAAGTGTCCCACAAAAAGAACTATAAATCATATATCTACAGACCAAGCAGAGTATAAGGAGAAACAAAAAACAAAGGCCTTACATATAATATGGAGATAGTTCTGGAGAAGCCATGTTTAGGACTCCAAATTCAAATGGGCCAAATTCATCTACTATGTGAGGACATGTTCCAAGAAGGGAAGTTTTGTGTTTTCCCAAATTGAGGACTGTGAGTCAGAGCTTGTATCTATATCTGGGGAAGATATATTCTCAAAAGGAAATGCCACCATAGACTTGTAAGCTGAAACATTTGCTGGAGGAGGCAGATTTAGCATCAGCTTGGGCACCTTGGACCATGCTAAAAAAGCAACCACTCAGTTTGGCAGCTGTAAACAAACTGAATTTCATTGCCACTTTTGTTACTGCATGGAGTGATGTCACTAAGCAGCGCTCACATGATCAATATGACTTACCTCCACCAAAGGAGATAATCACCTGTATCCCTACAACTTCTTATCAGGCTAACAAAGAGATATATTTAAGAATTACTCCTACTCAAGGCATTCATCAATTGATTTGGTTTTTTTTTTAGATAAACCTTTACTCAAGGTATCAAAAAAATAATAATTTATGAATGACCTTAATGGAAGTCAGTTAAAGAATGTCTTTGAGAATAATGACTTCTTTAGACAACAAAGGAATAAATATAATCATTTCTTTCTATTTTTCTGAGATGAGGTATTGTAACTATTTACACTATTTCGATCGTTCGGACTGTTAGTTGTTTCAATACAAATAATGACTTTACTTAAAGAGTTGTGAGTTACACAGCAGAGAGAACAGAAACTTGGTGGCTTGAGTTACTAAATGGAATTAACTAAAACTGAGATAACCAAAAAATAGGCATGACACATGGAATTAGAACAATCTACCCTTATAAACTAAATAAAGTGTTTGATTTGAAATTCTAACATATATCACCTGAAGAAGGTCAGAGCATACAATGGCTGAAACATTGTGAATATGGCATTAAAGATGAGGACAATAGTCTGACCAATGTAAATAGGGTAAATAAATATGATCATTTATGAATGACCTCTATGGTAATAAACTAAACAATATCTTGACTGATCTCTTCTCAGGGCTTCAAAGGAATATATTAACTAGTAATGAGACAGAGAACTGAGTAAAGCAGATTAATGCTTTTCCTAAGAGCATTAGCGTGAATTTGATATATGTGCTCACAACCAGAATTCAATTAGCTTGCTGGTTTTTCTTCTCAGCCAAGAGCTTCATAGCAAATTTACTCCATAGAAATAAGACAATATTTAAAAGGCATGTCTATAGATCCTGAATTTTGATCAGTTTGGTTACTTGATACTTTCATAGATCAGTATAATTCCAAACATATAGAAACTTTTTAATATCATTTTGCTTTTACTGTGTCTCTTAATAGCATCACGTAACCAATGGTATTACAAAACGTGCTATTATCTGAATATCAATCCATTATATTCTGCATAATGTGATATCAACTGATATAATTGGGCATTTGCAAAAGAAAATATCTGCCTGATTGTTGATGCTAAGCTCATAAAAGTTTTTTTTTATATTGTCTAGAATTTAAAAAGAAAAATTATTTTACTGATCATTTTAACATGGAGAGCAAGTCAAATGTCCATGTTAATATGTTTCAGTAAAAACATTTTCAAATGTCTGTTATTTCAAAGAAAAGATTTAGACAAAATAGAAAGAAAGGTATTAAGCTCCTCTGCAAAATTGACTTTACACAATATTTATAAAATGGAGCATTCCGGTTAGTTTCATGAAGATGCAATGAATATTGTATTCTGTAACCTGCAAATGCATCAACTGATACTGACATCTCTCATTCACAACTCACATCTGTTATGAAGAAACCTTGTTTGATTCCTGTTTTTGGTTAATAAAATATACATTTATTTGGATTGGGTTGGACAAATTCAGTAGAAAGTTCTTGTAATGTGGTTGTTAAATTTTTCTGCTTCTTGTGCTTTCTTGGTGAATGAATAAATTATTTACTAGTGATAAATCTATCATTAAAAGGTAATATTAACCATGAGAAAAGGACATTTGAGTAAAACTTATCTGTGGTCTTCATTCAGGGAGCAGTTCAAATGCACATGCTCTCTTCATGAGAGGTGAATGTGTTATAGTGGAACACACCTATTCTATAGTTAATAGACTCTCCCACCTATAATAAGTAGGAGTAGTAAGAGTAATGAGACAAGTCACTCAGTGGAGCGGTCACTCAGTCGATGCTGGACGACAGTTCGTCGAATACTAAACTATCAGCGACCACGACTAGATTTCTCTGCGTCATACCTATTATATGAAGTTCCTAATGTTTTGTACGTCGAACCTATTTTAGGACCGACTTAGTACAAATACAAGCCTCCACTGTGAAATCACTCCATAACAAAATGAAAAAAGGAAGATGACTTTAAATTTCCCGTCAGTAAGGGAGTTTCCTTTTTCCTAGGGAATTATAAGAAATTAGTTTCTTTTCATATTTTTAAATCTCATGATTGTGAGATCACCACATATCTTTGGATTTTTCTCTTTAAAATAATAATAATAATAATATTTGACTATCTTACTCAATAATAATAATAAATACTAATAAATATTTAAAGGACCTATGCTACTGGAATTTGCATGTATAGATTAACAGAATTCTACATATTTTAAAATAATTTCTTTCAACTAAATTTTACCATCACAGCATAATTTTAATTATTCAGACTCTGCAATTAATGTCTGCACGTTTTAAATGTAGATAAATTTTATCTGTGCATCTTTGGTACAGTAGTAGAGGTTTATCTGATGTTTAAGACTGGGTTTCCAGATTCTTCCAAATTCTACTTCAAATCTATACGTCCCATCATCCAGTTCAAACTTCTCCCCAGTCTCTTGACTCATAGTTGGTCATTCTTGTTTCATGAGATATGACATGGGAGATCGTGGCTCTCCACAGTTTCCTTTCTTTTGTTGCACTAAGTAATTTGTTAAGCTTTACCATTCATTCATACAAGTAAGTTATATTGTTTCCCCTCTCTTACCTTCAATATACTTCAGTCTATCTATCTATCTATCTATCTATCTATCTATCTATCTATCTATCTATCTATCTATCTCAGTCACATTTATATCTATCTATCTATCTATCTATCTATATATATATATATATATATATATATATATATAAATATATATATATATTTATCTATCTATCTATCTATCTCAGTCACATTCATATCTATCTATCTATCTATCTATCTATCTATCTATCTATCTATCTATCTCAGTCACATTCCTATCTATCTATCTATCTATCTATCTATCTATCTATATATCTATCTCGTCATCTTATCTATCTATCTATCTATCTATCTATCTATCTATCTATATATATATATATATATATATATATATATATATATTTTATCTATCTCAGTCACATTCATATCTATCTATCTATCTATCTCAGTCACATTCATATCTATCTATCTATCTATCTATCTATCTATCTATCTATCTATCTATCTCAGTCACATTCGTATCTATCTATCTATCTATCTATCTCAGTCACATTCGTATCTATCTATCTATCTATCTATCTATCTCTCAGTCACATTCATATCTATCTATCTATCTATCTATCTAAGTCACACTTATATCTATCTATCTATCTATCTATCTATCTATCTATCTATCTCTCTCTCTATATATATATATATATATTTATCTATCTATCTCAGTCACATTCATATCTATCTATCTATCTATCTATCTATCTATCTATCTATCTATCTATCTATCTCAGTCACATTCATATCTATCTATCTATCTATCTATCTATCTATCTATCTATCTATCTATCTATCTACAGTGCTGTGCAAAAGTAAGTAAAAACCTAAGACAATATTTTTAAAAAATCGTCTTTTTTTCCAGATGATTAACAAACCTTAATTAAACTAAATATTCATTAATAAAATCCATTTTAAATCAATTACAATCACATTCAAAAAATTTTATCAAGCTAGAATAAAAATATCAATTAAAAATTAAGATGTGTAAATGTATGTGAGCCCTTACACTTAATATATGGAGATTGCTCCTTTTGAGGTTACAATGTCAACCAGTCTTTTTCTATAATTTTAAGAAATTTCTGGTGGTAGTGAGTGCTGATTTTTAGCCATTCTTCTTGGTAATGCTCTCACAATTGCTCGATTTTACCTGGGTTTCTTGCATACAGTGCCATCTTTCACTTGAATCACAGATTTTCAATTGGATTTAAATCAGGGCTTTGGCTAGGCCATTCCAAGAATTGAAATTTCTATTTACGAAACCATTCTCTTGTGGATTTGCTTTGATGCTTCAGATCATTGTCTTGTTGGAAGTTCCAACCCTGATATAAACCCAACTTCTGAACAGAGGACATGACACTTTCATTCAGAATTGCTTGGTATCTTGCAGTGTCCATTCTGCTGTCACTGCCTATTCCAGCTGCAGCAAAACATGACCAAATCATAATGATATCACTGCCATGTTTAATGGTTAGCATCAAATTCTTCACTTCAAAAGCCAGATATACCAGCTATTGTTCCTTCCAAAAAGCTCTAGTTTGGTCTCATCTGACCATAAAATCTTTCGCCAGAATGTTTCTAGCTTATTAATATACACTTTGGCATAGGTGAGGTGAGCATGTTTGTGCTATTTCATAAGCAGTCACTTTTTCTAGGCATTCAGCCATGAAGATCGGCTTTGTTCAGATTTCATTGCACTGTAGATGTATGCATATTGATTCAAAGATTGGTCAATGAACATTGGAGAACTGCAAAGGTTACAGCAGGATGTGCCTGGGCTTGCCAAACTAGATGTCTACTTGCTCTTGCTGTTATTTTTAGTAGAGAGCAACTTCTTGATTGTGATGCCATAAAACCAAAGGCCTGCCATTTATAAATAATCTGTTGCATGTTGGAGAAGCACACTCCAAAATCGTTTTGATAGCTTTTTATAACCTTCTCCATCATTAGAGGTTTCAACTATGCACTTTTTAAAGCTCTAACTGTACGCTTTTGTATACACAATGAGTTATATTGTTTGACTGCAGTATACGCAGCTTATCCAAAAATGAACACCTGTCATTTTGATTTTTACATGTGTACAAAAATTATTTGTACTGGCAATCATTTGAAACAAAAATACAAAGTGTAAATGTAAGGGTTCTTAGTTTTGCACATGTTAAATTTTAATTAAAATTTTTATTCCAGCTTGATAAAAATCATTGAAAGTGATATAATTGATTTAATAAAGGTTTTTCTTAATGAATATATAGTTTAATTAAGATTTGTTGTCTGAAAAAAGAGACAATTATTTTAAATATTATCTAAGGGATTCACTTACTTTTGCACAACACTGTATCTACACACAACACACACACACACACACATATATGCATATCTCTTTATCTCTCTCTCTCTCTCTATATATATATATATATATATATATATATATATATATATATATATATATCTCTCTCTCTCTCACTCATATATATATATATATATATATATATATATATATATATATATATATTCAAGTTGTCTAAAGTGCATGTAACTCAGTTACAACTAGGGCCATCCTTTTATAGGATTTAACATTGCTACATGTTTTTTGTTCTGTCTATGCAATCTAGGCTTTGGTCATTTTACTAAGTAATTAGATTTGCCTTTAGGCCCTTTTTCTTTTTTTAGTATTGTCATTTTTTGTTTGAGACTTTATCTGGATAAGATTTTTAGGCTTTGGCAAGTAATCCGTTGCTTCCATCAATGGCTTTTGTTTTCTTTTTAACACACACACACACACACACACACACACACACACACACACACACACACACATATATATATATATATATATATATATATATATATATATATATATATATATATAAATGCTCATGATCTTCAAATGAATGAATATCGCATGATCTTAATGTGGTTAATCGTTTTGGGATATGCCTCGGCAATCTAGGCTTTGAGCACTTTACTGAATAGGTAGATTTACATTTAAGCCAATTTTCTTTTTCTTTTTCCAGTATTGTCATTTTTATCTGAGACTTTATCTGGGTGAGAGTTTTAGGTTTTGGCAAGTTGTCCATTGGTTCCATCAACAATTTTTGTTTTCTTTAATATTATATATGTGCCTCTGTGTGTGTGTGTGTTTGTGCATATATGCATATATCTTTATATCTTTACATGCAGCTTAAATGTTTTTAGAATATGAATAAAATGCATAAAATTTAAATCTAAAACCTAATTTATTAATTTTTAAGAAATAGTAAAAAGTCAAAATTAAAAAAAAACAAAAACAAAATAACTGTCATTATAATTGCATGAATAATGTGTATATATCATTCCATACATTTCACATTTGATAAAATGCATGAGAAACAAAAATTGAACCTTAAACTCACATCTTTGCATACATATACGTGGGTAAGTGAAAAAATATCCACACTTCCACCATAACATATCTTTAGGTTTGTCACAATGCTTTCTAATCATGTGTGCTTACAGTTGGTACTGTCATGGTCACATGATTGATATTTGAACTCAATTATGTCAGTTTTCCTGTTGCTGTTACAGTGTAAACATGGCCGCTCTGCTAGCAGTATTCACCAAGGAGGAACAAAGAGCAGTTATTCGATTTCTCTCATCAATAGCTGTATCAGGTGATGAAATTTATTGGAGGCTTTTAACACAATACAGCAGTAGTGCACTATCAAGAAGTTTACAAATGGTCAGACAAGCATGACACACAAAGAAGAAGCAGGACACCCATCAACCTTCATCACTGATAAGAAGATTCAGCAAGCTTAAAAGATGGTAACGGCGAACTGGCAAGTTATCATTGATGAGGTAGCATGTTCTCAGCAGGTCAGTCATGTTTCTTCTTATCAACTTATCCAGAATGAACTCAGCTTCCATAATGTCTGTGCAAGAAGGGTACCAAGAGAGCTTACAACATAGCACAAGTGCAAATGTGTTAAGGTCTGCCATTGTTTAATTGATTGCTATCACAATGAATGCAGAATTGTCACCAGAGATGAGAGATGGATCCATTACTATGAGCCAGAAACCAAAAGACCAAGTATGCACTGGAAACACTGTGACACACCAGCAACAAAGAAATTCAAGACTCAGTCTTCAGCAGGAAAGGTAATGCTAACCAGCTTTTTGGGACTCAAAAGAGCTTAAATTGGAAACTACCTACAAGAGACAGTGATTTGCTGGCTAACAACCACCAAATGCTCCGTAATAGTAGGTAATAACTCTGGCTGCAGCCCAAGAACCACTGCACTGATATTATCCTTGAGTTGCAGATAAAGGAATTCTAACTACTATATAGAAACCATACCAATTCTTCATAATGACTGTAAAAGTCAAAGGTACTTAAACATAAATAACAGAATATGAACTTTGGGCAGTTTATCCATAACTTCAAGAAGAAGAATCAACACTTTATCCAAAAATTGGAAAAATATAATAATAAAATAATGAAACAGAGCCTGTCTGTTGTTTTTAATAAAAAAAAACCTTATCTATATATAAGCATCAACCAACTCCCAGTATGAGGATCGAAGTCATCTCTTACATGTGATCAATGTAACTGCATTTCCTTTTTAAAAACAAATCTTCTCAGCCACATCCGGATCATCATGATGTCAACTAACAATATGACATCTTTAATTATCATACATGTACAATTAGTCATTGATATAATGGAATATGTATACACCTATGTTCCCCCTCACTGGAATATGATTGGTTGGTATCCATCATAAATGTGGTATATTTATGGGATAAAGTCCTCAATATTAGAGATAGAGCGTGTGTAAATATAAAAGTGAACATTGAAGTCAACACTTAGAGGTGTTAGGCTGTTTCATGCTAGACACAATCATCAGGCCACTGATTGCGTCTAAGTGTTAATCATATATATATATATATATATATATGTATGAAGAAATATACTTATATATATAAAGTTCTTATATATATATATATATATGAAGAAATTCTAAATAAAGGTCATATTCTTCCTCTAAGTGTTGACTTCAATGTTCATATATATATATATATATATGTTAAGAAATGGACGAGGTCCGACAATTTATTTATAAATTTTATTTATGTTTAAGGTTGTTATAGATATGGGATTTGCTTAAATACTTGCTATAAAATAACAACACCTCTAAGTTTGTTGATCTTAAAAAATAACAACGTTAAACATAAATAAAATGTCAATATATATATATATATATATATATATATATATATATATATATAAAAGTGAACATAGAAGTCAACACTTAGAGGCGACAGTCTGTTTCATGCTGTATGCAATCGTCAGGCCTGACGATTGCATACAATGTTGCCTCTAATTGTTGACTTCAATGTTCACTTTTATATTTACACACGCTCTATCTCTGATATTGAGCACTTTATCCCATAAATATAGCATACCTTAAGAGTATATTTCTTTATATATATATATATATATATATGAAGAAATATATTTTTAAGGTGCGCTATAGATATGGGATAAAGTGCTCACCTCTAAGTGTTGACTTCAATGTTCACTTATATATATATATATATATATATATATGATATATAAACACTCTCTTTCAATCTAATAATGAGTAACTGAATGACGAAATAGAAGAAAGTCCCATGTGATGCATTTCGTCCTTCAAAAGGGTTTCTTTATAGTAAATAATACTTTTACTGTTTTCTTAATGTTGGTTGATGAGATTGATGTTGGAGTTTATTCCAAAACAATTCAGCCCACTAAAGAAATTGGTATTTGAACTGTACTCACTAAAATCTGGTGATTTTGTCAGTAGATTTGATAAATATTTCCTCTTTCCAATATCAAATTCATCAGATCTCCTATCTTCTCTTCTGGAATGTCTACTTACACTGAAAACATCAGGCAAAAGTTCTTTTAGAGAAGAATTTCTTGATATTTTTGCTTCTATTCATAATTCGAAAAAACCTGATTTAGCCATGACACATGCTTCACTTCTTTTTGAATCTACTTTTCTTAAGTTTTTATTTATTTTTGCTGCCTGACATAAGATCTCATCTGCAATGATATGGACGCTGTTTTTATTCAAATGACAGTTAGAGATTTTTTTTAGTTATTTCAACTCTTGAATTCACTCTTTTTACAGAAAATAGTTGGAATGAAATGCGACTGCAAAAAAAATAAATAAATCGATAAAGAATCAAATAAGAAATCCAAAACAGCATTCAGCAAGATCTGATCTTGAATCCTAGAACCCCATCTATCATGGACGTTGCTTTAACCATTTCAGACACGGAAGTGTTGATGATTAAATAGAACCTAAATTTATTGTCATTCTGTCAACCATGACTCACATTAATAAAATACAGTAAAAATTCTTCTTTTATCTATAATGTCCCTTCAGGATATTGGCAATCATGACACTCCACAACATCTTTTCTTTTGTTGCTTAAAAAAGTTATCTTCTGTAAAAATGTTATCTTCTTTAATATTCATCTTTGTTCCTGTTCAAATGCAAGTTATTTACTGTTTCCCTTGCTTCTCTTGCCTTCAGCATATCCTGTGGGCGTTAAATTCTCCAGACTTTCTTTTCTCCAAATATATCCCAGAAATTTTAACTGTTTCTTTCTGATTGTATCAGTTACCTTTTAGTTCTAGTTTTATTTAAAACTTCCTCATTGTTCATGTGTTTTGACCATGGTATTGTTAGCATCTGTTGACAGAACCACCTTTGCAATACCTCAAGTCTCTAATACAAATTTCTCTTTTTTTTACATGCCAAGTGCTTTCAATATATAGGCGATTATGGCCTTCCCCAACATTCTGTCTTTTGTTACTTTAACTAACTTTAATCTCTTTACTGATCTTTCTTTCATACTTGTTCCTTTCTTTGTCATGTCCTTTCAGGATGTTGTCGAACATAGTCCTCCACAATTTCCTGTTTTTGTCCTTGTCTACTACCCCTTTACCTAAAAGTTTGTTTTGCCTACCTTCAGTATATCCTGTCAGTTTTAAATTCTCCAGACCTTATTTCCTCATTAAGTTTTCCAGAACATTTCACTGTCTCTTTCTGATTGTAAGTATACATTTCCTTGTAGTTTATTCACAAATTGTTCTCTGCTTTTCTTGACACTTTATTGTTTATAACTAAAAGGAAAAAATGAGTTCTGTCTAAAATTTTTTAAAATTATGTTTTCCAGAACATTTCACTGTCTCTTTCTGATTGTAAGTATACATTTCCTTGTAGTTTATTCACAAATTGTTCTCTGCTTTTCTTGACACTTTATTGTTTATAACAAAAAGGAAAAAATGATTTCTGTCTAAAATTTTTTAAATTAAATTAGTGCCAACTTTTCTTTTTGAAATAATCCTTGAACCTTTGTCAGTAATTTTTGACTTGTATTTTCTTCAGCTTACTTCTGTTACTCTCAGATTATCAATCTGCAAGCAGCATGGATGAGAGATTAAAATAAAATATACCTTGAGTTAGGTGTGATCTCATATCCTTTATCCTGAGGATTATGACTGCAACTTAAGAAGTCCTAATTATTTTTTAATCTTTTGGCTATGATTGACTACTCCTTATCAAGATTGAAAAAAAATGAAGTAATACTGTTTTTTTGCTTTCAGGAACTGAGCATGTGAGGCAATTTTGTAAAAGTGGTCCTCACTTACCTGCTCTGTAATCAAATATATTAATGCAAATTGAAAACTAACGGACCCAGGCAGAATTTGAACTTGATTACAGGTTTTCATTTTCCTTCTTTGGATATTGTTGTAGCATTGCTTCAACATTACATAGAGTTTTCAAAAATGATTTACTATTAGACTACTGTGAGAAAATAGCAATGGGAGGTTTAGGTTTTCGGTCATAATTCCAAAGGGTCATAGATCAGTCTTGCAAGGCCAAAGTCAAAAATGCAGGGGTCATGAATCGAAAGGAGTCAAAAATCAATATCAACTCGCAACACACAATTACCATCATCACCCACGAAGAACCAAGAAAATAACCTGTCACCAAAGTAGCATTCTTTTACTGTGCTAAGAAAAGATAGGATTGGTCAAGACTGGTAAAAAAGCACAAATAAATACCATATTTTGAGGCTGATTAAAGTCAACCCGGTCTTGATGCTGCTTTTCTTTTATAACAGTAAACACAAATTCTTTTTCAAGGTAATCCAAAGAAGAATCAGCAATATTATTGGTTTTAACCTGGCATCTCAGCTTCTGTCACTTTCTCACTGCCAGAATGTAGTTTCTCTGTGCCTTTTCTATAAATGCTTTCATAGCAATTGTTCTGTTATGAATTTGAGTGCAGTACTAGATTAGCGGCAAGGTCTCATCAATTCACACTTGAATTAGCTAGATGTAACACTGTAAGTTCTAGGCTAACTGTTTCTATTCTTACATTTCTTGCTTGTGGAACTCTTTTATAGCCCCATGTTTTCAAACCAAATTTGATCTTCAAAAATTTAAATGCAATGTCATTCATTATCTACAGTCCTCTTGATTACCCTTTTAAAATGCTTGCTCCTTACTAATATTTCTTTTTTTTTTTTTATTCTCTCATACTCAGTAATCCCTTGTGTCTCAGTGGTACTACTGTCTTGACTTAGATAATATGATTGAACAGAAAAAGAAGAGTTTTCTCCTTTATTGCTACAACTATACACAACTTACCTGCAAAATTATTTTATAACATTGCCAATACACTGTCTTGTAATGTCATATTAGTAGAAAATTAGTGATGTAATGGAATAACCTGTCACCACCCCCCGTGAGTAACTACACTATAGGTAGTAACTACGTATAAGTATTGGTAAGTCAATGGACTACAGAGTCTAGCTGGAATCTGTTCCAGCTAAACAGTCGAACTCTCTGCCTTTAAGCAGAGAGGAACCTGAACGAGACTCTGCCCTTCGGTGGAGCCTCGTTCGGGGAGTTAGACTGCCCCTGAACCTGTTTATACCGGTTCAAAAAGGGAATATTTTTGGCTGAGCCTACAGGCTCGGAGAACACACATTAATTCGGCCTTGTGCCACATGCAACTTACACGGGGGGGGTAGCTAAATATACTAGATGGGATCTGTTGAGTATGACACAGACTTACACAAGAACTACCGACCTTCCAATAGTAGCACTCACTACAGGATTGACTTGTGACGATCGTGCGCATAACTGTTACCTTATTTCTTATTGCACTGGGTTTTACAATAAACCTTTACTTATCTTATCCGCCATGTTTCTCAACTATATTTACCAATTAGAACGGAATATAACAATTAGGGATTCTCAATTAAAAATAAAACAGGAAAAGAAATTTTATAGACACTACACATTAAGGGAAGAAAAAGTATTTTAATGTTATACAGGGATTTTTTTTTAAAGTATTTCACCTCAAGCAAGGTGGGAGTGCCACTAGCACACAAGGAGTTACACAGAGTAGTGAACAAGAGTAAAGAGATTGGGGAGAGGATAAAGAGAAGGACGGGTAACAAGATCAAGGGGTTACATAGAGTAGAGAGCAAGAGTAAAGAAGCGTGTTTGGAGAGAGAATAAAGAGAAGAACAGGGAACAAGATCAAGGTATAAGATGTTGATTGACATTACATTTGAATATTTGAAGATTATAGTTATCAGGGAAGCAAGTAAATGGAAGAGAATTCCACAGATGGAAATTGCGAGAGAAAGGGCTGTCTGAGTAGAAAAGACAGTTATATTTAACCATTTCAACAATGAAAGGGTAGGCCTGAGATGCCAACATAGTAGCTTGCTTAAATTCATGCAGTCTGGAAACCAGCAAAAGCAATTTGTTGGAACATTTACCATGAAAATACTTATAGAAAAGACAGTGAAAAGCCATAGCATGTCTGTGAGAAAGTGGCTGTAGACTAGATGCTAGATCAAGACCTATCACATTGCATATCAATCTCTGGATTTTGCCAAGGACCTTGAGATTTACAGCAGGGTCACTAGACCATTATGACAGCAATATTCCATGCAAGGATTGATAAAAAGTTCATAAAGCTGCATGCATTAATTTCACCTTTTCTGTATTGTTTTTATCTCATTAATCTCAGATCTGTTGAAAGAAGACTTCAAAAGTAATGTGTAGCAAGTTCTCTTGAAAAAGGACACAATTTGGCATTATGGTGTTATCAAATACCTGCAGATACAGGGTTTAGCCTCCAAGGAAACTCATGCTGACATGGTTGCCACATTAGAAAATGATGCTCTAGCTTTATCAAAAGTGCAAAAATGTGCAGCTGAAAATTACGAGTGGAAAGAAAAGCCTTGAAGATGATACAAGGTCTGGATGTCTTGCAACTGACATCACCAATGAAAACATTGATCGTGTTCACCACATGGTAATGGATGACATGTAATTGACTATAAATCAAATAGCCAATGATTTTAACATATACCATGAGAGAGTTCAGAATATTCTACACAAAGACCTTGGCATGATGAATGTTTCTGTTTGGTGCGTGCCATGTCTTTTGACACCTGATGATTGCTCAACCATAAAAGCTCATGCATGGAAAATCTGACACTGCTTGAGACAGATCCAACTTGTTTTCTTGAATGTTTCTTAAACTAGGATGAATGTTGGGTTCGTCACTTTGAGCCAGAGGCAAAAAGACAATCTATGCAGTCCTTTTAACCTGCTCCAAAGAAGATGAAGGCCATTTCATCTTTAGGGAATGTGATGGCTTCAGGTTTTTTTGGATGCAAAAGGCATTGACTTTATAAATATTCCAAAGGCTCCACCATCAATGGAGAGTACTATGCCAACTTACTAATGCAGTTGAAAGGCTATCAAAATCAAATGTAAAGGAAAAATGATGAAAGGTGACTTGCTTCAACGTAACAATGCTTCATCAAACAAATTCTTGGTTTCAATGTCTGCTGTGATTGACTGTGGCCTTGAACTGGGTGATCACCCTCCCTATTCTTCTGATTTGGTGTTGTAGTTTTGTTGCAGTTATATTTTGGAATACAGTTTGATTTCTTTAGGAAATTGTCAGATATTATATGTATTGATGTAATGAAAAAGTTTCATGCTTTTTATTTGGTTGGCATGTTGATTTTTTTAATGACATATCAAACTCTAAAATCTAAATAATTTGAATGCAATTGTATGCCTTCAATTACAGATAAAATGAATTGTTAGTCATTTTACTATAAATAGGTATTGTTGGTAATTTTCTTTTTATAGAAAAATGTATTGCTGGTCGTTTTTATTTAAAAATGTATTGCTGGTATTTTTATACTTTCATTGTGTTTTCTTTTTGTTTGGGGTTACACTATTTGGCCATAGCTGGGACCCTAACAGGTACTCTCACCTCGGGTCAGATGGACCTGGGAACAAAAACAATTAAAAGGTGATTCCATGTTCCAGAAAACCTCTAATATCCCTATTAGAAGCCTTGTTGCCAGATGTAGTTTATCATCATACCCAGGAATCCTCTTAGTGAGAAGGAAATTCCATTCTGTCAGCTTATTTCCAAGTGATGCTATTTTATGGAACAGACTCTCGAGAGTATGCTTCTCTGGTCACTACAATCTTAATCGCTTCAAGTCTAGAGTTATCGATTATGTTTCCTACATATCCTCATAAGCTACACTTCTTGCCTCCTCTTCTTACATGCATTAACATCATGTAGTAACAGTCTACACTGAGTGGCTCTTGGGCCTTGTAATAGGTGAACAATTAGTAAAAAAAGAGCAATTCTTTTTCTCATTCTAGTATTGTCTTCTAATATCACATTTTTTTGTCCATTCTCTTTCCTTTTCCTTATTTGCAACTAGCTGAATTCTTTAGAGTTGATTAGATATCATTGTAAGAGTTGTGGAAAAGCATGAATCCACCTAGTCTTATGCCATCTGTTTGGTCAAATGTATCTCTATCTATAAAAGGCAGGATGTGTGTGTGTGTGTGTGTGTGTAACGAATGCATGGCCACAATTTTCGACAGATTTGCACCTAAATTTACATGCACATGCTCGAAGTTAGCGGAAAGGTCAAGACTGACTTTGCATTTCCCAACTCCCATCGATAGTGGATATAATCAATTTTTTTCATGCTTCTACAGCAGTTTTCATGTAGTTTGCAGCCATTTTCTACTGGCCAGAGTGAGAGCCAATAGCTGGCTGCCACGAATAGGCAGGAAGATTCTATTGGCCTGCATGAGAGCCAACAGCTGACTGACACAAATGTTAACTAGCATGCTAGCATGCAAAAAAATCGATAGCTGCATTCGTCACAAGTGGGAAAAATTTAAATCTGTATGGCACTTTACTCCAACTGGCTCATTCGCTTGCTTAAATTCAACGTTGATTCTGATTCTGCAGAACTGAGTTGGGTGTGAGAAAGTATTTGTTGTTAACATTCTTTTTTCATTTGGTTTTTCCAGTTATGAGTCCTTTTTTAAAGCTGATCATTTTGTGTTCATTTTGTTTAGTTCTTTTTTCGTAACAGATTTAATGTTTAGTATAGAGCTTAGATAAAATTTGCAGTGTGAGATAGGTAAGAAGTAAGGCATGTAGCAACATCAGCACGGCAAAGGGCACTCCTTTAAAGGCAAGGGAGGGCAAAAATATTTTAAGTCAAGTGATAGTGATTGCTGTATGAGTCATACGATTTTAGAATCAAGCATGGGCGACGCCAGGCCATGCTGCTAGTACAATGTATAACCTACCTAGTGAACTGTATAAGTGGATGGTAGAACAGTGATTAGGAGAGATAACGAAGACAGAATTTATTAAAATCTATAAAGTGCAGGAAATTGTGTTAGGACATGATTGCCAAATTCATGACATAACATGCAGATAAAAGAAGATTTTTTTCTCATTTGCAATGCATTTCTATAGCAAAATTTATTAGCAGTGCATTTACAGTAACCATATAATAACCCTATTCTCTCTGTAACATTTGCCTTAATTGCTGGCCTATCATCTTTTTCCTCTTTTTAAATGCATTTCTATAATAAAACTGTCTGGATGTCACTTCTATGGTAAAAATTGTTTGCAATGCATTTTTTAATAAACCATTTACCCTCATCAATCATCATAGAGTTATCATTGCTGTGTTTTTTTGTTTGTTTTGGGATTAATCTTGCAGAAAGGGAAGTGTGTCATACTTGACAGATGATCTCAGTTTAGTGTAATCTTGATCATTTCATTTATGATGGCTCTTCAGTTTCCCTTTTCTTTAATATCTTGGAATTGGCATGACCCTGGGAAAGACAGAGGAGTGGTTTCTCTTTGTCTTTTCCAGGGTTTGAAATTCAGTGGATTCTTTCTCTCTCCAAGATGTAGGCGAGTATGGCACTTCACAGCTTCCTTTTCTTTACATTCAGTTAATTGCCATGAATTTTTGGGAAAGGTAGAGGAATAGTTTCTCATTGTCTTTTCCAGGGTTTGAAATTCAGAGTAGCCTTTCTCCATTCAGGATTCAGATAAGAATGGCTCTTCACAGCTTCCTTTTCTTTACATTCTGTTAATTGCCATGACATTTTGTTAAAGATAAGGAAGTGTTTTTTTCATTAATCACTGCTTTAACTGTTTTGTATTATTTCATTCCTTTTGCTTGTTTTTTTTTTAACTCACAAGAAGTTTTATATTCACTGACCTGTAAATTTTTTACTGATAACTTTTGCTGTTTTGTGACACTTAGCACAATACGTGAGATCTTTTCCCAAGAATGCAAGCTACTAATGTACATTGTATTTCTAATTAAAAACTTTTGCTCAAAGACATACTACAGAAAGAGAGTCAGCTCTTTTGTTTCTGTATTCTCTTGTACAGCTTCCATCTTTTGGTGTGTCAAGGAATGGTCAGCTTACAGCACTGTTAACGTCAAGGCAAGATTAAACTAATCACTTTAAGTAACAAGGGGATAAACCCTGTAGGAAGTAATTTCCAGCTAGTACTCTCATCTTTCAAATTATTCATTTAATTTGGTGATGACTTAAGGCCAGACTGACATATACTCATGACAGACACTGTTTAAATTTATTTTTCAGAATTCTAAATAGAAACAAATTGTTATGTAGTAGTAACGGTAATATTAGCCATTTCCTTATAATGGTAATATTAGCCATTTTCTTATAATGGTAATATTAGCTGTTTCCTTATAATAGTAACATTAGCCGTTTCCTTATAATGGTAATATTAGCCATTTCATTAAAATGGTAATATTAGCTGTTTCCTTATAATAGTAATATTAGCCCCTTCCTTAAAATGGTAATATTAGCTGTTTCCTTATAATGGTAATATAAATCATTTCCTTATAATGGTAATATTAGCCGTTTCCTTATAATGGTAATATTAGCCTTTCCTTATAATGGTAATATTAGTTGTTTCCTTATAATGGTAATATTAGCCGTTTCCTCATAATGGTAATATTAGTTGTTTCCTTATAATGGTAATATTAGCCGTTTCCTCATAATGGTAATATTAGTTGTTTCCTTATAATGGTAATATTAGCCATTTCCTTATAATGGTAATATTAGTTGTTTCCTTATAATGGTAATATTAGCCATTTCCTTATAATGGTAATATTAGCCGTTTCTTCATAATGGTAATATTAGTTGTTTCCTTATAATGGTAATATTAGCCATTTCCTTATAATGGTAATATTAGCCGTTTCCTCATAATGGTAATATTAGCCATTTCCTTATAATGGTAATATTAGCCATTTCTTTATAATGGTAATATTAGTTGTTTCCTTATAATGGTAATATTAGCCATTTCCTTATAATTATCATGTGAAATATCATCTGTGATAAAGCAGTTGTAGGGTGGAAAGTAATTTGTTCCCTACAAGGATGTGGAGGATTTTTGGACTGGAAAGTGAGGACTGTGCAGCTCCTATCCAAATATGGCAACAGTACTCCATTTTCAGTTTGATCTGGTTCTTATAAAGGCAGAGGATAGCAGGAGGAGCCAGGTACATTCTGGAGTAGTACAGGGAACCAACCATTTTTTCAGCATCTTTAGGAATGAATCATATCAACTTGAGGTTTGGGTTGAGTCCCAATAGATGCTCAAGGCATGAGGCCTCCCAGAGGCATGATTGGTGAATGTTCTGGGTCCAGTCAGCAAAAGGTCACGACTTTATTTTTGAATTATTGAATCTGACCAGCCAGTTTTTCCCCCACTTAGCTGTTAGAGCTAGGTCAATGGAGGGATCAGCTGTCAAGCTCTGGTCATCAAAGATTTTGGTAGTGCATCCATATACAATATCATCAGCAAAGAGATTCATAAATGATCAGAGTATACTGTTAGGCAGATCATTTATGTAGAGGGTTGGACTGAGAAGTGAACTTTGGAAGACATATGCATCGACCACCTGGGACTCTGAGGACTAGCCCTTGACAACTACCTTCAGGGACTTGCCACTTTAGGAAGGACTTTATAACTGAGAAGACACTTCCACAGATTCCATAATGGCACACCCTATTAATGACCTCTGAAATATCTAATGCAACCATCTTTGAGATGTATTTTTTGTCAAGTGCCTCTCTAATTCTGTGAGTAATCACAGTTAGGATATCAGCAATGAACCAGGCAGATTGAAATCTGTACTTTTTGTCATGCAGGTGATCGACAACTTTTTTTGTTGATTGTAGCTTCAAAGAGTTTGCTAATGATACTGAGGAGACTGATAGGTCTCTACTTTGAAAAAGATGAGCACTCACATGCATTCTTGTAAACCGGGTATACACTTAATAACTTCCACAGACTTGAAAAGGATTTTTCCTTCAAGAAGTGGTTATATAATTTTGCTAAGGTTGGGGACAACTCTGGGTTAATATGATATAGCTGGTCTTGACCTATTTTTTGGTAAAGTAAGAACACAAAGTTCAAACTAATGTAATAAACAATTATAATGTTTTATTTCTTCAAAAACACTGTGAAATACTCAAACAAAAAGCGTACCTACAAAGTAATTAATAAATTTTCAATTACAAGTTTTTCAAATGTTCAGCAAATTCAGAGAAATTTTAAGACTATGATTACCAATTATATATATTATTATACACCAATCTATAATTACCACTAACAACCAATGTCAAGAACTACTAAAGACTAATTATTTTTTAGTATTTAGATTACAAGCAAGAAGTTTTCCCTTGCTTTGACTTTCCCTCCAAATTCAGAACTAGTCTCACGACTGAAAAATGGCACAGTTCAATTGTGAGATTTGGGATGACCCTTACAAAGCTTGTTCCCCTACATCGTCTATATTGTAAATTATAAAATACAATTAACATAAGCTAGATTTATTGGTACACTATTCAGCAACAGTTACATATGCTTACAGACAACCACTGAGATTTTGTCTGGACTAAAAGTCTTAGAGGGTCAAAACTTTTGATGTCTTGAGACTTCCTGGGTTGTAATGAAAATATTACTGTGTGCATGGTCAGTAAGATGTGGCAAGTTAGGGAGGGGTTGGTCATCTAACATTAAATACGAGTTGTCTTGCTAATATAGACTTTGCTGAAATAAAATTATTTTTCTGATGATAACAATGGTTCACTGGCAAAAAATGTCTAAACTGTCTTTTATATATATATATATATATATATATGCACATACATATATATATATATGTGTGCAGGTATGTAGAAAAATAGGAAAGAGCACGTTAGGTAAATAATTCAGGGTTCTTTAGTATTTTTGTTTCTTATTTTTAAAAAACAGTGCTCCATAGTACAGCTTAGATTATAATTATTTTTTTTAAAATATGATTCCTTCGCTACATAAGAGTTCTCATGTTTCAAAAACGAGAGCTGAAACCATCAATATTATTATTAAAATTAAATTGAATTAAAGTAACAAGCCCTGTTTCATCCTCAAGCAAAAATTTAGGAATAACCAATTTTACTGATATGTGGATAAAAATGGTCGCCCTAGCCGTTTCCATAGTAATGAATGAACACTTATAACAATACGTAAATTTAAAAATTGGTTATTCATAAATTTTTTTATTCATTTTTAAAAAATATAGCATTCATAAATTTTTTATTTTTTAAAAAATAAAGTGTTAGGCAATCAATTGACCAAAATCGCCTGAAGAAGAGTTGAAACCAAGGTAGCAGAATCAACTGATCTCCTAATTTTTTTATACTTAAAAGTTCTACATGTTAAATTTTTGTCTTTTTATATGTATATTGAGCACTAGTTAATACAACTGTTTCTTGGTCTAATACAACTTTGACCATTAACTTTATAATATATATATATATACAGTGGGTAGCAAAAGTATTTAACACATTGGTTTTTCTTACATATCTCAAAAAATAACAGATCAATTTCAATGAAACTTATAGGAAATATTTAAACGAACATTGTCGATCAAAACATAGAAGGAAAATTTAAAACCACTGTTTTGAGAAACATTTATTAACAATAAATAAAATAACCCATATGCAAAAGTATTTAACACACTTTACTAATATTTAGTACAGTAGCCTCTGTTCTGCTTCACAACCTCCAGTTGTTTCCCGTAGTCTTCAACTAGTTTCTTGCAGGTACTTGTTGGTATTTTGACCTATTCTTCTTCACAAATTTTCTTCAATTTGTTTAAATTCGATGGATTTCTTTTATGAACTCGTAACTTCAATAGTTTCCACAAATTTTTGATTGGATTTAAATCCGGTGACTGCCTTGGCCATTCCAAGACATTAATGTCATTATTATTAAACCAATTCTTAGTTGTTTTAGCAGTATGCTTCGGGTCATTGTCTTGCTGAAATACAAAATCACGACCATGTCCCAAAGATGTGGCACTGTTCAAGAGTTGAGTTGACAAAATTTGAATATATTTTGCAGCATTCATTGTTCCTTCAATGATTTTCATTTTTCCTACTCCATTTAAGGAAAAACAACCCCACATCATAATATTTCCACCCCCATGTTTGACTGTAGGGATGGTATTTGCTGGCTCATATTCCGCTCCTTTTTTCCTCCATACATGAGTGCGTATGTTTCGGCCGTAAACCTCAATTTTCATTTTGTCTGACCAAATTACTTTCTCCCAGAAATCATTAGATTCAATTTCATATTTCTTTACAAAATTCAAACGAGCTTGTATATGCCGGCGTTTCAGTAATGGAGTCTTTCTCGGTGATCTTGAAGTGAGACCTGCACGATTCAGTGATCTTTTAATCGTATCTTTACTAACTTCATTTCCAGCATTTTTCAAATCATTATGAATTTCTCGACGAGTCGAAAATAGATTTTTCTTCGCAGTACGGAAAATGTATCGCTCATTAGCCTCATTTAAGATACGGGGACAACCACTCTTTTGAATGTTTTCAATAGTATCGAATTTTTTTCCATTTTCGAACAACAGCATCAACTGTACTCACAAGCAAATTCAAATCTTGAGTGATTTTTCTATATCCCTTACCTTCTTTGTGATTCTTTATGATCTTCTTGCACATGTCGTTCGACAATTCTTTTGCTTTCCCCATTTTCTTGCAGTAGTGGCAACAGAATAGCTGCAGTGTCTCAGAGCTGTTATCTAATAGCCAGTTGAGTGTCGTGCAGTGCTATCATTGGTTGACATATCACATCATATCAATATGAGTAGGAATCATGATGACGCGTCTCTTCTAGCATAATATTTGCGTTGGTGTTAAATACTTTTGCATATGGGTTATTTTATTTATTGTTAATAAATGTTTCTCAAAACAGTGGTTTTAAATTTTCCTTCTATGTTTTGATCGACAATGTTCGTTTAAATATTTACTATAAGTTTCGTTGAAATTGATCTATTATTTTTTGAGATATGTAAGAAAAACCACTGCGTTAAATACTTTTGCTACCCACTGTATATATATATATATATATATATATATATATATATATATATATATATATATCATTAAAGATACAAAGATACTGTATATATATATATATATATATATATATATATATATATATATATATATATATATATATATATATTAAAGATACAAAGTAAATATACTAAAAAAGGCACAAAATATTTTTATGTTAAAGTGACAGGGGAAGCTTGTGTGTATGGATAGCAGAATACAAATTGGAAGGCTTGGCAAAGGGAAAAACGTTGCTAAGAGCTACAATGCACAGGACGTTGTGGAGGGCCATGATCATCACATTCTGAAGGATATAGAGGAATGCAAAAAGTTCATTAATCACCCTTATCATTACTATTTAAAAGCATATCATTAAAAGGACTTTGTGAATTGCTATATAATTACATGGAAGAATAGTACTTTCACCTTTTATAGAAAACATCTTTATTTTCATTATTTATAAAAGGGAAATATATTCTCTAATAAAAAAATGAATGACACAAAATCAAACGATGCAGTCTGTATTTATCTGCTTCAGTTATCAAAGAATGTCTGGGCAGACGTAAAAATCTTGCACCTCAGTTTACAGCCTGAACATTTTATGATGAAAATATGTTTGCTTATTTTATTTACCCCATTTTTCAATTTCTTTTTTTCTCTGCTGCATAATTCGAGCAACACCTGTCATCAAACTTTGTCGTATCCGCAGATATTTTCGTGTTCGATAAAGAAAAGCTATAAACAAATAAAAGGCTTTGATACTTTTTCCTGTTTAGTAATAATGGTTACTTTTACCTTATCCTCTAGTCTATGTTGGTTTGTAGAGAGATAATTGGGTCAGAAATGGAAAACATTTTGGCTATACTTATGGGCCAAAAGGTCAAGAACTATATGAAATTTGAAAGAAAAGATTCATGAAACATCAAACCTAAACCACAAAAGATAACATTAACAGAGTGCTATCTATCTATCTATCTATCTATCTATCTATCTATCTATCTATCTACCATGCGCTATATAATTATTATGTATATTATATATATTGCAATCTATCATATATATATGTATAGTGCTTCATTATATATATATATATATATATATATATATATATATATATCCTTGTTAGGAGGCACAGTGGAGTAATGGATAGCAGCTTGGATTGAGGAATCGGGAAGCCAAGTTCAAATTCCAGTCGAATCCATTACATGCTAATAATTTGGGAAAGGAGTGAATCCTCTTCTTCTCTCCCCAGCTATGGGTAAATAGCAGGAGAGACTGGGTTCTATAGCCTTGGATGCTAACTGGCCGAGGAGAAGGACAACTCTGAATTCAAAACCTGTGGAGGGTTGTTTGGGGACCTTGTGGCATGTAGTGCACCAGGTCCTTCAAAAAGTATGGATGGTTCTGCATGAAACCTTCACCATTATAATCAAATCTCATGTGCTGTTGTCAGGCTGTCGGTTTCCTAGGAACTGATCTGCTTGACCCTCATACGTCGAATTTGACAGGAGAGTTGAGTATATATATATATATATATATATATATATATATATATATATATATATATATATATACAGTGGTTGTAATAAGTATAAGACACCCCATGAAATTTTTAATAATTGTCTTAATTCTGCACAAATTCCTCTGAAAATTTCTGTTTGGTACCTATATCTGATGGTATTAGAATACATATTCAATTTTATAACAACTTTCCACCAAAAAAAGGTATTGAGAAAGTTATTAAGAAAAATATGTTTTCAAGGATGGAAATAAGCATAAGACAGTTTTTAAAATTTGTATTTAACAGCAAAATTGTATAAAATTCAATGTTTACATTTATTCTCTTTCAATTGTAATACTTTAGCACACCTGTTTTGCATTGAATCAATAAGTTTTCTGAGAGTTTCAGATGGAATTTCATTCCAATACTACTTAATGCAAGATTTTAAAGTTTCTCTTTTTTCACATTGACATTTTTTTCGTATACTCTTCTTGACAAGATCCCCTACAGATTTTCTATTGAGTTTAAACCTGAGGACTTAGTGGACTAGTCCAAAACTTCAATATTTTTGGTTTTAAAACAGTCTTTTGTGAGCTCAGAAGTATGTATGGTTGCATTGTCCTGTTGAAAAATGACATTATTGGTGTCTAGATGATTCATAAATGGGACAAGACTTTTTCCAGCCCATTGATATATCGAGCAGAGTTTTGTTTCCCTTCCATCACTACTAAATCAGCTTTTCCAGATGCAGAAAAAGCTCCCCAAACCATAACAGATCATCCTCCAAATGGTATTTTTGAAAACAACTGCTTCTCCTTTCTTAAATTATGTCAATAACACTAGTAGCCATCGGGCCCATCCAAATTAAACTTTTTCTCATCAGAAAATGCCACAGTTTCCCATTTCTCCTTTGTCCATGTTACTTTTTCCTTTACCCAATCTATGTGCATCTTCTTGTCTTTAGCAGTTAAAGCGGGGTCTGTCTTCCAATTTCAATACACAAGTTTTGGCAATTCATGGAGAAGTTGATGAATTCTTCTTGGAGTGATGGGTAAATTCTGAGATTTTTGCAGATCTCTTCAGCTTGAGTGTCCTTTAGAAGCTTCTCGAAAAAGTCAACGACTGAGTGCATTTGTAATTTTAGGTGGACGACCTGGACATTCTCTGGTGCCATACAATTCAGGGTCTTTTAGATAATTTCTTATAACTGTTTGGGACCTCAACAGTTCTCTTGCAGTGAAACTTATAGATTTTCCTTCCAGTTTATAGGCATAAATTTGCCCTTTTTCATTTTCATTAAGGAGGGAGTTCCTAGGCATTTTTCAGTAACTGTATTCAATTATGAAATGTTTAAATAGGATTCGCATGGCTTAAAATCAAGATAAGAGTCTTTTTATAATCTGCGCATGCACTTATTCGTCCTTTGGCATTCTGAAGTAAACCAGATATGCAAATTTTTAAAACTGCCTTATAATTATTTCCACAAAGTTTTCTTAATAACTTTTTTTGGAGCAAAGTTGTTATAAAATCGAATATTTATCTATATGTCTGTCTATGTCTAGAAAACTGGAAGTCAAAACAACTGAAAGAAAAGAGGAAAAAGAGAAAATTAGAGAGGAAAGTGAAAAAAAACAAATAAGGATGAGTGTAATGGGGAAAAATGACAAAAAGACAAATAACTACAACATTCTATACATGGACACACATGTGTGAATATACACACGCATACATATGCACACATACATTATGAAAAAAACAAACCTTGCACCAGTGAAAATGGAATATAAAAATGAAAAAATCAAGAAGTATTAGCAGTCAATTGCTTATACCCACTAATTAGTGGATGGAGTGATTCCTGGAGGGTTCGTCTACAAAAATCTGGAGTCAGGATGCTGGAGGTAACGTCAATCAACTGCATTACAAACCTTTTAATTGTATTAATTGTATATATATATATATATATATATATATAAATATATATATATATATTGTGTATTAGAGCAGCAATCCCTCTTTTATACAAGTTTCATTGTAGACAACTGACAAGGTACTACGATTAAGCTTTTCCTTTAATTTTTCTTGTGTTCATATAAGTGCTTTTTTGGGGATATAAAGTGTGTAAAAATTGTTCTAATGTTCTATATATTCAAGACATTTCAATTATTCTATTAGCCATTATCAAGGAGTTTTTTTTATTTTTGTTGTAACCTAGGGAAGGTTACTGAATAGAATAATCACACAAAGGTTGATAATGAATGATAATACTTAGGACAAGAACACCACATATAAGATTTGCTAGCTGCATGCATAAGTAGTCAACTGCTAGAAGAGAGTCAAGTGAATTCCACAATGAATCTCTAACTGCAGAATACCTACTAACTGCCCCATGCAATCGAATGTGGCACAAGGCCAAATTTAATGTGGTGTATCCAAATCTGTAGGCTCAGCCAAAATTTTCTTTAGATCCTGTATAAAATGGGTTGGGTAGCTGTTTCCCGAGATGAGATTTCACCTTCAACATAGCCCTGTCTTGGAATGAGGCAGAGAGCTTAACCAGCCCAGCTGAAGATGAATCTTCAACTGCAGACCAACATACAGTATTTACTAGTGTATTTATTTGAATGGGGACATACACATTATTGTCCATAGGTATGCTACAACAATTTTTCATTTTAACTGAAAGCATAGATATTTTTAAGTTACTAAAGTAATGGGAATGTTTTCTTTTTATTTTCCAAATACAATCAGCAGGTCTTTAAGAAAACTTGTGTGCATGTATATATATATATATATATATATATATATATATATATATATATATATAAGTATTTCATTTGCCATTTGTGCCTGTCAACTTGGGAACCCATGAAATGTTAAGTTGCACTACAATCGTAGGTATATGTTTATTTATCAAGATATAATTCATAGCTCTGTTTAACTATATTGAGCACTGTTTTGTTTGCACCATGACTGAAATTAATTGCTAATATCTTGTTATTTAATCTAATTTCACACCTCTCCGTCTGTCTCTGTCTCTGTCTCTCTCTCTCTCTCTATATATATATATATAGAGAGAGAGAGAGGGAGAGAGAGAGATACAGTCTCAGTTACAGTGGACTGGTCATGTCTTGAGAATGTCTGATGACAGGATACCCAAGATCCTAATGTACAGTGAGTTAGATCATGGCTACAGGAATGTAGGACGCCCATGGCTAAGATACAAAGACAAGCTGAAAAGCAACTTGTCAGCAGTCAATATACCAAATAACACCCTTGAGTGCTTAGCTTTGGAGCGGGTAGAATGGAGATCAAAAATTTTCACTCTGCTTGTCTGAATCATCTTCAAGAAGTGAGAGCAAGATCTAAAAGGTCAGCCAATCTAACAGTGATCTCATTTCACAATCCTCACACTTGCTCCATATGTTGCCTCCTTTGTAAATCTCTAGCAGGTCTTAAATACCACTTAAAATTATCACATAAACTTTCATAACTGAACCAATAAGCTGTCAGATCCTCATATGTCGAAAACCGACGGGAGAGTCCATTATTATTATTATTATTATTATTATTATTATTATATATTTATATATATATATATATATGTGTGTGTGAATATAAAATATTGCACATAGAGTGCTGGTGCTAATAAAATAGAGGAGAAATGTATATTTATTTTTAATATATATATATATATATTGTTACTTAAAACATTATTATAGTGGATAATCATATTTCAAATAGACAGCCTTTTTTTACTTTTTATTTTATGCTGTGCATATTACATCTTATAATGAATAACATCTGCCTTATCTGTGGCTTCAACTTTGTGCTCAAGTTAACTATTCACTTCAGTAGATTTCTACAGGCAGCAGAGGTTTGCCAAACCTACTAATAAAAATGAATCAAATCATGTGGTTCAATATATACCTCAACAATCTCTACTTGATCAGTTTTTCTATCTGTCTGGGGAGGTTATATATCAATTGTGACTTTAATTCCTGTTATGCTTAGCTAAAATTACATCTACTGGCTTACACATTTAAGAAATCTTAGTAAACAAAATGTACTTTCCAGCAGGGACTGAACCTGCATCCCCTTTTCATCTGACATGCTTTACCACATAGCTATGGAGGGTATCACAGTTCAGCAAGGCTCTATTTTGCCTCTTTAAGGAAAGCACACTTTCATTGCTGTCTCCCTGATCCATGTCCCTGTATCACAGTATTTTTCTTTACTTTCAAAACTTGACAGGGGTGAATTCTGGGATAGACTCCTCCATGATGAACTAAGACAAAATGGCCATCCTACCCAAGTACTACAACTGGACCAACCCAACCATTAAGATCATTTCTTTGATAGTACACAGTAATGAAAATAATCAACAATTATTACAACTTAAAAAGCTTTAATGAACAAATTTTACAGGCTACTTTTAAAGAATTAATAAGCCTGCCTTTGTTTCCTCATGGCATACAGGGAGTGTATCATTGTGGAGTGAGTAGCCATGGTTAAATGCAAGTTAAGTGACAGAACTGCCCAACAAACAGAATTGACAAAGTTTGCAATAAACAGTAACAAGAGAAAAAGAAAGGAGGGGAGCCAAAAAAGAATATAAAACAAGGAAACGATACATGCAAGGGAAATTAACAGTAATAAGGCAAAACAACAGTAATATGGTAAAAAGTTCCCAAACTAAGAATTGGGGTTGACGTACAAAAGCAAGTTTGGACAAGTGTTCTAACTTCAAGATAAAACAGATTGGGACTGAGTCAAATGTAACCAAGAACCACCCTATTTTATTAACTGGGAAAAAATCCCAGCATGTATGTGGTTTGGCATATAAATTGGGAGGGGCAAGCGTTATGCAATCATTTCCAAAAGGACTGAAACCAACAGGAGTTCCCTAAGAGGTTTAATTGTTAATATTACATACACCCTGTTATCATTAACATATACAACATCTGAATAGGAGCCTTCTTTGCATTTTATTGCTTGCCTAATTTTCTTGTTGAATTCTGCAGCAAAAAATGTTGTCAATATTTGTAGATAGCATTCATATTTTGCTGTGTAAAATCACATGAAGTCGAATTCTCCAGTACAGGAAGTTTGTCTTCCAAAACAGAAAGGGAGTTTGGATTATGCCCAAATACAAGTTGATTTGGAGCAAAGCCACCAAAATTCTTCAACAAAGTTTTAGCACTTACTGCCAATAATAAAGCTACTTCTGGTTTACATTTAACAAAACTGAAGAGTCTTCAAAATGTTTCTGACGTTAATAAATTATGCCTTTCTACCATTCCATTACTAAATGCTGATTCAGTGGCAGTTGTTTGTGCTTCCACACTTATCATTCATTGCTCTATAATTCACGTTTGAAAATATCACATTGTTTATCAGTAAAGAATTTACAAGGAGAACCGAAGTAAGCTATCCGCATACAATAAATATATCTTCCATATTTGTGTCTTTTTTTTTGTTTGCACAATAAAAGTTTTATTTTTTTTCAATTCATCCAAAGCAAGGTGATAATGCTGCTAAGATGCAAGGGGCTACTGAGTGTAATAGAGAATGAGAAGGAACTGGAAACCAAATCTTAAACAGTAAACAAGGGATAAGCATCTACTCCTGTTCAAAAACCTGGGAGATGTGGGAACTGAACAACAGGTGAACCAATTTACTACTATTGAGGGAAAAAAAAAAATAAAATAAAATAAAATTTTCAGACTTTAGGGGGAGACGTTAGAAGTATAGAGTTGAAGTAGACTTTAGAAAAAAATGAAAACCCAATCCTAAGCAGTAAATAAGGGATAAACTTCTATTCCAATTCAAAAGACCAAGAATTGTAAACCTGATGATAATCTATTGAATATCTTGTTCTAGCAACAATCAAATGAAGAATTCATGACTCATTGTGTAGATATTCTTTTAAATCGAAACATTTAAATTTGTTTGCAAGAGCAATTCAACAATTGGACATTTAAGACATATGCTACAAGAATCACAGCCCTCTTCTATTATCTTTAAAAATTCAGGATCATTAAAATCATTATTTTCCATTACCAATTTGCAAAATGTTTTCTTTGAAGCATGGAAAACCTGCCTATACAATTTAGATGCTCTTTTCTTTTTCCTCTTAATGCTTAATTCTCTCACAGAAAGGTTTGGTGAAGCCCGGGGCCAACTCCTTCACTCTGTATCCCTAATACTCAAGTAGAGCGTGCCTATGGGGCCTAGTACTGAGAAATGTGAGAAAAGAAGACATTTTAAATATGTAAAAAAAGATGAAACATGAAATAAACACTTTGTTTTAAATTTCAAAAACTAAATTTTTATTTCCCGCTTTGATTGAATGCCCTCCCAATATAGATTCAAAGTCCAAACATTCCTTTTTTTTAATCTTTCTCTTTCTTGATCATCTTCAATTATGACTGAATTCAACTTGATTCAACCAATAAAAAAAAAATTAATTATTATGTTAACCAAAGGAAAAGGCAAGAGAAGATTTTCATGTATACGTTGGCAAAAATTATTTACATGTGAATGTTGCCAGTGTTGATAGGTGTAGTATATTTATTTTCTTTAGAGTGATGAGTCAGTCTGTTGGTAGTCAGTGTAGCAAAAAGTTTGTTAATAAGGTGGATATTGGTAGCAGTCTGAAGAAATGTCAGTTAGTGTTCATTTATAAGTAAGATCATAATAGAGGTAGTAGTAGCATGAGAAATTAGGTCAATATCAATCTACTGTGTTCTCTTTGGCCAAGAATCAGGGTAGAAATATCAGTAGCCAATGACCTCTTGAATGCTTCTTTTGGGTGCATTCTTTTGTTCAGTTCTCTCATGGTGAAGTTCTCTTTGCTCTCCCCATTCAAGTCCCATCTCTCTGGGAGAGAATTGTCAGGATTTTATACTTTTGAATAGGCTTGAGAATTTGGTGTGGATATCAAAATGTCTCTTTGCATCAATTTTTTTGATTGGTCAAATTATTTTATCTTTCAGTGTTCCTTTATTTTTCATTTTTTTATAATGGAAGTTATGCATGGAGCCTCCCTGATTTTTAGTATTTTTCAGTCATAAATAAGTCAGTTCTACTTTTGCAAATTTCTGTTGTTTTGGAACCAGATTTAGTCTTTTCTTCTTCCCTGTTTTATTTAAGGGTTGTCTTCTCATAGAATGAGAGAAGTATAGAAAGAGAAATTTAGAGAAAGAGAAAAAGAAAGAGATGAGGTTTTTAAAGAAAAGTGTAAATAATTTATTTTAATTTAAACTATTTTTTATTTTTGTTTGTATATTTTATTTATTACCAGGATTCACTAATTTTAATAGTCTTGAGACAGGGGCTATCTAAAATGACTGGAGGACTGCTTTACTAAAATCAGTATTTTAAGATCAAGTGCTAGCAAAACAATTTGGGTTTCTTCAATTCTGTTATTTTCTTTTTGGTAAATAATTGCAATGATTAGCAAAATATTGTGTTGAGTTGTATTTAAAGCACCTCATCACATTCACATCTCTGCCAATCTGACTGGAATGTATTTCAGAAGCACCAGCTCTGATTCAAACTGGAATAAATTCTTCCTCTTTGTTCTTTATTCCCTCAACAACCTCTTAACTTGAAGAGAATTTCCATAATCTGTCATGAAAGGGGGTCCAGATTTCATTCAGGGGGCATTACTCTAATCTTCAGAAGCAACAGGATCACCAAAGATTTTCTGATGACAGTTGTATATGCTAAATGTTCATTTTCAGCAGATACATTTGCTTTCAGAAAAAAAAAGCCTGAACACCCTCAGGCAAATTCACATCAAAGTTTTGCAATTTGTGGCACCATATTAATAAAAATGAATCCGCAAAAAATAACCACTGGGAATAGATTCTCAAATCATATTTCACAAAAATACACAAAAGAGTGAAGACAGATTCAAATTTTATTAAAAAATATGAAAACCTCATTGATTTTGGATATTTTTTTTGTTGCCAACCAACTTCTGCTACCATGTTTCAACTCCATGTTAATCTCAGTATATCTACCTAGCTAAGAAGTTAGTGAGTTCTTCAATGAGAGAGAATCCAATTCCAAAAGTCTATATATATATATACGAAGAGGTAGAAAATCAACAAGGTACAAATCAAGCCTTCCTGTTGATGGTAAAATTTATATTCTATTTGAAGTACCTGCACATGACTTTTAATAATATCTGTGCATGTGTGTGTGAGAGAGAAAGAGAGACAGTGTTTCTTTGTATGTATGTAATATATATATATATATATATATATATATAATTTAATTTAAATAAAAACAGACCACTTTAAGGTTTTTATTTAAATTATTTGCTCTGGATTTACATTGAACTCTCTGGATTTTATCCTCTTTGGGTTTACCCATACGGATTACCTAGTTTTTCATAAACTAGGTATATATAAATATATATATATATATATATACACTATATTTCTGCATATATATATATATATATGTATTTAAAGATATTTTTGTAGGTACAAAATTTAATCACAGAAATAAAAGTATGAAGCTTAATATTACTAGATATAAAGGTGAACATTGAAGTCAACACTCAGAGGTGACAGGCTACTTCATGCTAGACGTAATCGTCGCGGCCTGACAATTGCATCCAGCATGAAACAGCCTGTCGCTTCTGAGTGTTGACTTCAATGTTCACCTTTATATTTATATTTACATACACTCTATCTCTTATATTGAGCACTTTATCCCATAAATATACCACACTTTAAAACTATATTTCTGCATATATATATGTATTTAAAGATATTTTTGTAGGTACAAAATTTAATCACAGAAATAAAAGTGTGAAGCTTAATATTACTAGATATATTGAAAATGAAGCAACCGGTTTTGCTCCCGCTCTTCAGGCTTCCAAGGGAGATTTAACTTAAATTAAAAACACTAAAAAATGTGCAATGAAAAGTAAATGGGGAGGAAAAAAATGAACACAAGGAGCTAGAGACAAATAACAGCGAGACCCAACAAACATTCATGCTGTTTACGCAGGGGGGGGCTTGCCGGACCTGATATAAAGTGCCTCCAGCACCTTGGGGTGAAATAAAGAGTGTGACCGGGAAAGAACACTGAACCAGTCACAACTGAAATTAGCCATACACTCTCTGTTATTTAAGAGGTGCTCACATATGGCGGAACTATAGGTATCTGGGACATGTCCATTCAACGACAAGGTGTGATTCCTGACCTTAGTTGGAACATATTTAATTCTCATGTCTAGGCATTGAGTCATTCTCCCTATGTAGTCAGCTCCACAACTACAAACGTATTTGTAAATAATAGAATGAAACAAAGGCTGGGTTTGAAAAACTATATGAACCTCAGCCGAGAAAAAACAACGACGAACATTAGATGAAACCTGTCTAACTATACTTTCATACTTGGTTCCAATCCAGGGCAATCTAAGATAAACAGGGCAATTTTTAACAGTACAGGGTTTGAACCTTCTGAACTCCTCAATCTTGTTGTGGATAAACGAATGAACAGTATCAGGGGGATACCCTAAACCACATAGGGTTTCCTTAACAAAATTTATTTCATCATTCAAGAAGGACTCTGAACAGATCATTAATGCCCTATGAAGTATATATATCTAATTGTTGAGTATGACTATTGCAAGACATTTTTGTAAGGCTCATTTCTGATTTATAGTATGAAAGCAATGCTTTGGCATGAAATTTTTAGCTAAGAGGTTAGAGAGTTCTTCAAAGGGAGAGAATCCAATTCCAACAGTCTATATATATACGAAGAGATAGAAAATTAACAATGTACAAATCAAGCCTTCCTGTTGATGGTAAAATTTATATTCTATCTGAAGCACCTGCACATGACTTTTAATATTTGTGTGTGAGAGGGAGGGAGAGAGAGAGTTTTTTTTGTATGGATGTAATATATATATATATATATATATATATATATATAGTTGTTGAGTATGACTGTTGCAAGACATTATTGTAAGGCTCAGTTCTAATTTATAGCATGAAAGCAATGCCTATGCATGAAATTTTTTAAGGGAAGAAAGATGTTGCACTAGATCAATCACACTCTCTGAGCAAGAACAGCATGTATCCCCAATGAAGTACCAGTTAATATCACTGGATGCTGTCAATTTGTAGGTGCTACATCAGAGTTTTCCTTCTCGTAGTTGGATACCTTAACATCCCTGTCCCTGTGCTATATAGACATTGATTCAATGAAAGGATATTAAGCAATATCTGTGCATAAAATATTTAAAGTAAGGGAAGACATTACACTGTGAGAAAATGAAATAAAATCAATGAATAGAATAATAAAAAAAAGAAATACATTTTCCCATGATGCAAGTACTCAAGCAACTGGAAAAGGTCTTTTGATCATCTGTGCAATTTTATGATCCCACTTATGGAAAGGACAGGACCTTCCTTTTATCACTTTTGAACAAAATGTGTTTGGACATGTTTTGCAGCTCCACACCTGAAGTAAGTACTCCGATTGTTCCAACTCAGCGTAAAGCTTTTAACCATTTTAACCATTCTTAGCATTACTTACCCTAACTTGCTTCTGGACCAGAAAAAGAAAACAGAGATAGCCAAAAGACATTGAGAACTTTGTTTCACTACAGTTTATATGAAAAAAAGAAGTTTTAGTTGCTTCTATATTACTTGTTTACATATGAACATGCACACACCTATCATACACCTGATATGTCCCGGAAAGTGATATATTTGTTCGAACTAGCAAAGTGGTTTTGGACTACTGTAACCGAGTAGGACAATCGAGCAGGTAACCGTAATGGACTGGTCCTCATCATAGTGGTAAACAATAGGCATCATCTGTACCTAAACATCAGTCTGTATTTATGGCTGACACCAGCCAATCATATTACTGTGAGGGGGAACCCAGCTGTATGCATATTCATTACAGCAACACCCAACACACAAACTTTAAATTCCATAAAACTGGGTCAATGCCACTCTCTGAGCAAGAACAGCAGGTGCCCAAAAAAGAAGAAGCTGTCAATGCCATCAGATGCTGTCAAGCCACAGGTGTTATATTAGAGTTTTTCTACTCTCTGTTGGATAAGTTATTGAAAGTTAAAGTGTTTAACACTTTCATTAAGTTTATTGGATGCCTAGACTCTAACCCAAGTATTTCTACATCACCACACCTGTACTATAAGGCTGTTTATCTCATAAAAGGATTCAGCCACCCTTTTGACAGGTTGTATTTTTGATCCTACAGCACATCTAGTCACACTTCCCACCAGATAAATCCTGACGGAGGAAGTCTGATTTAGTTGCCAATAACTCAGTTCTGTTGTGCTGTGAAGACAAAAATAAACACCAGGACAGTCAAATACCAAATGAAAAAAAAAGGTTCATGAGATGGAGGATTGCATATTATTATTAATAAATTAATGCTTTAAAAATATTAAACTTTTTCCAACCAACTGCTTGCATTCACACCAAAAATAAAAAATATGCTTCATTAAAGGGTAATTAACTGTTGTAACCTAGGAAGGGTTACTGATTGAGGAATAATCAAAATGGAGGTTGGAAATGAAATAGTAATCTTTATAAAATCAACAAAATACAATACTCGCCAACGACATGAAGTAGATAAACCACTGCTAGTGGTGGACTACTTAGACAGCATATTACGATATTTACTTGCCTCCCCATGAGGTGGGATGTAGCACAAGGCCAAAGTTAATGTGGGGAAATCCAAGCCCATGGGATTGGGTAAATTTGCCCATAGACCCCACATATGAGGGATCAGGTATCTGTCTACCTCCCTGGACAAGACTCTAACTTTCAGCATAGCTTCGTCTGGGTTCCTCTCTGTTATGGAGTAGTTTCACAGTGGAGGCTTGTAGTTGTACTAAGTCAGTCCTAAAATAGGTTTGATGTCCAAAACATTAGGAACTTGATATAATAGGTAATGACGCAGAGAAATCTAGTCGTGGTCGCTGATACTTTAGTATCCAACTAACAGTCATCCAGCATCGACTGACTGCCCAACTCCCTGAGTGACTCCTATTACTCCTACTTATTATAGGTGGGAGAGTCTATTAACTATAGAATAGGTGTGTTCCACTATAACACTCTCTGCCTGAAGGCAGAAAGTTTGACACAGCAAGAGCTTCCCATGATGACAGCTCATGCTGACAGTGTAGACAGCATATTGCCCCCACTTACAATAGTGTCCTATGTATTTATGAGGATTGGGACATACCCATTAGTGTTCATACTAAAGGTATATAACATTAACCAAAGTTTTCAGACAGACAAAGCAATAAAGAAAGACAATGGCAACAGGTGGCAACAGGTCACAATGCTCAGCTTAAAACAAATTCCTTTACACCTTCACCTATCTTCCTCACTTTTTCCCTTTTCTTTCTCACACATTCACATGAAGAAATCACATTTATTTCTTATTTCTTTTCACCTTTGTAAATGACAACAAGGAAAGGACTGTATCCTCACAAATATAACACTCACGCAAGAAAAATATCTTATATTTTTATAAAAACCTTTTGCCCCTTTTTCTTTGTCATGGTTCGATTCAAATCTGCAACACCGTCAGGTGATACTAGGTTATGAAGTAAAAATTAACTGTTAGAATATTTCCTGATGGACATTTTTTTTTTAATTTCACTTCAAGCAAGCAATAAAGCCACTAAGATGCAAGGTGTCACAGAGAGTGAAAGAGAAAATTTTATTTAGTAGAAAGATCTTACCAACTGATTCAATATTATCATTTCATATCAGTGGGAAACGTTAGACTGAGAATGTGCAATGAGTTACACTCCAGGAGGTTAGCATCTGCCATGCTGATTAAAAGCAAAAAAGGTTCTCTAATTGAAAGAGAGTAGTTTTAGTTTTGCAGGTGTCAAAATCAAGGACTGATTTCAAGGCATGGAAACTAACAGATATTGTATAATAAACAAAAAATGTACTTTTTGTAGTTTTCTTTCTGTATCTGCTTTCAACATTGTGTCATCTGTATATCTTATGTTGTTAAGATGGTGGCTGCCAATAATTAATCCTGGCAGGACTTCTAATTCTCTCAGAATCACCTCAATATATAGGGAGAATAAATCTGGTGAGACAGCACATCCTTGTCTTATGCCCCTCCCTATTTTTGTATATCTGTCTTCTCAAGTTGAATGTGACATTTAGGAAATTTACTTCTTTTAGGTTAGTTTTTATATCGATGTCAAATCTGATATTTTTGTGCTTATTTTTCTGGTTTTATCTCTTTTTTTGTCTGTTACAGTTTCTTAGGAATATGAGACAGTTTTGCATTCAATCTGTCCTGTGAGTATCAAATTTTCAAAGCCCTCTTTCCTCATTATGTACTCTAGAAATTTCAACTGTCTCTTCCTGACGTTAAGTATAAGTGTCCTTTTTGTTTCCATTTTCTCAAAAACTTGCTAGATAGGTTATGCATTGTTTTCCTCTATCCCTCTTTGACTTCAATCTGTCCTGTGAGTATCAAATTTTCCAAGCCGTCTTTCCTCATTATGTACCCTAGAAATTTCAACTCTCTCTTCCTGATGTTAAGTATAATTGTCCTTAAAACTTGCTAGGTAGGTTATGTGTTGTTTTCCTCTATCCCTTTTTTCCTTCAATCTGTTCTGTGAGTATCAAGTTTTCAAAGCCCTCTTTCCTCATTATGTGCCCTAGAAATCCTAGGGCAGCACAGATCTTTATAAGTTTAAGAAAAGTTGTGATGTGCCAGTCCTCTAAGAGGAAGATTGAAGTTTTTTTTAAATAGGTGTAGAAAGAGGCATCTATAAAGGGGGCTATTGCACAAGATAAGAGGAATCACATGTATTGCCTTTGCAGTAGCAGTAAGGTTATAGGATATAAACTCTGATATTTTCCAGCCAATAAGTGAAGTAAAAACAAGTATGAGATGCCTACAAATATATCTTACTAAATTCAGTAGATACGAAAACCTCTTTACAATAGAACATTTCAACTGTAAAATGATAAGCATGACTGGCACGTCACAACTTTCCTTAAACTTATAAAGGTCTGTGCTGCATGGGAGTTTTCAGTAATTTTGTACTTTACATCACTTCCAATAGTGTTTAAGCCCAGATACAAAAAGCTTTTGAAATAAAAAAAAATAATTTTTTTATCATTTCAACCCAAATAATAATATCACTAAGATGACAGAGGTTATTGAGAGTGAAAGAAAATGAGAAAAAGAAACATTATTAAGTAGAGAGGACAATAAAAGCACAGGTATTATACAGGCAGAAGATAATGATTGACATTGCATATATATATATATATATATATATATATATATATATTATCATTTCACCTTAATCAAGGCAATAATGCCACTAAGATGACAGAGGTTACTGAGAGTGAAAGAAAATGAGAAAAAAAAAACATTATTAAGGAGAGAGGACACTGAAAGAACAGGGATGAAGATGACATAAGATAATGATTGTCATTGGATTTAAATTTTTGAAGATCAAGCTTGACTGGATAGGAACAAGCTGATAGGAACAAACAGTGCTCAACAAGTGAGAAATATTTGAGAAAATAAACTGTTAGCATAGAACTTATGGTTATATTTAGCCATTTCAACTGTAAAATGATAAGACCTTGCTGCTAATCTAGAAATGCACTTAAATTTGTAAAGTACCAAAAACTAAAAGCCACCAGAACAATTAACATGAATATCGTTATAGACAAGAGTATGGTTGCAACAAAGAAATATGACAACAGCAGAAATAGATTTACATGATTTATTTCAACAGGAACTTGTGGGTTTGGGACAGCTACCATGTGGTATAGTTCATAGCCCGGCTGAAGATCTGAGTTGATCTCTCATAGTAGTTCACACATGTTGATGCTGGTGCTCCTCCTGCTGACAGCTGCTGACCGCTTGGCCTGACCGTGACAGGTCTCTTCCCTGGCCACCTGTTGACTGCCCGTTGTACTTCCCTATGACCCCTTTTATGGCATTTTTTTATGGCTTAACAGGCTCGAAAAACGAAGCGGGTATAATTAGGAGGGAAGCATTTTTATTGGTCGAAAAATAGAACACTTTAAATATTATTTTATTTTTCGACCGGAACTCGTGTGTCGGGAACATTTGTAAATGAAGATAATGGTCATTTTGTGACGGGGCTTTGTCCTGTTCACACCCGGCTCTTGCTCTTGAGTATGTTAGTTTATTTGCCTGTAAATCAGTTGAGATATGTCTTATTTTATTTTATAACAATATATATATAGAAAAGGTATGGGAAGCGAGTGAAGCCAAGTTGTCAGGTCGAAACCAATAAAATTGTAGATTTTCCTTTGTATTTTATCAAGAATTCCTAGCTCTCTAGATACATATCAGAAGCACCAGTCAAGATCTGGTAGCAATATTCAATGTATAGATGAATTTTAGACTGATAAAGATAGATTCTAATGAGAAAAATTTTATACAAACACAGCTTCAAATTAAATAAGTGTTTTCTAGAACCTTATTGGATAGGACAAGTCATGTGATGTCCTTCCTACAACGTCTGTATGTACAAACTCCAAATGACTAGGTGAAAGGTCAGGGCTTGTGTTACATTCCCACACAAAACTCAGATAGCAATTCGAAGCCAACCTATAGTGATAAAAATACCTTGTCAGCAATGAGATCTGCAAAAGAACAGTCAGTGACCAGATCTGCAATGACACAGTCAGTGAAGGACAGTTTTTTGTTAAGATGAAAAGAAATGGAATCTGAAGAGTCAACTACAATGTTTTCATTGCCTGCGATATAACAAATATTTGAGGTGAACTTTGAAATATAATCAAGATGACACATCACGCATGGTGAATATTCAACTGAGTTATGCAAGTTATAGAATCTAAACTCCTATAGTTCATGGCCAATAAGTGAAGCACAAGCAGCTAAAAGATGCCTACAAAAAATCTTACTAAATTAAGGGAGGCACGGTGAAGTAATGGATAGCGGCTCAGATTGAGGAATTGGAGAACCGAGTTCGAATTCCAGTCAGATCCATGACATTCACTTATATGTTAATGCCCTTAAGAAAGGTGTGAATCCTCTTCTTCTCCCCTCAGCTATGGGTAAATAGCAGGACAGACTGGGTTCTTTAGCCTTGGGTGGCAACCAGTCTAGGAGAAGTAAAAACTGAATTCAAACCCGGCCTTGGCTATGGGGCTCCCTTCTCATTAGTTAACCTACATAGTGAGCCCTCCTCATTTCATTATCATGTGCTTCAAACATACACACACATATTGGTGTACCATACCACTTAATTTCCTTTGAAACTTTGTAAACTTACTAGCAACAATTCATTTTGAACAATTTGAACTATTAGTTGCTTCATGGCCTTAACAAAAACATTGATTTTTAATGCAAATTTTATTTTTCCTCCTAAAGTCCAGGTAGTCTTACCCACAGGGTTTCCTAGGCTAGGAAGAGCCCAACATTCTCAATGCTGATTTTTAATTTAGAGTTTTTTTTTCTCCTAGACTGGTTGCCACCCAAGACTGTAGGGCCCAGTCTCTCCTACTATTTACCCATAGCTGGAGGGAAAAAAGATAAATTAATACTTTTCCCAATTATTATTTGATAATTATTTAATGGTGAATAAAATGTTATTTGTTTAATTTTATATTCAGAATGTATTGAACAAACAAGAAAATACAAACCAAAATAAATATTTTGATAATTTATAAGTACTAGTGCACAATAAAATTACTTAAAATTAAAATTGCAAATGCACTTAGCTCCTTCCCCATCAATTATTTTTTTAATTCTTTTTTTTTATATAGTAACTAAGAAACTGAGGTACCTTGAAGTACCCGAGCAATGGCTGACATCTCTACCTGGCATATGAGTTGACTATTTGACTCGTTTCAAGCTCAGAAGAGCATAAAAAGAATCAAGATCAACATATAAACACGTCTGTAGCTAGTTTTTGAATGTTATGTTTTGGATGTGTTTGTTTGTGTCTGGAAAAGACATTTTTGGTAAAAACATATATAGACGTTTACACTGGAGAAGGGGGTTAAATATTTCATTATTTTTTCATATTTCATTTATTAATCTTTTCAGATGGTAAAATTGCTTAAGTTTGTTAATGACATGACTAAAGTAGCAAAACTTATAAAAGGAACTTTTTAGCCAAATGTCTTTTATCAAGTATGTTATACTTTTGAACTGTTTTTATATTTTCATATCATTGACCATTCCTGTAAATCCTGATAATTGTTATTATCAAATGAACTGCAATTATTTGGTTTCACTCTGGTAGCACTAAATTTGTATATAGAAGAAAAGTATTTCCATTTCCTGAATTCCCTGATTTTGTCCTGGTACTATAATTAAATATTTCCATTCAAGATTTTATCAAGACCTCCAATATTACAAGGATTACTTTACACAGCTACAAATATAAAATCTATGAAAATTATCGATATCTTTAAATCTTTTATCGATTGAAGCAAGAAAATCAAGATTTGAAAAAATTAAACTTGATAGAAAAGAATAAAGATAAAATGCCAGGCCAGTATTAATAATAATAATAATAATAATAATAATAATAATAATAATAATAATAATAATAATAATAATAATAATAATAATAATAATAATAATAATATTAATAATAATAATAATAAAATTGAAGCAAATAGGCCGGACATTATTGTCAAAAACCAGAAAGAAAAAACTTGCCGACTAATTGATATGGCTTGTCCAGCGGATTGTAACATAGCAACCAAGGAATTTGAAAAACTATCAAAATACAAAGACCTGAAATTGAAATAGAAAAAAATGTGGAAATTGAAAACAAGAATAATACCAGTGGTAATAGGTGCACTTGGAATTATAAAAAATGGAACAAAACAACACATTGAAAGAATCCTGGAAACCCCAGCTTAAGAGACATACAGAAAATTGTCTTATTAAGTACAGCACACACACTAAGGAGAACTTTGTCTATGTAACGCTAGCAACTTCATCGGAGATAAAAAAAAAAAAAAAAAATTAACATGAAATGTGGCCATAACAACACACCACGACCTGCCTTAGGTCTTTCCGCAGACTTGGTAGGTAGTGTGTCCATAGCAGAAATCGAATGATGATGATAATAACAGTAATAATAATAATAATAATATTAATAATAATAATAATAATAATAATAATAATAATAATAATAATAATAATAATAATAATAATAATAATAATAATTTGTCTCCTTTATTATTTTGCATATCACTTATAGCATTAACCAGCCAACTTAACAAGACAGAATGCGGTTACAAAATAGCTCAAAAGAAAATAAACCATCTATTTTACATGGATGACTTAAAATTGTATGCTAGGAATGACAATGAGCTGGAAGGTCTTCTGCAAACTGTAAAATGCTTCAGTGAAGACATTGGAATGAAATTCAATTTGATAAATGTGCTAAAGCTACAGTTTTACGAGGATCACTACAACAAACTTCCTCTATTAGTTTAGACCCTGCTGTAACAATAAAAGATTTAGAACAAGGAGAAGTTTATAAGTACCTAGGTGTAAATGAGAGTGAAGGAATTCACCATAAGAAAATGAAAGAAATAGTGCGTAAAAGAGTACTATAGAAGGGTACGACTGGTATTAAAAACTGAATTGAATTCTCAGAACAGAATTATGGCCATTAATAACCTAGCCATCCCAGTGGTCCAATATAGTTTCAACATCTTGAACTGGACTCTAAATGACATCAGACAAATGGATTCTAAAACAAGAAAGCTTCTTTCTAAGTATAAGATGCATCATCCAAAGGCTGATGTAGACCGTCTATACATACCCCGTAAAGAAGGTGGAAGAGGTCTTATTCAGCTAGAATTGTCATACAAGACAACAACTATTGGCTTACTAACTTACATGGAAACAACAAATGACTGGATGATAAAATTAGTGAAACAACATGAAAACAGAAAGAAAAAATATTCAATAATAAAAGAAGGCAGTAAATACAAACAACATTTACATTTAGTAGATTCTGTAGTAAATCAAAACAGAAGCCAAGAACCAACTATTGCAGCAAAAGATATGAAAAAGAAAGCCAAGGATAAAGCCCTTGAACAGATGAAACAATGCTGGCAAGACAAACCTCTGCATGGCCAATATCCAGAACGTGCAAATAAACCCAATGTTGATAAAGTTAATACTCATCGATGGTTACGAGCATCTGGATTAAAGTCTGAAACTGAAGGCTTTATTCTTGCAGCGCAAGACCAGAGTCTTTTCACTAGGAATTTTCAGGCAAATATCATACATAATAATGTGGATCCAAAATGCAGGTTCTGTGACAAATACCAAGAAACAATAGACCATCTAATCTCAGGATGTTCTATACTTGCCCCAAATGAATATAAAAATCGTCACGATAGAGTGGGGCAATACTTACACTGGACAATGTGCAAACACTTTGGAAAATGTGTAAGCAAACACTGAGTATGAACATCGGCCAGCGCCGGTTACAGAAATAGAAGATGTCACCATTCTATGGGATTATACCATCCACACAGACAGAAAAATTGAAGCAAAATAGGCCGGACATTATTGTCAAAAACCAGAAAGAAAAAAACTTGCCTACTAATTGATATGGCTTGTCCAGCGGATTGTAACATAGCAACCAAGGAATTTGAAAAACTATCAAAATACAAAGACCTGGAAATTGAAATAGAAAAATGTGAAATTGAAAACAAGAATAATACCAGTGGTAATAGGTGCACTTGGAATTATAAAATGGAACAAAACAACACACTGAAAGAATCCCTGAAACCCCAGCTTAAGAGACATACAGAAAATTGTCTTATTAAGTACAGCACACACACTAAGGAGAACTTTGTCTATGTAACGCTAGCAACTTCATCGGAGATAAAAAAAAAAAAAAAAAAAATTAAATTAAATGAAATGTAACCATAACAACACACGACCTGCCTTAGGTCTTTCCGCAGACTTGGTAGGTAGTGTGTCCATAGCAGAAATAATAATAATAATAATAATAATAATAATAATAATAATGAATAATAATAATATAATAATAATAATAATAATAATAATAATAATAATAATAATAATAATAAAAATAATTTAATACAGAACAATCAAATAATAATAAAAATTTAGACAGACATCATTGCCAGACATCAAAAAATAAAGGACCTTGAAATGGAAATCTCAAAAATGTGGCACATGAGGACATCAGTAATTCCAGTGGTAGTTGGAGGCCTCGGATTGATTGGGAAAGGCTCCGATAGACTCATTGAAGGGATTCCTGGTAGCCCATGCCTTAAAGAAATACAAAAGATTTTACTGACAAGTTCAGCTCACACATTATGCAGAGCTTTATCTCTGTAAAATGTGCATGATCTAAGGTTTTTTAGGGTTTGTTTTTTTCAGTGGAGAATGTCATGAAGCTATTTCTGACCTTAGATCTCTGGTTGGGACCCAGAAGGAAATGTGTACACAGCAGAAATCTAAGGAAATAATAATAATAATAATAATAAATAATAATAATAATAATAATAATAATAATAATGTGCGGTCCGGGAACGCGTTCATCCCAATAATAAAGAGCTAAAGTTTCAATTTTTTCATGTTTCTCTGTTAGAAAGTTAAAAAAGAATCATGTCAACAATGAAAGAGAAAAATAGCAAAGGATTCCTAATTGATACACAAAGAAAATAATGATTCTCATTAAAGTAATTAATTTTCTAAAAATATTTTGATATATTTTTTGAACTGGAAATCTCAAAAATGTGGCACATGAGGACATCAGTAATTCCAGTGGTAGTTGGAGGCCTCAGATTGATTGTTAACAACAATTCTGTTAACAATAAGTCTGTTGTCCCCAACAGACTTATTGAAGGGATTCCTGGGGGGTAAGGATAGGGCAGACCAATTGAGCTTCAATTTTTTTTCCTATATTATTCTTACAGGAGGTGGCTATGTCTTGGAGGATAACAAAGGTTTCCCTTAAATCCATTGTGTATACTGCTACTGCTATGCAAAAAGTATATCATGTCAGTGTACTCCGAATTTATTCTTAACTACCAAGTTTGATTAGGAGATATGATGATAGGTTCATCATTAAAATTTGTCCCCCATAACAGAAACGACTTATTACTCAACCTAATTTATTAGCTGTTTTATTTATATGAAAACTTTTTGACAAAAATTGTATCTGGTTTTCATTAAAGAAAACCTCCTGTTTCAAAGTATTTTGCAGCAGTCGAGAAAGGTAATAATCCATTGATGCAAAGTCCTGGTTAATGACACGTTTAAGAGACTGTAGTGAACAGAAAGCAAAAGAAAGTAATAGTAGTATTAACAATAGTATATGGACACATGGCAAACAAACAACATTCTTCCACTGGAACAGAAAGAATGCAAGAGAGGTTCATATGGCTGCAAAGATCAAATACTGATAAACAAAATGATCCTGGAAAATTGCAGGAGATGATGTAGAAATCTTAGCGCAGTGTGGATTGATTGTCATAAAGCCTTTGATAGTGTACCACACTCTTGGGCCCTTAAGAAATGTACAAAGTTTCCCCTGTGGTAGTAAATTTCCTTAAGCACAGTAAGGAACACCTCACTATACCTAAATCACACCAGAGGCACTGCCATCTCCAACCGTCTGAATATCCGACACAGAATCTTTTAAAGTGACTCCCTGTCAACCCTTCTGTTTTGTTTATCCTTAATCCCCCTTAAGCATGTACTAAACAACAGTAGCTATGGTTACAAACTAGACAAAAAAAATATTCAATTACCTTCTCTACATGGATGATCTCAAACTCGACAAACGACAATGAATTGAAGGCCCTCCTAAATGTGTCCACACCAGAAATCAAAGGAAATAAAATAATAATAATAATATTTTCCTCTTAAAATTGTCTTTTTAAGTTTTAATTGCTTGAAAATTTCTCATAAAAAATTAATCAGTTAATTATTATTTAACCTTCAAAGAACAATTTGGGTACAAAAAATTAATAAAGTAATCCCTAATTTTTAACGTTATCACAAAATCATTGTCATCATAATTCTCTTTCAATGAAAATTAACATTGTTGTAATTCCCAGGATTTAGATTTGATCTGAGGGAAATTGCATGTTCCCTTCTTTACTTCAAAGGCATACTGGATATTTGTAAGTTACCACACAGCATAGCTACAACCTCAAATGAAAGGTGAATTGTTATAGGAAAATAACTATGGGCCATCAGAGTTATTTATTGAGTCTAGCTTATTCTAAGATCACAGTAGTGGGGTATGCATTAAAGATTGTTTTAGACTAAAATTAACTCTAATGTATGGTTGTAAGGAATAATCAATGCATTCAGCATTATAATCAATGCATTCAGCATTATAAACTTATGAAGCTTTATTCAGCAAAACTGAATTGTTAGTAATTAAATGGTCTTTTATACAGAGTGATTAATATTGAAATAAGGAGGATGGGATAGGTCCATTATTATCATAATGGTTGTCGACAAGAGAAAAAGCTTAAGATGTAAACTATGCAAGATTTATTTTGTTATGATTGGCCTTGCATGACTCTTGTTTTTGATTAGTGAAATCCAACATATATTCATCACAACAACGAAGTGAGATATATATATATATATATATATATACTTGACACTCCTGTCAAATTGGACATATGAGAGTCAAGTAGATCAGTTCCAACAGCCCGACAACAGCACATGAGATTTGATTATAGTGGTGAAGGCTTTGTGCAGAACCAACCACACTTTTTGAAGAGCTGAATACAGAGACCTGGTGCACTATGTGCCACAAGGTCCCCAAACGACCCTCTGCAGGTTTTGAATTTAGAGTTGTCCTTCTCCTAGACCATTTGCCATCCAAGGCTATAGAACCCAGTCTGTCTTGCTATTTACCCATAGGTGGGAGAAGAGGAGGATTCACACCTTACCCAAGGGTATTAGAACGTAAGTGAATATAAAGGATTCGACTGGAATTTGAACTTGGCTCTCCGATTCCTCAATCCAAGCCACTATCCATTACTCCACCATGCCTCTATAATATATATATATATATATATATATATATATATATATAAATATATATATATATATTATTAATTAAAGAACATCAAACACTTAAAATCAATCCCACAAGTAATATTTTTTATTCATGAGAGCTCTAAGAAAAAGCAGCTCTCAATCTTGAAGACCTACAAACAAATCACAAATGAAATGGAAAAAAATATTCTTGGTTAAAATCAAGAGATATTGCTATCTTATTTAGAGAGTGGGAAAAGACAGAGAGTGTTGACCTATTTTTGATATATGGCATTTGAGGAAGGGGGAAGGTCTTAACGTGTAGTTAGTTCAATGTGAATATATTTCATTCAACAAATCATTTGTAAATAATATTAAAAGAAAACATTTTTAAAGATTTCAAAATTAACAAAAATTTTTCATAAGCTTTCTATATAATTAACCAAGAAATTTAAATTAAAATACATAAGAAATTTGAATTAAATGATTATCAATTATATTCAGAGAAATATATTTATAAAGATTATATACCTAAAGTCCTGAACTTTTATATCTTATATCTATTTATTAACATTTAGCAGTATATGAATGTACTTTAAACTAAGAAAAAGTTAGATCAGGGTTAATTCCGTGTATTTCATTCAACAAATTCTGCAAATAATATTAAAAAAGTGTCTGGTTCAGAATATTTTTTAAAAGTTTTTTGAAATATATAATCAGAAGGATTTATTATCAGAAGGATTTTTTTGTAAAAGTTTGATGAAAGTTCTTATAAAAATATAATTTCGATGTTAATAAAATATTTCTGTTTTGTATTTGTGTTGGATAACTGAATAGAGTTTTTGTTTTTGGAAGTGATAATTTTATTAGTAAAGGCAATATTAAAGATGAAAAAGTGATATTTGGCTAAGTTGACTCATCTGTGGTCTTCATTTCTGGAGCATTTCAATTTCATGTGCTCTCCTTACAAGAGGCCAGCTAAAAAGGAGGAAGTCTTTCAATTTCCCTCCAGTAAAATGGTTTCCTTCTTTCTATTTGTACAATTTCTTCTCTACTTTTCATTTTCATTTTCTATTTTTATACCTTACTAATTAGACCATGAAAACTTCACCAATAATGCTAATATTAAATACTAGCCATTTCCTTCCAAGGAAATATTTTGTATCCATTGATCAAGCAGCCAGTGCCACTGTTGATTGAAATCTGTAAAATCTTTTCTCTTAAAACAATTTTTTGAGAAAATACGTTTCTCCAGCCCAGTGACAGTTATCACTCTTTTCCGTTTTAATGCTGGCTTCCTTTCCTAACCTTTTGTTCAAATTTGTATGAAATGTCAGCATCTTGATTATGCCATTTACTTTCTCCTCAAGTTACATGTGCTATCTATTTTAGTTGTTGTTTCCATTAAAAGTCTTTGAGCGATAAGGTTTCTCTTATTTGATACAGGTCTTTGTGATTTTTCAGTACCATTCCACAATGTACAAAGAAGCAATGGTCTTTGACAAGACCCTCAGGTTTCCCTTACTCAAAGCCTTTTTTCACCATTAATCTTAGAAAGCAGTTATATACACCTGACAGTTTAGATATTTCTGAACAAGTTTGGCACCATGCATGATATCCATATGAAAGTCTTGATCTGATAAGGTTGATTAGGGATATGACTCAACTTCTCAGGCTAATGTTTTGGTTTTGTAACAATTTGTGGTGTTGTGGGAAACTAACTCTGGCACAGCCAATTCTATGTTCTATTTGTTTTCTCCTATTTTAAGAAAACAGATTCCTCAAGTCCAGTATTGAGGGGGGTTTCCTTCCTAACTTTCTATTTGAAGTGGTGTGGAATCTTAAAATCGGGTTTATTTCATTATTTTCTCTTCGAGTTACATGTGCTATCCATTTTAGTTGTTGCTGCTGTTGGTAGTCCTCAGATGATGCACTTTCTATTATTTGGTACAGTTCTCTGTCTGTGAATCTGTAGCACTAATCCATAATGTTCAAAGAAGAATGATCTTTGCCAAGACCTTCAAGGTTTAATTGCTCAAAGATATTCTTAAACATTGATCTTAGAAAGTCGTTGTATACAGCTGACAGTTTAGACATTCATGATGGGGTCTGGCACTATGCATGATATCCATCTGAAAGTCTTGTTCTCTCAATGGTTGTTTAAGAACATGACTTCAATTTTCAGGTTGATGTTTTGGTTTTGTAGCAATTTGTGGTGTTGTGGGAAACTACCTCTGGCACAGCCTATTCTATGTTCAATTTGTTTTACTCGTATATTTAATTTGTTATAGATACACAAAAACAAGGCAGTATCAATAAATTCATAGCCTCACTATTATTTTAACATGAAAGTATAATGTTAACATCTTGATTATATAATTGTTTTCTTTTCATGTTACATGTGGTATCCATTTCAGTTGTTAAAGTTCTCAAATGCTGTGGTTTCTGTTATTTGGTAAAGTTTTTTGTTTGTGATTCTATGGCACCAGTTCACAAGATTCAACAAAAGATGGTATTTGCCAAGACATATGCTTCATTCACACAAAGCCATTTTTAACCATTGATCTTAGGAAGCAGTTGTATATAGCTGGCAGTTTAGACATTCATGATGGGGTCTGGCACCATGCATGATATCCATCTGAAAGTCTTGATCTCTCAATGGTTGTTTAAGAGCATGACTTCAATTTTCAGGTTGATGTTTTGGTTTTGTAGCAATTTGTGGTGTTGTGGGAAACTACCTCTGGCACAGCCTATTCTATGTTCTATTTGTTTTCTCCTATACTTAATTTGTTATAACTGATCCATACACTGAAGTATATGAACTGTTTAGCATTTACTGATTACACATCCTGCATTTTTATGATGGATTCAGGGTAAGTACAATCAGTACTTTCATTCAAATTCAAGATCATAATTTCTGTTCATAGATGTTACTCAAATAAACTGTATAGCTTCATTCCTTTCCTCTCAAGTTTTATACCATGATGTAATTGTTTGTCTGCATTTGTAATATTAGATCTAATAGTTTTCAAACTTTGAACATTTTGTCCTTGTCCAAAATTTAACCTTGAATCGTTTCCCAACATTATAAATCTGTGAGTAGCAGAATACATTTGTTTTCAGGAGTGTACAATATAAGTAGTTAAGTAGAATAAATAAGTATGCACAAAATATTAGTAGAACAAATAAAAAAGTAATAATAAAAAACAACATATAAAATATAGTATCAAATATGTATCCCTCTCTATTTAAGTCAAGATAAAAAAAATTCTACCAACAACAGTATATGAGCAAAGTCACCAGGCCAGAAAAGCCAGTAAGGAGAAAGAATGGCAATATATGGCATCATACTATATGCATGGCTTTAAAGAGATTCTCATTCACCCATCATCTTCTCCAAACTATGCGAGATTTATACTCTTCCTCACCAAGATATGTGACATTCACTTGTCGTCCTCACTTTTCCTTTGCCTTTTCTTTTTCACACATACATGAAAAGAAATCACATTTCTTATCATCTTAACAAACTATAAACATATAACTTTAACAAACTAAGAAAAATTTAGTTGTAAAAACATGAAAATAAAAACATTTTATATTTTTATATGTAAAAACCTTTCTTGTCTTTTTCTTTGCAACTGAAGTTTAAATATCTGGAAAGGATCAGAAAAATCTGAAGGCACATTAGAATGTCAAAAAACTAAGCTAAGTACTAAGAAACAGGAAAGTTTTCTTAGAAACAAAGAGTACAGAAACCGCGATGGAATATCAGTTTTCCTATTTGGCAATGAATATTGGATAATTCCCTCACTAATTAAGAGAAAACTTGAGGCAACAGAGATGTGGTTCAACAGATAGATGGTCTGCATGTCATGGACAGAGCAAGTATTTAATGAGAAAGTTATAAGGGAAATGGAACAAAAAAGGACACATACATGAAATCAACAAGAGAGTTGAAATATATGGGATACATAGTGAGGAAGGAGGATTTGGAAAATTTGATGCTCACAGGACAGATTGAAGGCAAGAAACTTATGTAAATGGATGTCAGAATGAGGAATCAGAGGGATGGTAAGAGTTAAATGTTGCTAAGACCTAAAAATGATAGGAAGTTGGGGGAGGAATTATATAAAATCAATGAATAAAGTAATAATAATGAATATAAAAAGATAAACCTTTCCTTCCACACTCTCTCTTTCTCCCTCTTGCTCCAAGATGTAGTACAGGGGTCGGCAACTCATTTGACCTCGTGGGCAGGATCGTGTTATAATGGCGGGTCGTGGGCCGGGCGAAGGCCATTAATAAAAAATTAAGGAAAATTATATATGCAGACCCCTGTCAACCTAAATATTTAAAACCATAATGAAAATAAACATTGAGAAGTCAGAAAAACAAAAGAAAATCTAAAATTAAAAAACACCTAACAAAAATTACTTTTCTTCAAGGAACGTCAAAATACTTCAAAGTGAAAAAAAATCAACCAAAGTGAAATGTATGAAATTATGACGTGTAGGTTTGAAACTGTTATTGAAAATTGTTCCACAAACGAACCACACACACACGCACATCAAACAAAAACGAAGCACATATACCCATACATACCAGTACAAATTGTTGAAAACATATAGACTTATGTACGTACATATGCAGTATCAGTCACACATTCCTGAGGCATGTATGTATAATGCGCCTATGTTTAACTGTCTTTAGATTTCTGCTACCTCACATGTTAGTCCCTCCCTTGCCTCTTTCACTTTATCGTTCCTTTTGCTTCTGTTATCTTTTAATGTAGCTAAGGGTCATAACAAATATGTATCCATTATTTGACATTAAACGTAGGCAACGCAACTTGGCAAAATAAGTCCCATGAAAGATAACTGGCACTGAGATGTGTAGACATTCTATGGAAAATGACATATAACAAATTTCATTTGAAAGTCATCTCTCATGCTAAAAATAGAGTCATTGGTAATCAGGCTCGCGGGCCGGTCAAAATGCCTTCGCAGGCCAGATCCATAGGTTGCCGACCCTTGATGTAGTAGGATGGCAGATTGATGACTTTCCAGGGCACAGCATTTGTACATGTCTTCAAAAACCTCCACCTTTTGTCGGCCTTTTATTTGGTCATTCCAGCTCAGTGTAAAGCTGGCTTGAGCTTGACCATGATAACCATGCTTACTTCTGGGCCAGAAAAAGAAACTCTCATCCATTTTCAAGCATAACTGTTTGCACATGTTTTGCCATTAAATAATTACTTGGCTGAGCTGCTCAGTTGACTGATATAGCCAATCAGAAGACTCTGGTTAGAAAGGAGGGGTTATTGGCCTGGTCAGACTTAAAAAAAAGAAGGTTAATTCCTTAAGGATTTCAAGACTGGTTGTCCACATGCAGCAGGTTGTAATTAATATCTTTGGCTGTTAAATGTACTCAGGCATTAACCTGTAGATTGTATTGTCTTTTCTTACCTTGTAGAGCATGTTTCATGGAGGAATTAAATCCATATTAATCCATATTAATCCCAGTTAAATCTCTAGCTAAACTACATATCTCAACATTTTTTTTTTATCAAGATCACCCGATGCAAGGTAGTAAAGCCACTAAGACACAAAGATATTATTGGGTGTGGAAGAATTAGAAACAGAAACATTATTAACGAGCAAGAAAAACAAGAGTAATCAGGAGGACAGTAGATAGCGATTGACATTCAATTTAAATTTTGGAAGATTAAAGTTGGCTAGAAATCATGGAGCCGGAAGGGAGTTCCACAAGTGAGAAGTGTGAGAAAAGAAACTGTTAGCAGAAAATTTATGGTTACATCTAACTCAACTGTAAATTGATGAGATCTTGATGCCAGTCTAGCATAGTGTTTAAATCCATAAAGTCTTGGTACCATAGTGAAGAACTCATCTGAATAATTATCAAGAAAATATTTGTAGAAAAGGCAGAGGGAGGCAACCTTACAGCAGTGGGCAAGGAACTGAAGGCCAGATATCAGATCAGGGCTAATAATATTGCTGGTTTTTCTTTGGACTTTATGAAGGAGCTCCAGATATATAGCAGGAGCAGCCAACCATATGTGGCAGCAATATTCTAAGCATGGATGAATGGTGGACTTATAGATAAGTAGGATAGATTCTGGTGATAAAAATTGTCTTGCAAGATACAGTGAATAAAGCTGACATAGAAATGGATTTGATATAGTCTTTCCTTTTTATGTCTGACGAGAATGTTAGGTGCATCAATTTAATCTCCTGGAGGTCAGCATCAGACATGCTGATTTTTTTTTAATAATATTTTATAGAATGCTATCTGCACCAAAGAAATTACATTGCCTCTTTTTGAACTTCACAAAAAAAGAAGAATTAAAACAAAGGAATAATGGATGTACATAAATTAATTATAAATTAATGGGGTTGGTATCTACAAGGGCAGCATTTCCCATTAAGTGAAAACTTACAGATCAAGCACAGTTTGCTATCGATTATACCAGGGTCGGTAGCCATTTTTTCCTACAAAATAGCTAATATAGAAACATTTTCTTTAGCTCTGGAGCCTATTCATTATCGAATTGGGAAGAAGGGTGTGATAAATATTCATTTTTATCCATTATTACAACTGTTAAAAGTTGGCTGTCATTTTATTTTTCTTATACTCATTCAAGTAAGAAAACGCATTTTCTGCAAAAGATTAAATGTTCTATTTTTTTTTACAGAATTTGGAATAAAAGAAAACATTTGTTAGATCTCTTAGTCTTTGAATTGTAAACCCACCCATTTACACTTCCAAAGAAGTAATGGATTTTTTTATCTATCAATCCGACAGATTTTATCACTTAAAAATTATTTTTAGTGTATGCCCATATTTAAAGAGACAATCCATTTATTTATAAAACAATATTTTTGCTTGCTTCTGTCTACTGGCCTGAATATTCAAGAAATCTTATTAAAGAAAAATATGTGCTCTCCAGCAGTGCCCGAACCTGTGCCTCCCTTGGAAGGAGAAATTTTTGTTAGATACAACATGCTCTAGGCTGACTCAGCTACAGAGTGCATTGACAATCAGGCAAAGTCTAATACTGCCTTATAAACACAAATCTTTCACAGATTCTCAAAACATTCATATTTCCTAACTTTTTCTTTAATAAGATTTCTCAAGTATTCAGGCCAGTAGATGAAAATAAATAAATGTATTGTTTACCAAATAAACATAGTGTTTACTCAAATATCCACTACACGTGTAAAAAAGTCCAATCTATAGCTATGGGATTGTTATTATGGTATGCAGAATGAAGCTGCTTGGCACAGATTGTCTTTGAACTCTGTTGGTATAATGTTCTTTCTTGCTTCCATTGTTTATAGCAGTATTTGTAAGGAAAGTGTGTAGAGTGTAGCCATCTCACCACTGTTCATTATTATATATATTTATTTTTCCATCAGTGACCATGGCTTGTGCAGCAGTTTTTTTGGCTAAGTACAATATTCCCCAGGACCGACAACTACCATATTCCCAAGATCTCGTCCCTTTGGGATTTTTCCTCTTCAAAAATCAAATCTCACATGAGAGGAACAAGATTTCAAGACATTCAGTAAATCCAGAGGAATGTGACAATGCTACCATCAAGGGAAACAAGGCTGGGTAAAGTGTAGATTTAGAAGGGGAATACTTCAAAGGAGATTAAATATCAAATTGATGTGTGTTGTAGTTTTCTTTTTATAGGACCAGTCCTGATATATTTTGATCAGACCTTGTGCATATATTTATCTGATGTGCTACAATTTATACATATATATATATATATATATATATATATACACACACATATATATATATATATATATATATATATATATATATATATAGATAGATATATATAGATATATATATATATATTAATACATGTTTCATTAAATAATATAGACAAGTTTTATCTATTTATTTTAAGCAAAATCCTTTCATAACATCTGATAATCTTAACATTATCATTTGAAAGACAAAAGAAAATCACCATATTGATACATGTTTTATTCTTAATCCTTTCTAAAGTTTCATGGTGATTTTCTTTCAATGATAATAAGATATCAATGTTATAAAATTTTTTGCTTTGTAATAAAAGACAAAACTTGTCTATATTATTTAATGAAACATGTATGAATGAAAAATCGCTGCCTAAATACACACAATATATATATATATATATATACATGTTATTAATACATGTTTCATTAAATAATAGACAAGTTTTGTCTATTTATTTTAAGCAAAATCCTTTCATAACATCTGATAATCTTAATAACATTATCATTGAAAGACGAAAGAAAATCACCATGTTGATAAATGTTTTATTCTTAATCTTTTCGAAGCTTTCGACTTACATAAGCCATCATTGGAGATTAAAGATGGTAATTTTTGCAACAATGATAGTTTGTTTGTTTTCATGGAAGATTGCTATGCAACAATAAATTTGTGCATATAAAACACAGGTAGTAAATATCGCATTGCAGTTCATAATATCACACTTGACCCCATGAGAGTGAAAATGAAGAGAAGTGTTAAGTATGGAAAACCGTTGGTATAAACCAATACCTTCTGTTATTTAATGAAATATGTAATAATGAAAAATGTATTTCCTAAATACACACAATATATATATATATATATATATATATATATATATATATATATATAAAAAAGGCAGGATATCTGTGTGTGTGTAATGAATGCATGGCCAAATTTTCAACAGATTTGCACAAAATTTACATGCACATGCTCCAAGTTAGCAGAAAGGCCAAGACTGATGTTGCATTTCCCAGCTCCCATCGATAGGGGAAATAATCAATTTTTTCATGCTTCTACGGCACTTTTCATGTAGTTTGCGGCCATTTTCTACTGGCCAGAGTGAGTGCCAATAGCTGGCTGCCACAAATAGGCAGGAAGATTCTATTGACAAGTGTGAGAGCCAACAACTGACTGACCTGAATGTTAACTAGCATGCAAAAAAATCGATAGCTGCATTCATCACAAGTGGGAAAAATTTAAATCTGCATGGCACTTTACTTCAATTGGCTCACTGACTTGCTTAAACTCAACATTGATTCTGATTCTGCAGAACTGGGTTGGATGTGAAAAAGTATTTGTTGTTAACATTCTTTTTTCATTTGGTTTTTCCAGTTACAAGTCCTTTTTTAAAGCTGATCGTTTTGTGTTCATTTTGTTTAGTTCTTTTTTCAAAACAGATTTAATGTTTAGTATAGAGCTTAGAAAAAATTCGCAATGTGAGATAGGCAAGAAGTAAGGCATGTAGCAACATCAGCACGGCAAAGGGCACTTCTTTAAAGGCAAGGAAGGGCAAAAATATTTTAAGTCAAGTGATAGTGATTGCTGTATGAGTCATCCGATTTTTGAATCAAGCATGGGCAATGCCGGGCTATGATGCTAGTATATATATATTTGTCACATAAATTGTCCCGCCCAGAGAATACATATAAAAAGGCAAGAAGTATATTAAAAGGATACATGAACCAAATGTTATATATGTAAAGCTCCGAAAACAGACACAATGCAATCCTGATTATATGTCTTAGATTTTCATTTATGAAAGATGGCAATTGTTTCATTCTACTCCCTCTGCCTCTGTCATGAACTAAGTACCAATTGTCTATCCTCACTAACAGGCTGTCAAATGATCCTTATAGGCCCCTTAAAACATCACGATCACCTTGTACATCTCTATAAACTCTTGTTTTCTGATGCTGATGACAATAAACTGGTTGCAGGCTAATATCTATTGGCTTCAATATTTATTTCTTTTTTTACAGAAAGTATGGCACAAGGCTAGAATTGGATGTGGATACTGGTCTTCATCTGTCCTATATTTAATCTATCTAGCCACAATCACTGACTCAAACACACTATAATTTTCCTTATACCAAAACAACGCATTCTTATTTACCATTTTTAATACAACAGTTGTGGTAACTGACAATTAGCTGCAATGATCAGCAGATTTATATCCCAAGTTTATACTAAGTTCTTAAAAGCACACTTGAAAAAAAAACTATTCAGTTATGGACAACCTGATATACTAGCCAAATGACTCTGGCATCTCCTAGACTTTGAGCCATCCAGTATAGCAACCATTATTCAGGCAACAGAAGGAGAAGAATATTATCAGGTAGCTGTCTCTAATGTTTTAAAACTTCAGTTTATTACTGAAATAATTTAATAACAGTTTTCTTTATAATTAAAATAAATCATCATAATTTTTATCCTTAAAAAAATTGTTATCATTTGCCTCAGTTTTAATATTAAGACATCTCTTTCATCCTTTATAAAAAAATCTGATTACTACTGAAAAAAATTAAATCATTATTAAAAACATTGTCATGATTCATTTAAAAATATAGCTGTTTCTAGGAAAATTCAATCTTTGGAAGCTGGTAATGTAATAAAGAATTCTGTCGCAATCATTTTCTGATCATGATAATCAAAGGCCATTCCTATGTAATTTATTTTTAATTTATAGAACGTATCTCTTCTGCAGTCAACTGTATTATAATATTATCACTTTGAACATTATTATTATTATTATTATTATTATTATTATTATTATTATTATTATTAATCCAGTACCCATCACTGGTGGCAAGATGATCAAATTTCAAATCTAAATTGTTTATCCATTTAAAATCCTGCATTAATTAAAAAATATGAATATACTTTGTAATTTAAATTAGTTTTCTAAGTTTAAATAGAGACTGAACCATATCATACAGAAGGGGTTGCAGAGGGTGTGACAGCCACAGGACATCAAATCAAAGAGTTAAATAAACATTTAGTTTATATTTAAATTGAATAAAGTGTTTATTTCATGTTTCATCTGATTTTACATATTTAAAATGTCTTCCTTTTTTACATTTCTCAGTGCTAGGCTCTATAGGCCACCCTGCTTGAGTCTCAGGGGCATAAAATCAAGGAGTTGGCCCCAGGCATCTCCAAAATCACCAAACATCTTCTTGTAACTAGGTTATCTATCTATCTATCTATCTATCTATCTATCTATCTATCTGTACCAATATCAATATCTATGTACCAATGTCAATATCTATCTATCTATCTATCTATCTCTGTGTACCAATATCATTTTACAATATTTTTTCTATCTATGTACCAATGTCAATATCTATCTATCTATCTATCTATCTATCTATCTATCTATCTCTGTGTACCAATATCAATATCTATGTACCAATGTCAATATCTATCTATCTATCTATCTATCTATCTATCTATCTATCTATCTATCTCTGTGTACCAATATCAATATCTATGTACCAATGTCAATATCTATCTATCTATCTATCTATCTATCTATCTATCTATCTATCTATCTATCTATCTATCTATCTCTGTGTACCAATATCAATATCTATGTACCAATGTCAATATCTATCTATCTATCTATCTATCTATCTATCTATCTATCTATCTATCTATCTCTATCTATGTGCAATATATCTATCTATATCTATCTATCTATCTATCTATCTATCTAATATCTATCTATCTATCTATCTATCTATCTATCTATCTATCTATCTATCTATCTATCTATCTATCTGTCTGTTGTAATATTTTCATATCTATCCAATACAATCATTTCATATCTCGTTAACAAACTAGGTAGATATTGAGTAGTTGATGTTTCTTACTACAGTACCATGCATATCTATCTATCTATCTGTATATCTATATATCTTTCTGTCTGTTGCAATATTTTCATATCTATCACAATCATTTTCTATCTATTTAACAAGCTAACTACATATTAAATAATTCATGTTTTGTTCCTAAAGTACCATGCATATCTATCTATCTATCTATCTATCTATCTATCTATCTATCTATCTATCTATCTGTTTGAAAATGCCATCCAAAAATCATGAATATAAGTTTTTCCTTCATTTAAAATTAAGCCTATAAATTAATAGATAATACATATATATTTAACTAAGTTAATATTGAAAAAGAAATATATTTGTCTTTGATCCCTGAAAGAAGGGCCGAAGAAAGTCACATATAACCTACCTTCTTTTCTCACATTACTCAGTTCAACACTCTAGAGCTTTCCCATCACTTGGGTCATAGGGTCAGAGAATCAAGAAGTTGACCCTGGGCATCACCAAACATCACCAAACCTCTGCACATCACTGAGACTGAGTCATAAGTATATCTTTAAATGGCTGTATATTTTAGCATATACTTTTTTACTGTTACCCAAGGGTTTTTGCCAGATAGAGAGGGAAATTAATCCAGAGATATCCATTTCAATTTCATTTAAAAATTGTGTGCATATATTTTTTCCTTATTGTATATATATATATATATATATATGTTTCTGAAAAGTTCAGTAAAATTTCTCTCTCTCTCTCTCTCTATATATATATATATATATATATGAAAAATTTCTCAGAGTTAACCTGTAGAAAAAGGCAATATTTATAATGTAAAATACAATAGGAAAACTGTATTATTAGCCAACGCGTTTTGTCCAATGTGGACTTTTTCAGGGCAAAAATGAAATGAATTTATTAAAAAAAATTAACTGTTAATAACAAAACAGAATATCCTTAGCAACTGGAAGAATTTAAAAATCGCTATTATATTCATATTGTCAACTGAAAATTATGTCAAGTACTGTCACATGTGGAAATATTGTTTTTATTGTTGTGTTGACAGATTCAACCATTTTTTTTTAAATTTCTTCATACAGTTGTGTACGTTTGCTTGGGAGAGTGATAATTCTGTTAGGAAAGGTGAAATAGGGAAAAAGCCTGGTTGTAGATTAATATTTGGATAATATTCAATGGCAGCACTCTTGAGGATAAAAACAATATTTCCAGTACTTGACATAATTTTCAGTTGACAATATGAATATAATAGAATTTTCTAAATTCTTCCAGTTGCTAAGGAAATTTTGTTATTAATAGTTATTTTGTTTTAAAAAATTCATTTCATTTTTTCCTTGAAAAAGTCTTCATTGGATTAAACGTGCTGGCTAATATTACAGTTTTCCTATTGTCTTTTACATTTATATATATATATATATATGAAAATTTTAATAAAATCTTTTAATTATATTTGCTTTTACTTTTGTTTTTTACTGTGAATAGTAACACCATTTTTTTTCATTAATTTTTTTTTCATTTCACTTGTACCATTTTTATCTGAAATCACTGTTTTTTTAATGTTTAAACTAAATTCATTTTTTCACAATAAACTGGGCATTTACTTTGTGACCATGAATAGACTGATATCAATAAATCATCGATATGTGGCAAACATGTGTTCATATAGATAAAAAAGAGGCCCCATGTCATGTGCGGACATGTCTGTCAAAATAAGTTACATCTGGGTTTTCACTGTTGGCAGCTTGGCATGTCTAGATTTGAACCTTTCTGCAACTTGTCCAGATGTGGGATTTTGTCATCTGTCTCAGGTCGATAAAAGTGACCAGAAAAGCCAGCAGTCAACGGTGGGCAGTTGGCGAGACTCAGTATCTTGAGAAGTCATTCCCTTGGGATTTTGTTTCTAAAGTTGCATGCCGTCTGCCATGTTGCGGTTTCTGAGGCAGTCTTGTTTTGTTTTCTCTCATCTACTTCCGTCCTCTTCCTGTTACCCCTTTGTTCTTGGGAGACCAATTGGTTAGGTGTTTCCCTCATCTCAATACACCTTTGCCATATTTTTCAACAAGATATGAATCGATTGAATCCATAAATAGAAATGAATAGATTAGTATGAGTAGATAAAAAACATGTAATTATTTTTGATAATATACTTTCTGATTATTTAATTTTTATTTTATTTCACAGCCATACACACATGTAAGCAAAAAGATAAAATTCAAATTGAGTAGGTGTAGTCAAGTTTGAAGTTATGCATATATATTTTAATTTAATGACAGAAATAAAAATATTTCTATGAAATTAAAAAAAGAAACTTTAAAAAATTAATTTTATTATCTACCAATTAATTTTAATTACTGAAAGTTTCAGTAAAGTGGTTATGTTTAAATGATACATTATCGCAATTTCTATTTTCAGGTTCTTATATTTTAAATGGATGCACGTTGTGTCGTAATAGATAACAGCTCATAATGAGAAATGATAGAGCTGAGTTTGAATTCTAGTTGGGTTCATTACATTCACTTACGTGCAAATATCCTTGGGAAAGGCATGAATCCGTCTCTTCTCCCCCCAGATGTAGGTTGATTAGCAGGACACACTGGATTTTATAAACTTGGTTGGCAACCAGTCTATCACTGAAAGAAATGGCAACCGACTATGAGAAAATCTGCCTAGACATTCATGAATTGAAAGAGACATGACTGTGTTGGATATCGCTTGAGGAAAACCTTTGACCTCACTTCTGCTGCATCAGAGAGTGAGTGAATATTGAAACAGGTGATAGCATAAAAAGGAAATGCATCAGGTGGTTTAAATATATGCACAGGTGTCCTGAGCCTTGAATAAACAGGGTGCACAGATCTCCTGGGTGGAAGGAAATGTGTGCTTGTATGGGCACATGCCGGAGGAGGTGTCGCCAAATGAAATTGCATGGGCACATGGCTGGAAGAGGCATAGCTACAAGAGTTACATAGGCAACATACCGGAAGAAGGTGTAGCCATGTGAAGTTGCATGGCTGTCCAAATGTTATAAAACTGGTTCAATTCATGGCCTGGCAGAGAGGCTGACTAGAGATTCACCGAAGATTTGTCTGCATCAATTTCTGTGTGCACAATCCTAACCCCTGTGATTCACCCTCACTCTACCAAATTGCCGAACTCAAACAATAAAGATATTTATATATTTGTTGTATATAATTGTTTGTTGCCTTATTTGGGTCCAGAAGCAATATACAATAATCACCCATGTGTCTATCATGTATAGCACTTAACCTTTTACACCCTACATTATATAATATTTATTACTTCATCTTTCACTGTATATAATAACCCCATCAATTACAATAGCTCAATAGTTAAGATCCATTTAGGTCAGGATAGTTGTTTTCATAGCAGGATACGACAACACAACCATGACATTCAGACATATTACTGTTTATCAATCAGAGTCATCTGTAATATTAGAACAAATATGTTGCTTAGCAAAAGCAGTCAGCTCCAGAGACTGACAGTTTGACTGACTGATTTTTTGAAAGCTTGTTTTTTTTATTAGATGAGATTGCCATGTTAATATGATAACATTTATGTTTTCATCTGACTAGGTAGATTTAACCCAAACACTGGTGCCAATAGATTCATGTCATTAATTGCATGAAAAATTATATGGAGAAAAATTTGTTCTTTGGGGTCTATTTGGTCTTTTGCTATATAGAAGTAGCTAGCAGTTCTGTGCAGAAATTACATTTGGCAAGCCCAATTCAAATTTTAGGCTAGTCATCTGCATTCACTATCACACTAATGCCCATGAGAAAAGTACATATCCCTAATATTTTCCATTAGCTATGAGTGATATAGGTTTTTTTTCTTTTAGGCTTGGGAGGTAGCCAGTCTAGGTGAAGAACAACTCAGAATTCAAGACTTCAGATAAAACAGCAAGAAACTACTCTACTATATTTGCCAAGAAGTCATGGTAATTCACAGATATTGCATAGAATACTGCTGTCATATATGGTCTGGAGCTCCTGCTGTTCGTCTTAAGGTCTTCAAAAAAAATCCAGAGTTTGTTTCTGCATTTTGAGATAAGTTCTGATTATTTGTTTAGTAATTTGTGTTGATCTGGGAAGGTAATTATCGCTCTTTTCTTGCTGGGTGTTGACATCAATGTCCATTTTTTTATTTATCCCTGATATTGACCACTTTAACCCATAAATATAGCATACATTAAAACTATATTTGTATCATTCATATATATATATATATATTTTATGAAGGTAAAAGAATAGGAAACTGTAATATTAGCTGACGCGTTTTGTCCAATGTGGACTTTTTCAAGGCAAAAATGAAATGAATTTATTAAAACAAAGTAACTATTAATAACAAAACAGAATGTCCTTAGCACCTGGAAGAATTTAAAAATCGCTATTATATTCATATTGTCAACTGAAAATTATGTCAACTACTGTCACATGTGGAAATATTGTTTTTATTGTTGAGTCAACCATTTTCTTTTGATTCCTTCATACTGTTGTGTACGTTTGCTTGGGAGATTAGTAATTCTGTTATGAAAGGTGAAGCCTGGTTGTAGATTAATATTTGGATAATATTCGATGGCAGCACTCTTGTGGATAAAAACAATATTTTCAAGTTTTAGGCTAGTCAACTGCATTCACTATCACACTAATGCCCATGACAAAAGTACACATCCATGATATCTTCCACTAGCTATGAATGAAATAGTTTGTTTTTTTTTAGGCTTGGGAGACAGCCAGTCAAGGTAAAGAACAACTCAGAATTCAAGACTTCAGATAAAACATCAAGAAACTACTCTACTATATTTGCCAAGAAGTCATGGGAATTCACAGATCTTGCATAGAATTCTGCTGTCATATATGGTCTAGAGCCCTTTCTGTTCATCTTAAGGTTCTCAAAAAAACCCAGAGATGGATATGCAATGTGGTTGACCCTCATCTGGCATCTTGTTTACAGCCATTTTTTCACAGATGTGCTGTCACCTCCCTCTGTCTTTTCTACAAATACTTTCATGGTAACTGCTCTGACGAGCTACTTTCACTAGTTCTCAAACTGCATGAATTTAAACGTGCAACTAGGCCAGCATCTCTGTCCCACCCTTTCACTGTCAAAATGGTTAAATGTAGCTGTCACTTCTACTTCGATAGCTTCATGTCTCGCATCTACCGTCTGTGGAATTTTCTTCCTATTACTTGTTTCCCTGATAGCTATAATCTCCAACTATTCAAATGCAATGTCAATTGAAATCTCCAGATGCCTTGATCTAATTCCCAGTCTTTTTCTTCATCCTTTCCTCTATCATGCCTCTTTAATCTTGCTCCCATTCTCTGTAACCCCTTGTGTGCTAGTGGCACTCTCACCTTGCTTGGGATGAAAAGCTTAAAAAAAAAATTTAAGAGAAAGGACGTTGTGGAGAGTCTGTTTAATCTTTTGCAATCTATACATAGAGTAAATGTTCTGCAGAAATTGCAAATTCAAATTCTTTCCTAGTCTTTTTTTGTTCACTTTCACATAATACCCCTGGGAAAGGTATAAATCCGCAATGTCTCGCACCAGCTTAGTTGAAAGCCAGTCTAGGTACAAGGCAATTCTGAATTCAAAACTGTACAGGACGGTGAGTGTGACGCTAAGATCTGAAGGGGCATTGGGATGGCCAAAGATGCATTCCAAAAGCTAGGCAGAGTATTAAAAGACAGGAGGATTTCTTTGGTAACAAAGAAACAAGTATTGATCTGCTATTTGACATCAGTCCTCCTTTACAGCATCAAATGTTGGACGGTCTCCTCAAAGATGAAGAAGAGACTCGAGGTGGCAGAGAAGGATATCATGGACCAAACATGTGAGCAATGATGAAGAGAGGATGCAAACAAGGAGGAAGCTTATACTTAACATCAGGAAGATGCAGCTGAAATTTCTGGGGCACATAATGAGAAAGGAGGGCTTAGAGAATCTGATACTCACAGGTTAAATAGAGGGAAAGAGAGACAAGGGAAACCAATGCATGACATACCTAGCAGGCTTAAGCAAGTGGATCACAGAACATGGCCTGGGGGAAATAGCAAAGAGACAAAACTTATTGAGAGCTACAATGGATAGGGGGAAGTGGGGAGCCATGATCACCTACATCCTGAATGGACACGGCACACAAAAAGAAAAAAAGATAAAGCATTGGAAAGCCATTTGAGTTTGAATGATCTTTCAGCAGTAGGTTATCTGCCATTTTTAATTTTTGTCTGAATTGGTCATTTTAATTTTTTTTTTCTTTTTGTCTTCTGTTTGAATTTTTTTCTTTCTACTTAATGTTGTTGTTAACTGTCTCTCTCTGTGGTAGATAAGAGTTTAAATCTTGCATTTGAATCAATCATAATTTTTATTACAATTTAATCTCAAAATTTAACAGCCATTGTGTCTTTTTATTTTTTTTTTACCCTGCTGCTATAGTGTTGGCTAATAGGTATTCTTGCATGACTCTAGGGATAGATTAATACCCCTCCCATACCCTCAAATCCCAGTATAAACTAGAATGTCTGCTCGACATTGTATGCTTAAAAAGTGTTTCTGTGGGCTGAAAATTGTCTCTCCAAATAAGTTAGCTGGCTGTACATTCTGAGAAATAACTGGAAAGTCAAACAGTACTATTTTGAATGAGCTTTCAGCAGTAGGTATCTGCCATTTTTCATTCTTTGAATTTTTAATGGATATCTCAAGTTTAACTAATTTAAAACTTCATAACTTTTTCCTTCTTTATTTTAAAATAGTGCTAGGAAGTTTTGCACACTTCTAATAATATAGTGATAAACTTTGATGTGTTCACATTTCTGGAATGTAGAAAATGAAAATAAAGCATGATTGGATATGGAAACTCAGCCACTAGTTTTATCTTCAAGTTTTACGTCTACATCCCTCTGTGAGCTGTGTGCTAAGTGGCATGAAAATTTCCCATTAAGGTGGATATTAATATATTATATTATATATTAATATATTAATGGCTTTCTACTGTCTTTTTTACAAATATTTTTATGGCAACTGCTCTGATGAGCTTTTTTTCCCTGGTGCCCTGACTACATAAATTTAAGCATGCTACTAGATTGGCATCTAAGTCCCACCTGTTTACTATTGAAATAGTTAAATGAAACCACCATTTCTACTCCAACATTTCTTTTCTCGTACTTCCTGCCTGTGAAAGAGACCTGTTTACTTGCTTCCCTGATAACTACAATCTTTACAAATTTAGATGCAACCATCTTCTGTCCACGAACGCAGGTGTTCCTCAAGGCTCCACTCTATTCCTTATTTTCATCAACGACCTTCCTGATGCCATAGATTCCCAAGTTGGCATCTACGCGATTGACACTACAATTTACTCCTGCCTCAAAAACAAATCTAGTGTCGCTGACAAAACTAACCTGGCTGCTCGTCTTGAAATGGACCTCCATTTAGTTGTTAATTGGGGCAAGAATTGGCTGGTCAACTTTAACACCTCAAAAACTAAACTACTCTCTATTAATCACCATAGAGATCCTTCCCTGCCCTCCATTAGAATGTCTGATAGTCAACTTCTTGAGAGCAACTCTCTGCATCTGCTCGGTCTCACATTGACTGCTGACCTGAGATGGAACAAATACCATTGAGTCAATTGTTTCGTCCACCGCGAGGAAAGTTGGCTCTCTGTGTCGCACCAGGAAATTTTTCTCCCCGGAATTGATACTTCAAATATACCAATCAACCATTCGCCCCTGCATGGAGTATTGCTGCCATATATGGTCTGGTGCACTTTCTGTTTACCTCGGAGTTCTTGACAAGATCCAGTGATGGATATGTAATATAATTGGCCCTGATCTGGCATCTCGTCTACAGTCATTCTCTCACAGATGCACTGACGCCTCTCTCTGTCTTTTCTACAAATACTTTCATGGTAATTGCTCCGATGAGCTGCTTTCACTGGTTCTCAGACTCCATGAATTCAAGCGCCCTACAAGGCTGGCATCCCGCTTCCACCCTTACACTGTAGAAACTTTTAAATGTAACCGTCTCTTCTACTCCAGTAGCTTCATACCTCGCACCTCTCACCTGTGGAACACCCTTCCCAATTACTGTTTCCCTGAGAGCTATAATCTCCAACTATTCAAATGTAATGTCAATCGACATCTCCTGTTACCTTGATCTATCCCTCTCCTCATCCTTTCTTCTATCACTCCTATCTGCTCTTGCTCCAAATCTTCTGCAACCCCCTGCATCTTAGTGGCTTCACGCCTTGCTCGGGGCATAATGCTTAAAAAAAAAATCCTCCATTCAGTCCTTTCTCTCACTTTCACTCTCTGTAACACCCTGCATACTAGTGGAATTTACACATTGCTTGGGGAAAAATGATTTAAAAAAATGATTTCCAAAGATGTCATGGTAATTCACAGATATTTAAGAAAAAGGAAGTTGTGGGGGTCGTTATCTTCTATATTCATCCCCTAGTTTTTCTAAAATAGTGCTAGGAACTTTTGCACACTCCTAATAATATAGTGATAAACTTTGATGTGTTAACATTTCTGGAACGTAGAAAATGAAAATAAAGCGTGATTGGATGTGGCATCTCAACCACTAGTTTTATCTTCAAGTTTTATGTCTACTTCCCTCTGTGAGCTGTGTGCTAAGTGGCAGGAAAATTTCCCATTAAGGTGGATATTAATATATTTAAGGATCTGAAGAAAGTGTCAAAAGCAGCCTTCGGAATCGGTAGTTTCGCTAATATTTCATTTTACATTGATTAGGAAACCTTTTATTTGCATTTGCCTGGAAGCAATACCTTGTTTTGCATGTCAATTAGGGAAGATATTTCCACAGAGATATCATAGAAAGAGCCATAAAATTTTCTGTGTTAGATATATGATGTCCTAATATTAGGCTGAATCATAAGTAGTTTCCATTGTAGGAAACCAGTTGTAGTGTCAAATGTATCAACGCAACTGCTAATTGTATTATTTTTTTTCACCCTAAGCAAGGAATTAAAGCCACTGAGAAAGAAGAGATTTTGGGGTGTGGAAGAATTAGGAATGGAAACATTAATAATGAGTGGGAAGAGGTAAGAGTAATCAGAAGAACAGCAGAGAGCAATTGATTGTATTTAAATTTTTGCAGATTAAATTTGGCTGGAAAGCTGGAGAGTTCCACAAGCAAGAAGTGTGAGAAAAGAAGTGAAATCCACAAGTAGGAACTGAACAGACTAACATAACCGTAGTTTTGTCTGGTTTTGGCAGCATACACAAAGGAAAAAATTGTTCTCCATGACAATGCAAGGCCTGTTAACTGTTAATCTGTTAACTGGTGAAAGAAATGACTTATTAATTTTAATGCCTCCAAAACAAAATTACTCTTTTCTAATTGTCTGAAAAAACCTTTTTTGCCTTCCACCAGAATGGCTGATGCTAACCTCCCAAAGAGTGACTCCTTGTAACTTCTCAGGTTAATATTGATATGAAGGGAAAAGATTATATTGATTAAATTACTAGGTTTGCTGCTAGAAAAGTTGGTTCACTGTATTGTGATAGATAATTTTTCTCTCCAGAATCTATTTTACAATTTTATATGTTTATCATTAGTCTGTGCATTGAATACTGCTGCCATTTCTGGTCTGGTTTTCCTACTATGTATTTAGAGACTCTTGATAAAATACAAAGAAGAATCTGAAATGTTATTCGTCTGACTTGTCATCTCGGCTTCAGTCATTTTTCCCACAGCTGTAATGTAAATTTCCTATGCTTTTTCTATAAATAATTTCATGGTAATTGTTTTAGTGAATTTTCCTTTATAGCATTCTTTGGGGTTTCATTTTTAAAAGTTTGTATTTTTATTCCCCAACCCCCCAATGACAAATTGTAAATATGGGAACTAGTTAAGTTTCAGAGAGATTATGGTAGCTGTAGTAAAAATGAAAATGTATGTTTCGATCAGTAATTATGTCTAGCTAAGTTTAAGATAAGCCAGAATGAAGACCAGCCTTTTCCCTTATCGCTCCTTTTGGCCATGTGCCACATTTTTGTATTTTTAAGAATAAATATCACTTGCCTTTATGGTATATAGACTTTATGAATTTATAAGTTAACCATGACACATCTGGTCTAGTTCTTTTACTATGCATTTAGTCCATTTCATAATATATGAATTCATTCGTTTATGTTAAGATATACTTTGAGCAGATATGATTGTTCTAAAGAAATCTGGGGAGGTTTGTTGTTTAAAAACAGTAATTTGGCATTGTTAACTAGCCGCTTCCTCTGTAGCTAAATATTATAGCATGTCAGGCTATATAATGGTTCCATGTAAGATACAGATTTAATTCATGTTAGAGGACTCATATTTTCTATGAAATTTCTCAGACATTCAGGCCAGTAAATGTAGTTAATACTGCTTATTATAAACAGAGAATTTACCTAAATATTTGTATCTATAAAAATAACGTGTAAATAGAAAATATATATATATATATATATATATATATATATATATATATATATATATATATATTATAAATTAACTGATTTAAAATATAGTTTTTTCACTACACAGTTCTAACCCTGTTTCAAAAATGGAAGCTAAAAGCTTCGAATTTAATTTTGTAATTAAGTTAAAAACATTAGTTCCATTTCATCTGCAAGCGAACTTATTTTTAAATTTACCTAGTTTTAAAGGCATGGCAAAAATTCATAATTTACTGTTTCTACAGAGAAATCCATTCTTCCAGACAAGGGGTGGTAGCATGTTCATTTTCATTAACTTTTGTTCTATCAGTTAATAGTTACCTTCGAAAAAGGGGTTATGTTTAGGTAGGGTTAGGCATGTATTTTTCAACGAATTCTGACATCCGGTAAATGCATGCCACCTGGGTTTTTTCAAAATTCTATTGTTAACGGCAAAAAAATTCTTACGTCATTTTTTCTATTTGTATACTTAAAGATTTTTTGTGATGTTTAGGTTAGAATATGTTTTATTTAGCTACAATTTAAAAATATTTTCACTTTTAATTTTTAATAGACTATATTTCTTTTTAAAACAAGTAAATCTATTAAAATTACTTACAGTATGTAAAATTATTTTTTTATATCAAGTATAAGTATGTATATTACCAGGTCACATTTTTTTAATTTTATATTTAAATATTATTTAAGTAAAATTTATGACAATGATGGCAAAAAATAGCTAATTCATTTCTCTGATTCAGTAAGCTTTTATTTTTATATAGTTTCTCATGTATGTACAAAGGACATGGGTCATTTAATGGCCTACATATTCTAGATTTTCATATTAATTTCATTTTACTGTAGGTGTTTTTATGAATTTTGTGAATTATTTAAAACTCGGTAAATTTAAAAATAAGTTACTCCAAAATTCACTTGAGAATGAAATGGAACTAATGTTTTTAATTTACTTACAAAATTAAATTCGAAGCTTTTAGCTTCCATTTTTGAAACATGGTTAGAACTGTGTAGCAATAAAACCATATTTTAAATCAGTTAATTTATAATAATAAAGCTCTGTAAATTTACATTGAGCACTATTTTGTAAAAATAAAAATATCTATAAGAACACTGGATTATATATCTTACTGTTCTATCATTATATATATATATATATATATATATATATATATACACTCAACTATATATATATGTGTATATTTAGCAATTTTAGGGAAATGTATGAGAAAATAGAAAAAGATTTATGCAACATGTTTTGTCTTTTAGAATCTTATTGAATTAAGTTTTTTGCTTACGATGATGCGACTACACATGCACATGAACAAGTGATGCTGAGAATTCTAAATTTAAAGATGATGTTTCTTTTCAGTATTGCTTTTTCTGATTTCATTTAAATTATTTTTTTTTGTTTATGTTTCCATTACTTTTGTAATTAAATATTGCACATTGTGATAATAGAAGATCTGCTAAGAATGGTGAAATGGTGAATGGTAAGTAAATAGACACAAATTGATCAAGGATGAACTAGGGATTAAAATAATTGTGAATATATAATTGAATGAAATTTATTTTTCGAAGAATAAAGTTGGTAAACGCAAACGAAAATGATTCTTGAGTCAACCTAATCTTAAGAGAAGAAACCATGTAACAAGCATTAAGTATAAATTAGATAAATTTAACACTTTCAGTGATGCATTATTATAGCATTGTTGCCTGGCTATACAGACCCATTTTGTGATAAACAAAAACACAAATTATTTATGACAACCTAATATATACCACTTGGCTTATTTTGTTTGACAGCTATCTTGATATTTGTATTCATTTGCTTATATACCTGTTTATCAAGAAATAATACTCTGTTTATATATCTCAATTTTTCATGTTTATCTATGGATATATATATATATATATATATATATATATATATATATATATATATATATATATATATAAAGGCATAAAATATTTTGAAAACAAACCTTCCTTCTACTATGGTTTCTATCAATCAAGTAGCGTTAGAAGATACATGAATGGTAACAAGAAGGGGTTGGTTTTCCAGATATTTTATGTCTTAAATTGCTCTACCTTTTCTGACAATTTTATTGAGTTCTATTTCATTAATTTAGCCATTTTTTGAGAAATATTTGATTTATCAAAAGTTGGATTTATATATCTATCTATCTATCTATCTATCTATCTATATATATATATATATATATATATATATATAGGGAGAAAGAGAAAGAGAGTGAGACAGAGAGAAAGAGTTAGAAGTAAGTGCAATTTTTTCAGAAGGTATGGAAGAACTATTTGATAATTGGCAATAAGGCATTGCAAATAATGGTGAATAGAATATATAACTGAATTAAATTGCATTGTACTTTATTCAGTGAAGAATGAAGTTGATAATTCAAAGCCCCAAAATATTTATTATTCTTCCTAATATATGCATTAAGTAAATGTGGTAGAATATTTTATATTGCGCCAAAATAAACATTCTTATCAACTTATGAAAAGTTAATTTAAAAGTTGATTCACTTTTTCTAAACATAATGTTATCAAAGAAACTTGTTTGAAAATGTTTTGGGTTAATATTGAGTCAGAACAAAAGTGTGTACTATTTTTTTTAAGTGAATTTCATCCTTTCTGGATGATGAACTTGACAAAATGGTTATTACAGGGTTCCAGAGAATTAGAATTCTTTCCATTTATAGAATTTTTAAGGGATTGAAATAAATGGTATTCCAGTTTCTGCTGGGTCTTTATAGAGATGTGAGGTCTGGAGTTGACCAGATGGAAGACAACACCTTTCTGATGTCTCAATTATGGATGCTTTTCATCATTTGATTACATTTAATTGGTTCAGCTGGAAGTAGTATTTGTCTGATTTTAATGTCTGATTTTGCAAAAGGAGCTTGTAATACATAATGTCCTTCCAATGCAACCAGATACAAACCAGCTTTTTGGAGTGATTAATACGGACCCATTTTGTTTACATCAGAGTATTTTTTCACCGTACATTTTTGTAAATAATCCACTTTTCATCATCTGTGATTATTCAAGTAGGTTGTTTTTGTTGAATTTGAGCAAAAAGTCACAGATGTGATTTGTCAAATTTTGAGACAGCTAAACATCAGAATGATTCATATGTTGTATTGTTTTTAAATGCTTTACAGCCCTCCTCATTAAAAATGCAAAGTACTTTCTATGATGTCATGTGACATGGATTAATTTTAATCTGTTTTGATTTGGTTATTAGCCATGACTGCAGGCCTGCAGAATATTCTAGTTCTTCCTGACCACTTACAAACTGTACTCTCAGCTATTGCACCATCTCCATAAATGACACATCTCTTTTTTGCTGTTTGTTTTGTTTCCTTTCTGAAAAATAAAACAGCATCAAAATGCATTTCATTGTACTTAATTTTTATTTTTAACATAAAAAATATTTAAAATTCATAATTCCCACATGAATTATAGAAAGATATTTTGAAATGTCACCTTTCTAAGTATGCATATGTTTCATAACCTTCAGTCATATGTGAAACTAGATCATGTTCAAAAGGCTGAAAATACTGAAAAGTGTTAGAAATTACCAACCTAATATTTTCCTCTAATCAAATAGAGATATGAGTGTTTAACATTTTTTTCTGTGCTTTATAAATTAAATATGAAAAACTAGAAGAAATAAACTTTAAATATCTAAGTGTTTAATATACCAACATAGAAAACAAATACAAAAATACAATTAATTTTTTTAAAAGTTTTGGTGGCAGACTTCAAAAGCAAATTGAAAGAAATGTTAGGCTAATAAAGAAAAGCAGGAAGAAAGGACTAATTGTTGACGGTAATCAGACAGAATACGTAGATGTTAGCAAAAGTTTCCAGAAATTTAACTGCATAGAATGGTAACACAATAAAAAATGCAATATACAAATCTGGATGTGCATAGGAATAGTGAAAGATGTCTTCCAAAACTAAGCAAAATATTATGACAAAGGAAAATATTGTTAAAAATAAATTACCGTACTGAATGGCTGTGTAATATCTAATCTATTATATGGCAACCAATGCTGCAAAAATTCCTCATGCTTGAAGAAGAGACCTGAAGCAACAGAAATCTTGTTTTGCTAAAAATAATACCATGAGCAACAAGGACGTCTTAAGGAAAACAAGATAAGAGAAACTTATTTACAATTAGAAAGAAACAATTGAAATTTCTGAAAAATATAATGAGGAAAGAGGGCCTAGAGAATGTAACACTCACAGAAGGAGTTGCAGGCAGTATGTAACATCAGGTGTTTCAATTGGAAATGACACATATCTCTTGGAATATCCACAACAAGTGAATGGACTTCTACATGAGTCCATGTAATACAATAAAGATGACCAACCAGCCAATATATGTACAAAGAAATGATAATGTATTAAGAAGAAAGGTATACAAGTGACAAAGACAATGATGTGTGTAACAAAAGAATCTGAAAACCTTTCTGCTTCAAGGTATGTGAAGTGAGTGAAATGTGCATACATATGTGTGTTGCGTGTGTGTGGTTTGTTCGTGCCTTTACCAATGGGAAACGTATTTTCCCATGAGAGTCTTACATGTTGAGATGTAAACAGAAAAAAGTAAGAAGTTGAAAAAAACTATCATTGAGTATTTATAGTGCTGGAGAGCGTTCCCTAGTAGCAGTTTCAGGAAAGTAAGTGGAGTTAACCCCACAAAGGTAAGAGAAACTGGGAAATCTGAGTAAACTACTTATTGAGTTTTATATGGTATAGGGCAGGCAAAGAAGGGTAAAAGGTACAAAATCACTTAGAGCCACTAAAGAGAGGAAGATGTGGAAAGTCATGATTGCCCATATCAAAAGGACTTTGAACTTAAAAGAAAAAAGAAACTGAAGTTTTCCAGTTTGTCTATTTTACTTTGACCTTCCTCACCAAGTACCTTTAGCTATCAAAACTACAATGAGAATGTAGTTTCAATTGGTTTTATTAAAGTTATTGGATTTATTATAAAAACTGCAGTCTGAAGTTATGCAAAACCAGAAAATAACTTTTTACTTCAATAACAAAGTAATACAATCATCAACAATTGATCAACACCTATAATACAACAAATAACAAATATATATGTCTTTGAAGCATTTAAGGAGGATTTCTATGGTGACAAAGAAAAGAGTACTGAGCTGCTACATGACATCTGTCCTCCTATACAGCAGTGAATGTTGGACAGTATCTTCAAGGATGAAGAAGAGACTCAAGGTCGCAGAGATATGGTTCTACAGAAAGATGCTGAGGATATCATGGATGGAGCATGTGAGCAACGATGAGGTCTTGGAAAGGATGCAAACAAGGAGGAAACTTATGCTTAACATAAGGAAGAGCAGATGAAATTTCCGGGATATGTGATGAGAAAGGAGGGCCTGGAGAATCTGATACTCACAAGATGAATAGAGAGGAAAAAGAGACAGGGGAAAGCAGTGCATGATATACGTGGCAGGTTTGGGCAGGTGGATGGTGGAGTGTGGTCTGGTGGAGTTAGCAGAAATGCAAAATCTTTTGAGCGCCACAAGGAATAGGAGGAAGTGGAGGGCCATGATCACCTATGTCCTGAAAGGACACAGCTCATAAAAAGAAAGAAAGATAGTTACACTTCATCCCAATAACAGCCAGCAAGCTATTATCCATTGATTTTGTTAATTTTTTTTTACTTCAACAAATTTAATTTCTGGCATGGTGGTTTTTATTAATTCCCTTAAGTCTGCTTTGCTGCCATATTGTTTGTCACCTTCATATAATTTAATATTTACATTTGACCATAGATTTTCAGTTGGATTCAGATCAGGACTTGATTATCTTCTCTCCTGTAAACCTTTTATGCTTAAAAATTTATGGATAACCTTAGATACATGAAAAAGAGTATTGTTGTGCATGAATAAACTTCACTTTGAAACTGTGAGGCTCGGACTTGTACACACTCAAAGAAAGTTGTAATCATGAAATCACAATAATTAGCACTATTCCTTCTTGACAGACTGACAGTAGTTACATTCAGTAAAAATTATCATATATTGAAATTTATACTAAATATGTACTAGGTATTTTCTCAGATTTTGCAGAGATTGACACCTGTGATAAAAAAATCTTTTATGTTACATTTAAATCTTAATTAAATTCTCATAACTTTCCTCCTTTAAAAAGAAGACTAGGAGAATATTTTAATATAAAAATGATTTTCCTTCAATAGAAATGGAGGTATTTATGCTAACATTTTTTTTTGTTCATTTGGCAAAAAAAAAAAAATTACTATGAAAGATCAATAGAAAAATTTCTGACAGCTGATATATTTGTTAGGCCCACATTTTAAAAATCCATGGAAATTCAATTAATTCTTGAAATTGAATAAAACTGCCAGTCTGTGAAAATGTTCCATTATGGTTTTGTTAGTAAATGAAGCACTTTCAATGTTATAATTAATTGCAATTTTTATAAAAGTGCATCTTGAATGAATACTGTTGACAATAAAGGCAGATTTCTTAGCTATATAACTGAAGCTTTAATTGATCAACTTCCCAACAATAATAGCAATGGGTTGCATGTGAAATATAATATTCAAATAAGGAAATTAACATTCAGTTAGACATGGCAGAAATAGTGGTTAATTATTTTACTGAATTATAATGGTTGATTGTTTAAGTGGATTATAGTAGCTATTTTAACTAGATTCTAGTGGTTAATTATTTAACTGGGTTATAGTTAATAATTAATTAATTGGATTATTATTCTTAATTATTTATCTGGATTATAGTGGTCAATTGTTTATATTATTATAATTACATTATTTAACTGAGTTTTTTTTTTATCATTTAACCCCAAGCAAGGTAATATGAAAAACTAGAAGAAATAAACTTTAAATGTCTAAGTGTTTAATATACCAGTATTGAAAACAAATACAAAAATCCAACTAATTTTTTAAAAAGTTTTGGTGGCACACTCCAAAAGCAAATTGAAAAAAAAATGTTAGGATAATAAAGGAAAGCAGGAAGAAAGGACTAATTGTTGACTGTAATAAGACAGAATACATAGATGTTAGCAAAAGTATTCAGAAATTTAACTGCATAGAGTGGTAACACAATAGAAAATGCAATATACAAATCTGGATGTACATAGGAATAGTGAAAGATGTCTTCCAAAACTAAGCAAAATATTATGACAAAGGAAAATATTGTTAAAAATAAAAAAATAAATTACTGTACTGAATTGCTGTGTAATATCTAATATGTAATTGCCACTAAGTAGCAAGGGGTTACTGAGTGTTAGAGAATATGAAAAAAACTATTATTAAGGAGAAAAGACAATAAAAGAACAAGAATTAAGATGACAGAAGATAATGATTGATATTACATTTAAATTTTTGAAGATAAAAGTTGAGTGGAAAACAAGAAGCTGGAAGAGAGTTCCACAGGTAAGAAGTGTGATAGAAGAAACTGTTAGAACTGATTATCTATTTCAACAGTAAAATAATGAGACCATGCTGCCAATCTAGTACTGCACTTAAATTCACAAAGTCTAGGTACCATATCAAAAAATTAATCAGAACAATTACCATGAAAGTATTTAAAGAAAGGGCACAGAGAAGCTACATTACAGTGGTGGGAAAGAGACTGAAGCTGAGATGCCAGGTCAGGACAGATAACATTGTAGATTCTTCTTTGGATTTTATCAAGAATCTCTAAATATACAGCCAGATCACCAGACCATATGTAGCAGCAATATTCAAAGCAAGGATGAATGGTAGACTTATGAATATGTAAAATAGATTCTGGTAAGAAAAATTGTCTAGCACAACGTAGGGAACTAAATTTCTTAGCTGCAGACTTAGTAATTGATTCAACATTGCTTCACCCTCTTTTTCCACTTTGCTTCGAGATATAGAACCTGATGGTAATTGCATTCCCACTGAGGATTGATAGTTTCCCCACTTACTGATAACTCTTTCCATTTTCAAATGATAGTGTTTGAATATGACTGGCACCCCTACTCATGAAGTAAGTAATTTGTTGTTACAACTCAGTGCAAAGCTGACCTGAGCAGAACCATTTTAACCATACTTATTCTTACCTACCATAACTTCTACCGGACCAAAAAAAAAAATGAACATACACAAGAGACATTGAGAACTTTGTCTCACTACAGTCACCATAAAAAGACTAAACGGTCTGCAGTAGAAACTCATGTTATTGTTGGCTTCGTCTTTGTTTATCATATATGAACATTCACCCACTTAAATTACACACCAACACACATTCCATAAATGTACACCTGAAGCTCATCATAGTCAATCTGATAGTCACAACTAAAGTAGAGATTCAGTGATCCAATCAATGTCCCTTGAAAGTTGACATGCATATGTTAGGATCCGTCTAGCCATAGTTTTGTGGTATCTGAGTGTTGGGATTCCAAACATTTAGCAGCAGCAGTAACAAAAACAACAACACATATTTTAAATGAAACATAAAATTTTAATTTCTGAAATAAATGTAGGAGCAGACAATCAGTTGAAATAACATGTATACATAATTTTCAGAAATATACAATAAAAATATGATGTTCAATTTTCCTTGAAGTGAAGTTTGTTTTGTAAAGTAATTAAGTGTCATAAGGGTGATGTGAAATGTGTGGATTGCCTTACTTTATGACAGTCAGCCTAATGTATTTGTGAGTTTGTAGACAAGTGCTTAGTCAGTGTATGCTGTTTATTCCCTTCCAATGTGTGCATGGACAAGGCCTTAGTCCGTTGGCTGCTCACATCTCTTCCAATTTGTGCATGTGTCTACACATGTGTAGATCAAACTGGCCTCTGAAATTGTTTTTGAACTGAGAGGCAGTATGCTTTTTATTTTTATATCCATAAGGGCATCTGAAATCTAATTTCATATAGAGGTGTGAACTTTTAAATACAAGGTTTTCATAAGTTAGAAAATAATTTCACACTGGCTCGTGAAAATATTTTTCTTGAATTTGTAGGAGTGACATAAGGAGCTATTATTGTTAAATGGTCCAAAAATAACATTTGGTAGGTCTACAACTATGTACACAAGTATTCTGGTAGTATTTACACTGGTAATTATTGTTTATCAAACCTACCTACTTATGGGATTTTATTAGTTGAAAAATATGTATAGGATTTAATTTCTATAAATATATAATAAGCCATATATTATTCCTTATCTAATATAGACTGACAAACAAATGTTTTAGGTATTAAAACATTTTGTATTACGTGTTAAAATACGTATTACTTTAAAATTGTCAAACAAATTAATTTTTTATTTAAACATTTTAGAGTGTTTTGGTTTACCAAAAAGATACGTCCTGGGTATATAAGATACATCTGGCAGCAAGGCCTCTGATCAGGAGGTTTTGAGGAGCAATACATTTTGAAAAAAGAAAAATATTACAAGCCATACATTTTTGGAAAAAAAATATTAATGCTTTCTATTCATATGAACTTATCCTAAAAATCTTGTCAGCATTTTTTGTGAAGTCAGTGAACACTCATTGACACTTTTGTAATGTCAACAAATACACATTGTCACTTTTGTAATGCTCGTTGTAGTAGAGATTTTGTATTCACAGATACAACTATAGTAATGTCATTGAACAATACTGGTGCCAGACGCCTTCGAATAACACTTGCACTAGTAACCACCGTATAGTGATCTGAATAGTAATCTATATAGTGATAACTTAGACACCACACTTTTTCCCATATATACATTTCCTTTGCTATCACATGATCTACTTATTCAAATGGGATTGCCTGTGTTTGCTCTCTGGTGATCTGTGATCAAACTCCAGTGTCAGCAGTAACACCTTGTTCCTATATAACAGCATTAAACAACCTGTTATGGTTGATATGCTGTAAAACAAAATAAGCCAAAAAACAAACCAAAAAAGATATAAGAACAAATATAAATTAAATATATTTAACTATTATTAGGGTGTTGGGAAAGTAATTACAGTTTACAAAAAGGATATAAAATCATTTTTCATCTTAATTAATGTCATATTAAATAGAAAATAATCATAACACAAGATTAAATGGGTTGTAGGGAGACCACAGTGTTTTCCCTTTGCATTAGCCCATGAGAGTTGTGGCCCCTTTTTAGTGAATAGAACTCTTCTGCCTTTTTTTGTCGTCACTTCCGTTCTGGGAGGAACGATCTCCTTTCCTTCCTGACCACCAGAGCGTCCACACACGTGGAAACTGGTCAACATGGGTATGGCCTAACGCAACAAACTCCTTCACTCATCTGTGGACGACCAAAGGCCATGAAATTGGTAGGTGATATCTTTGTACTAATTCTGTTTAACCTCCTCGTTCCTTTGGGACAATATGGACATTTATTTGTTTTGGGACATGTATAAATCTTGTGTATATATTTACGAAGGCTGCTTGCCACATTAAATGTTTCATTGGTTACGCTCACGTATTTCGTCTTTTCATATTCGCATTTAGTGTTAGTGTATCAATGGCTACGCTAATGCTAATATTAGTATCGGTGTGCTACTGAAGGCTAGAACGCGTTATTCTACCTAACATAGAATAATTAGTAAACTCTGTGTGGAAAATACACACCCATATACTAATAGGGTATTTCAATTCAGATTTCCAATAGAAAAACATATGAGTTTTATTCCTGTTTTCATTAAAAATCATTTGATTGACTTTTATGAAAGGCAAAAAATGATATACAAAGGATGTACACTTGAGGCTTATTATTGGCAACACAAGACTAACAACTGATTTAGGGGTACTTAGTTCCATTTCAAGTCCCTTGAAAATTAAATTTTCACTACATTCAAACAGTACTCTCAGCTATGGCACCATCAATATAAATGGTACATATTTATTTTTTCTCTGTGTACAGCATTGTTTCCTTTATGAAAATAAAAGAATATCAAATGATGAAAATGCATCTTATTTTCCTTCATTTTCACTTTTAACGAAAAAACTATTTAAAATTCACAATCTACACATGAATCATAGAAAAAAATGCATAGGAATGTCACATTTTAGAATATATATACAGAATGTCCCAATAAAATTGACATAATTTTATAGTCTAATAACGTAGCCAATTCTAGCTCAAATCGTCTCAAGTTTTAACAAAATTTGTAAAAACTAAATTGACAGTGCAGACATATCTCTCTGAGTATCTACCAAGAAGATGGATTAGGCATACCAGTGATAATGACACCTTATGATTTTTTTTTATATGGCTAAGTGAAATATCAGGTCTGTATTTTCCTCTTCCTACAAGACTAGAAGAATTTAAGCTGTGAATCACTGAGGCACTAGAGAATGTTACGCAAGATATGCTACAGCATGTTTGGCAGGAAGTGGACTACTGAGTTGACATGTGTCATGTCACAGGTGGTGTGTATTTTGAACATTTGTGAAGCTTTTGATAAATAAATGTTTTATTTTTCAACATAAAGCCTATTTAATTTTATTTGCTTGGGACATGTATTTACTGAGGTATTCACATTTTAAATATCAATTTTTGGGAGGACACTCTGTATTATTAATGTGTTTGGAAAGCAAATGTAGGTTAAATTCATTTAAATATTATGTATCAAGAAAATTGTTCAAAAATAATTATTTGTAAACAATTATTCCAAAAGCATTTATTTGAATTGTAAATTGTTTGAATGAAAATTAATCGAAAAGACAATTATACTAAATGATCATTATTTGAGAGGCAAAATTCATCATTGCAATAAAAATGTAAAAATTTAAAGAGGAAATGCACAAATGATAATTATTCGAAATACAAATATCATTAATAAAACAATTTAGTATGAAGAAATCATTATAACCTTAAGTTATATGATACTGCAAACAAATAGTCAACTACTGAAGAGGTTTCCTTAAAGGATGCCATTAATTTTTTAAGATTTTCCATTTACATCTTGGTATTTCATTAAACTGGCCTCCTGATCTTACTTTTGCAATATGAATTTTTCATTCAAATTAATTTTCATTCAAACAATTTACAATTTCATTAAATGTTTTTTGAATAATTATATTTGAACATTTATTTTTGAAATGTCTATATTTCTGAGCCGAGGTATTATGTACACTATTTACATTATTCGGACTATTGTCCTCATCTTTGTTGCCATATATATCCGGTCCTTCAGTATCTGTCTATACTTCTGAGATGAGGTATTATGTACACTATTTACATTATTCGGACTATTGTCCTCATCTTTGTTGCCATATTTATCCGATCCTTCAGTGTCTCTCTATATTTCTGAGATGAGCTATTATGTACATTATTTACATTATTCGGACTATTGTCCTCATCTTTGTTGCCATATTTATCTGATCCTTCAGTATCTGTCTATACTTCTGAGATGAGGTATTATGTACACTATTTACATTATTCGGACTATTGTCCTCATCTTTGTTGCCATATTTATCCGATCATTCAGTATCTGTCTATACTTCTGAGATGAGGTATTATGTACACTATTTACATTATTCGGACTATTGTCCTCATCTTTGTTGCCATATTTATCCTATTCTTCAGTATCTGTCTATATTTCTGAGATGAGGCATTATGTACGCTATTTACATTATTCGGACTATTGTCCTCATCTTTGTTGCTATATTTATTATGTTTCAGCCATTATACACTCTGGACTTCTTCAGGTGGTTGGAATGTCGAACTGAACCGGTTATTTCACTGACTGGGGTTTAATAGATGTATCATCAGTTATCTCCTGTTAATTCCCCTCTCCAAGTTCTCCACTGCCTTAACCAGGTATTTTCAAGACCCAAAGAGTGTGACATCCATTAAACATGGCACATGGAACTAGAAGAGTCTACTCCAGTGAGTGAAATAAAGGGTTCAGTTCGACATTCCAACCACTTGAAGAAGGCCAGAGTGTACAATGGCCAAAACATTGTAATAAATATAGCAACAAAGATGAGGACAATAGTTTGAATAATGTAAATAGTATTTTTGAAGTATGTTCACATAATCAAATATTTAAAGACACACTAGGCTCTCTAATTTTGGCTGAATTCAAGAACAGTTGGATATGGGAGCTGACAAGACCACCTTATGATAGAACCATTTGCAACAGAAAATACAGATGCTATGTGTAGCATGGTGAGGGTATGGCGTTATACACCACAGACGTGTCTTTAGATTTAACATACATGTTAAAAGCAGGAGAAAAAGTTGTTTTATAGCAGAAAACCTGCACTATCCAATATCTGTTCTATTTTCCACAGCTGTCATATCTGATATGTGCTCCTGCTAATCATCTTTAGATTCTTGATAAAATCCAGAGCAGGATCAATCCTGTCTTGGCATCTCAACTTCAGTCACTTTCTCACCAGCGTGATGTGACTTCCCTCTGTCTTTTCTACAAATATATTCATGGCAACAGCTCTGATAAACTTCTTTCTTGGTGCCCCATTTACATGAAATTAAGTCTTCTACTAGATTGGCAGCTAGGTCCAACCAATTTATTATTGAAAAAGCTAAATGCAGCCACAGCTTCTACTCGAACAGTTTCTTTTCTTGTGCTTCCTGCTTATGGAACAAACTTCCATTTCTTTGTTTCCCTGATAACTACAATCTTCAAAAATTTAAATGCAATGCCAATCACGATCTTCTATCTTCTTGAATCCCAATTCATCTTTTATCTTTTCCTCCATCCTCCCTATAATCAGTCTTTTCTCTAACTTTCACTCCTTATAACCCCCTGTATACTAATGGCATTCCTGCCTTGATTGGGGTGAAATGATTAAAAAACACTTATATCTATCTATCTATATATATATATATATATATATATATATATAGCATAATGAGAAGCCACGTATACTTTCTTAATATGTATATATAGAAAAAGTTTCAAATTGAAAATTATAATGTTTTATTTTATGAAAGTATTTATTTATTTATATATATATTTGATATTTCAAATTGTCCTCAATTTTTCAT